>JAVSCE010013005.1:0-545179 GCA_032199065.1 Smutsia gigantea | reverse complement strand
TCCCTGCATCCCTGGAATAAATCCTACTTGATCATGAGGGATGATCTGTTTGACGTATTTTTGAATTCAGCTTGATAATATTTTGTTGAGTATTTTTGCATCTATGTTCATCAGGGATATTGGTGTGTAATTTTCTTTTTTTATGGTGTCTTTGCCTGGCTTTGGTATTAGAGTGATGCTGGCCTCATAGAATGAGTTTGGCAGGATTCCCTCCTCTTCTTCTTTTTGGAAAACTTTAAGGAGGATGGGTATTAGGTCTTCACTAAATGTTTGATAAAATTCAGTGGTAAAGCCATCTGGTCGAGGGGTTTTGTTCTTAGGTAGTTTTTTGATTACCAATTCAATTTCATTGCTGGTAATTGGTCTGTTCAGATTTTCTGTTTCTTTCTGGGTCAGCCTTGGAGGTTGTATTTTTCTAAAAAACTGTACATTTCTTCTAGGTTATCCAGTTTGTTAGTATATAATTTTTCATCATATTCTCTAATAATTCTTTGTCTTTCTGTGGTGCCATAGTGATTTTTCCTTTCTCATTTCTGATTCTGTTTATGTGTGTAGACTCTCTTTTTTTCTTGATAAGTCTGGCTAGGGGTTTATCTATTTTGTTTATTTTCTCAAAGAACCAGCTCCTGCTTTCATTGATTCTTTCTATGGTTTTATTCGTTTCAATTTTATTTATTTCTGCACTAATCTTTATTATGTTCCTCCTTCTAGTGACTTTGGGCCTCATATATTCTTCTTGTCTAGTTTCATTAATTCTGAGTTTAGACTGTTCATATGCGATTGTCTTCTGTCCTGAGGTGGGCCTGTATTGCAATATACTTTCATTTCTGCACGGCCTTCGCTGCATCCCATAGATTTTGCGGTGTTGAATTATTGTTGTCATTTGTCTCCATATATTGCTTGATCTCTGTTTTTATTTGGTCATTGATCCATTTGTTATTTAGGAGCATGTTGTGAAGCCTCCATGTGTTTTGGGGATTTTTCATTTTCTCGGCGTAATACACTTCAAGTTTCATACTTTTGTGGTCTGAGAAGCTGTTTGGTACAATTTCAAACTTTCTGAATTTACTGAAGCTCTTTATGTGGCCTAGGATATGATCTGTTCTTAAAAATGTTTCATGTGCACTTGAGAAGGACGTGTATTCTGCTGCTTTTGGGTGTAGAGTTCTGTAGATGTCTGTTAGTTCCATCTGCTCTAATGAGTTTTTCAGTGCTCCTGTCTCCTTACTTATTTTCTGTCTGGTTGATCTGTCCTTTGGAGTGAGTGGTGTGTTGAAGTCTCCTAAAATGAATGCATTGCATTCTATTTCCCCTTTTAATTCTGTTAGTGTTTGATTCACATATGTAGGTGATCCTGTGTTGGGTGCATAGATATTTATAATGGTTATATCTTCTTAATGGACTGACCCATTTATCATTATGTAATGTCCTTCTTTGTCTCTTGTGACTTTCTTTGTTTTGAAGTTTATTTTGTCTGATACAAGTAGTACAACTCCCGTTTTTTTCTCCCTATTAGTTGCATGAAACATCTTTCCCCATCCCTTCACTTTTAGCCTGTGTATGTCTTTGGGTTTAAACTGAGTCTCTTGCAGGCAGCATATTAATTTGTCTTGTCTTTTTATCCATTCAGTGACTCTGTCTTTTGATTGGTGCATTGAGACCATTTACATGTCGGGCGATTATCAATAGGTAGGTACTTATTGCCATTGCATGGTTTAGATTCGTGGTTACCAAAGGTTCAGGGTTAACTTCCTTACTATCTAAGAGTCTTACTTAACTCAGTTAAGATGCTATTACAAACACTGCTAAAGATTCTTTTTTTCACCTCCTTTTTCTTCCTCCTCCATTCTTTATATATTAGGTATCATATTCTGTACTCTAGGTCTATCCCTTCATTGACTTTGGGGACAGTTGATTTAATTTTGCATTTCCTTAGTAATTAACTATTCTACCTTCTTTACTGTGGTTTTATTACCTCTGTTGACAACTATTAAACCTTAGGAACACTTCCATCTATAGCAGTCCCTTCAAAACAGACTGTAGAGATGGTTTGTGGGAGGTAAATTCTCTCAGCTTTTGCTTATCTGAAAATTGTTTAATCCCTCCTTCAAATTTAAATGATAACCTTGCTGGATAAAGTATTCTTGGTTTGAGGCCCTTCTGCTTCATTGCATTAAATATATCATGCCACTCCCTTCTGGCCTGTAATGTTTCTGCTGAGAAGTCTGATAATAGCCTGATGGGCTTTCCTTTCTATGTGATCTTATTTCTCTCTCTGGCTGCTTTTAATAGTCTGTCCTTATCCTTGATCTTTGCCCTTTTAATTTCTATATGTCTTGGTATTGTCTTCCTTGGGTCCCTCGTGTTGGGAAATTTGTGCACCTCCATGGCCTGAGAGACTATCTCCTCCCCCAGATTCAGGAAGTTTTCAGCAATTACCTCCTCAAACACACTTTTTATCCCTTTTTCTCTCTCTTCTTCTTCTGGTACTCCTATAATGTGAATATTGTTCCGTTTGGATTGGTCATACAGTTCTCTTGATATTCTTTCATTCTTAGAGATCCTTTTTTCTCCCTGTGCCTCAGCTTCTTTGTGTTCCTCTTCTCTAGTTTCTATTTCATTTATCATCTCCTCCACCGTATCTAACCTGCTTTTAAAACTTTCCATTGTATGTTTCATTTCTGATACTGTGTTCTTTAATGATTGGATTTCTGACTGGAATTCATCCCTGAGTTCTTGAATATTTTTCTGTACCTCCATGAGCATGTTAATGATTTTTCTTTTGAAATCCCTTTCAGGAAGATTCATGAGGTCGATTTCATTTGAATTTTTCTCAGAGGTTGTATTCATAATTTTACTTTGAACCATGTTCCTCTGGCATTTCATATTTGTTTATGGCACCTTCTAGTGCCCAGAAGCTCTACTCTTTGTAGCTGCTCAGCCCCTGAAGCAATGTCGGTTGTCACAGGCGAGCGGTACTGGTGCTTGAGGGGAGGAAATAGCTGTTTCCTGCTTCCCGAATTCTATGCCTGTCTCCACTGCCAGAACCAGTGGGCCGAGCACACAGATATAGTCCTCTGTGCTTTGCATTTGTAGCTGCTGTAGACGGGGCTTCCCTCTGGCTGGCCATACACCAGGCTGGGGTTTGCCGGTTTGCAAGCCAGGTGGGGATGGCCAGGAGAAAGGCACAGTACGCTGTGTATCACGGAGGGGGTCCATGGAGCTCCGTAGCCAGCCAGCTCCTGTAAATCGTGAAAGTTCCCGGACTATTTTGTCTACCTGTCCTTTCTCCTGAGCAGTAAGCTCTGGGCAAATTTGACCCTTTAGCAGCCCTCTTGCTGTTAGAAAGTCTCTCAGACTGCTTACCTTTCTTTTCTCCCAGAGCAGTGGATATGGATCCCTGCTTTCCACAAGCGGCTCTCGTCTCAGTCTATCCAGGTATTCTGCCTGTCTTAGCTTTCCAACCCCCCAATTATGAGAGTACCATGAAAACACCATGAAATGTAGGTTTGTGCTCCCAGATCAGATCTCTGAAGTTAGGTATTCAGCAGTCCCAGGCCTCCACTCCCTCCCCGCTCTTTTTCTTTTCCATCTGTTGGTGAGCTGGGGTGGGGGAAGGGCTTGGGTCCCGCTGGGTGGGCCACGGCTTTGTTACGTTACCCTGTTCTGTGATGTTTATTCTTTTCTCCAGGTGTATGTAGTTTGGTGCTGTCCTCTTTCATGTTGCTCTTTCAGGATTAGTTGTATTAATTATATTTTTGTATTATATGCGGTTTTAAGGAAGCCTCTGTCTCACCTGTCACACCACCATCTTTAATCCCTCTGTAATCTCCCCTATATATTCTTATATACATTCTTCAATATATATGCATATATATGCACTCACACACACACACACACACACACATATGTATATATTAAGAGGAAATATCAAAGAATACTAAAGAATGGTATTAGTAGTTGTCTTCTAACAGTGGGATTACAAGTTGTTATTTTCTTCTTCACTTTATATATTTTCCAATTTTCTGTAGTAGGCATATTTTTATAGTAAAAAAATCCAATAATTCTATATACCTAAATTTTATAAACCTTTTTCAGTTTAATGTTGTTGTATCTCATTATAATGAGAATCAATAATTCTGAAGAAAAATTCATTTCTAGAGCAATAAGCATTTTTAAATTGCATTACTATTTTGTTTCTAAGAAATTACTTCACTTAGTGCTAAAATAAGTGCATAGGAACTATGCATATTGACATGCCTGATAAACGCATTTAGAAATTATGTCATACTATCTCCATTTTCCCCTAATTTTGCCTTTTCCCAGCCAGGACTGTAAACAGGTGGACATACTTATGAAATTAGGGTCCAGCATTCAAAGGCAAGAGATTATTTATATAAGTCAGAATATCTGGAAATTATGAATCTATTGAGAAACAGATATAGTACAATACAATCATATGAGAAACTGGGATTTATGAATGTAGCCCACGTTTTAGCCACAGAAGAAAAGGGAAGGAATGCAGGATGCACAGCTAGATGTTCTCCATGGCAGAAAAGCAAGTATCCAGCAAGCCAGTACTGATGCCACTCAACAAGTCCATGTTAAAATCTGGGACAAAACAGTCTTTCTGACAATGAAATTGGCATCAATAAGATAATGCACTCCTTTGGAGAGTTTTCTTGAAGGAGCAGATGGCATGATATGAGCAAAATTTTTCTTGCTCCTCCTGTATGTCAAAAAATTATTTTAACCAAACAAAATTTATAAACAGGAAAAAGGCAGAAATAATGAATTACAAAGAGGATTTGGTTGAATAGCATGCATTTACCTACAGATAACCTCTGTGCATAATGAAAAGTAAAGCAATGTTGCTTGGTAAGTACAGACAGAAGGGAAGGTCACAGACTAGCCCTACCATCCACTCACTCTCCTGTCACACACCTCGGAGACATTATTGACTTCACCCTTTCCTCAGCCCCTTAACTATTCCCCATCTATATGGTTGTCAACTGTACTCCAAATAATTTTCAGAATCTACCTGTCTCCAACTCCAGTAACATCTCTCAGTCAAGACTAGAGAGATGCCCTCCTGACACGGCAGTATGGTTTAGGAAGAGAGAGAAGCCCGGGGCAAGTCAAGGGAAGCTAGAAGCTAGGTCCTGTGGCCAGCTGTGAAAAGAGATTAAGCAAAAGCAAAACAGCTAGATTCTAGGAAAATTAACTGGTGGCAAAACAGAACATGATTTCTAACTGGTTCATTTCTGTTATATTTAGGATGGGGCATAAAGGTGACCTACAGTTACCCTAGAGTTCATTATGTACTCATTAGCATACTAAAAATCACACTCATTGGTGCCGGAACAGCCCCAAGGCAGACCATATAAGGACAAGAGGGCATAACCCCTAACCCTCCCCATTCCAAGAAAACACCACCTACCCTGATGAATATTCCTTTGAATCCTTGCCCAAAAGTAGGCTAAACCTTTAATAAGAATTCAAGGGACAACAGTGCTGCTCCCCTCTCAAGCACGTGCACAGTTCCTCCTTTAATGTGTACTTTCACTTTAATAAACTACCCTTTGCTTGCACCTATTCAACCTGCTAGTGAATTCTTTCTCTATCAGAGTCGAGAATGCTCTCCTGGGTTGAAGTCTTACCTAGTGCACAGGGACACTGCCCCAGATTGGATTTACTTCCACATTTTCCCTCTCTCTACTCTTGCCACCAATTTCCACAAAATTTTCACAGGAATCTTCCAAAATATAGAGCAGATCATGTCACTGCCCTGCCTAAAACTCCAGTGGCTTCCCATGACTCTTAAGGAGTGGAAACACAAAATCCATGTCCATGGCTTTCATGATTAGGCCCTAAATAACTTTGAAAGTCATCTCTTCTGTTTGCTGTGACACCCCCAAACACTTCTGACATCTCCTTCTTTCAGATCTTCTAACACACCAAGCTTACTCCTCTGCACCTGAATTCCTTCTTCCTGAAGTAAATTCTCCCCCAAATGTCCCATGCTTGGCTCATTCTATCATCCATGCCTTAGCTTAATATTAAATATTACCTTTTCAGTGAGGTCTCTGTAGGGCACCCAATTATTTATCTGGTACACTATTATCACTTCACCCCATTTTATTCTCTTCACAGTTGTTCTCATTAGCTGATATTTTTATTTTACTCATTATTTATTCATTGTCTCTCCCCAGTAGAATGTCTGCACCCGATGAGTAGAGATCTTATCCATTAGTTCAAAATGTTAACTCCAGCACCAAAAATAGTGCCTAGCACAAGCTAAGCCCTCAACAAATACCTGAGGGAATTAAAAATATGTTCCTGAAGACACCTGTGACAGAGGAATATAAGACTATCCAATCATAACCTTAGTGTTATAATATGGATTCACTTCTTGGAGAAGTAAAATATTACAGAGTCCGATAATTAACTGTGCTTACCTTTTAGAAAATTCTGATAATGTGGTCAGCACTTATAAATACCTTTAAGTTTGTTTCGTTACTCCATAATTGAATACAGGAGTGAAGTGATTTAAGGGCAATGAGTGTCTGACTGAGACAAGTAATCTCACTTTCAGCATGCCTAATGAAGATCATCTTTGTGTCAGATATACTGGGGTCATAAGACCTATGCTTCTTATCAGCTATTTTTTATAAAATAACATGGCAGATGCAGTCAGTGGCCTGCCCACTTCTCCTCGGATCCCGAGACCACCTTGTGCACAATGGCCCCTGGTGTGCTCTCAGTCCCCACTTCACCACTTGGTGTCTTTTCACAGCAGAGTCGCCTTGGGCTGCCGGATACCACTCTGCCTCAGCCCACTGAGAGCCTGGCAATTCATGTCCTCCTGGGGCTGTCCTTAAGCACTGCCTAAAGGCTGCTTGGGTGTAAACAATTCCTCCCTGGCTACTGATGAGAATAACCAAAGGTGGGCAGCAGTCTCTCTAAAGTTGCCTCACGGGACCACACTCAATACCACACCCGTGGCCCCTTTCCAGGATACTTCCTCTCTTTTCTACCAGTTTTTCCTAGGAACACTTCCTAATGAATTGTTTTCTCATGAATCCTCATCTCAGGGTCTGCTTCTGGCGAACTCAACCTAAGTCAAATAACGTAAGCAAAATTAAAAATTAAAAAAAACAGATTAAACATGGCTGGAACTGTCGGTGATGCTACTAAAACTGTCCAGCACTGTGTGTGCATGCAGGGAATAATAATGTGAGTAGCTTAAAAAGAGCTGAATTGGGAATGAACATGTCAATAGCAGAAGATTGTGAGAAACATGAAAAGTCAAGGATTCACCCTACTTTCAAGAGAAGGAAACATAAATTATAGATGATGCATTACGGTATGTTTTATAAGAGACTACGACAAAGAAATTCATGGATTTGTATTCAAAGAAAGACCTTGCCTTATTAATAAAAATACTGGCAAACAAAAAGACATTTATATGTTTTTAATTAAATGTAATGCTTGTTTAATTTTTTAAAAATCAGAATGACACCAGACATTTGAACAGCAATAGTAGAAGCTGGAAGACACAAAAGAAATATCTTCAAAATCCTTAGGGGAAATTATTTCCATACTATAATTTATGCTCGGGCTACTATTAATTGTGAGTAGAACAAACATTCAGACATAAAAAATCTTATTTTTCATGCAAACTTTATCCAGGAAGCTCTTGGATGTGTGTTCTTTACAAGAGGATCAAGTAAGCAGGAGGAATATGCATGGCACTCCAGTGGCAGGATACAGTTGAAGAAAGGAGGCAAAGAGGGTCTCTGGGAGGTACAGGGGACAGAGGACGGCTCTGAGGCTGACTTAGCAACCAGTGCAGACTATACGGTCAGGACGGACGCTCCAGCAAAGCCTCTCTAAGAGGAAGGACCTGGGAGGATACCCGAAGTTTCAAAACGTGTTGCAAGGATATTTATATTTTTGAAGAAGTATTTGGGGATAAAAATGGTAAAAAAATAAAATAAAATAACAACAAAGATAGTTATTAACTAAAAGGAACAAAATGCATAACAGAAACATTCATTGTAGAACTTTAAACAGCACTTTAGAGTCACAATAACATAATCACTGAATACTTATATAACCAACACTGTATTCGGTAAGTTGGGAGAATCAAAAGTGTACGTAATGATGGCATAAAGGAGACAAATACTGGTTAATTATAGTGGAAATTAATAATGTCTAAAATTGAAAAATCAAGACGTGACAACATTAGCACGTTCCTTAAACCTATGTAAGCCAACATCAAAAGAAATAACTAGACGAGTTGAAAATAGTTGCTTCTAAGGATTCGGAAATGGGACTAAAGAGGTGAGAAAAAAGGCTTGAGTTTAGGTACATACGTAGCTGGCAAAATGAAACATTAAGAAAGAGAAAAAGAGCTTTGGGCAATTTCTCTCTCATCTAATATTTGAGCATTAAGTATTTATTTACATCCACTGGAAAGTGTAGAATATTTTCTAATATAGCTGATTAATTCAAACAAGGAATCCTACAGGGCACTAATCAATGGGTAAAGGCTTTGGATAAGGTGATCTGAAAGAGAAACTCGACATCTCCAAATAACAATATAGTAATACCTAATATTTATCCAGCATTTATTATGTATCTACAATGCATATATTATTTAATTCTCACAGCATCCTTTCGAGGTCGGTACTACAATTGTCTCCATATTACAGAGAAAGAAGCAAAGGTTTAGAGAATGTCAATATTTGCTTAAAGTCTCACACTCAGAAAGTGGCAGCAACAAGGTTTTTGTTCTCTCTGATGGGAATGTTTGTTCTCTGGAAATCCAAATGGCTCACGGTACTGCCTCCTTCAGGTCTTTGTACAAATCTTACCATCTTAGAGAAGTTCCCCGATCAATTCTCTCCCCACCACACACACACACACACACACACACACACACACAAACACACACACACCAACATTCCCTAACTCCCGGATGCTTTATATTCTCCACAGCATTTCTCCATCTGAAATATAATGTTCATTTTTTTTACATTGTTTATGTCTGTCTCGTCAATTAAATGTAAGCTTCATAAGAACAAGGATTTTTGTCTCTTTTCTTATCTGTCATATCCTCACTGTTCAGATGAGCATCTGGCACATAATAGAGTCAGAAAAAAATAATTATTGAGTTCACTGAAAATTCATGAATCTAGAATCTGAGCTCTTTATCACCACCATATTATACTGCCAACTCTAGTTAGTCATTGTAAAATGTTGTAGAAATTATCAGGTTCTGTCAAAACACTTTCTTTCTACTTGTTATAAAAAGACAACATGGATGAAAACCCTTGTATGGAAGATAAGGCCCTAATAGTCCATAAAGACAGCACCTCTTCTTCCTAGGTAAAGTACAGCATATAACACTGTCTTAAAAGTTAGTAGATTTACTTTTGTTTTCACCAGGGCTATCTTTTAAAATATTATTTTAAGTGATATTTTACATTATTAAAAATAATTATTAAAATTATTTCAAAATATTTTCCTGATAACCAACTATAAATGGAATGCCCTCTTGTGGCAAATGGAAGCCATGGGTAGAAAATAAACCATTTGTAGGGGGGAGGTTTCATTTGGTAAAAGTAAATAGAAAAATATGTTACCCCAAAGTCCTCCCAAAACAAAGCACTTGAAATTGCAGCCATTCAAGAAATGGATATGAATCGAATTAAGAGACTTGAGATGTGGCCCTTGTAGGTACTGATCCGTGTGCATTGTTCATCTGCCCCTTAATAACAGGGGGGTCACTATGTTCTTCCTGTTACTTCTGTGTACAAATTGTGGCTCAGGACTGATAGAAGATTCGAAACGATAATTTAACTTTCAAATCAATTTGCAATTGCATGAATTTAGCATTCTAGAAGGTAATAGAAGGATTTAAGAAGAGAAACCAGTCATTCTGTTTTTGGACTAAAAGATACAGAAATTTATAATCTTTTCCAGATTTTACAGCTACAAATAGCTGATGGGCAATGCAATAACCTCAGTAGGTTACTTCTTCATACCTGAACATACAGTGAGCTCTCTGATAAGAAGTCAGTTCAGGGCTAGGAATGGGCAAGTTTAGGGCTATTTAATGGGTACAGTCACTGGGTTTAAGGACATATAAAGGCACTGAAGCAAATTTCACTTCCTAAGGTGTTTGGTTTCCCTTTTGCTGAAAGCACATATCTCTATTTTTCAACTTGTCTTTAAGGTGATTTAGATTTAGCATTAAATGAGCTAACTCTTCAAGATCTTCTAGCTCTTTGGAAATGTAGGATTTACAGACCAATCAATTACAGATTTTATTTGGGACAGGAAAATAGGCCCTGACAAATTGTCATACTTATTTAGTAGGTAATTTTCTTTCTTTTCTTTTGTCCTTTTTTTTCTTTGATTTTCTTTTTAACTATTCACTACCTTCAAATGCAAACAAGGACTGACCAGACGTTTTCTATAATTACCTATCATTATTATTATTTCCTAATTAGAGTTCTGAGCACAAGGTATAGAGGGACATGTGGTGAAATAACTATTTCTACATAAAATATGAAAGATCTTAGATGAAGAAACCAATGGGGTAATTTGATTTGTAATCAACTTTTCTCTATTTACTTACATTCATGTAATACAGAATGTAGACACAGATTCATAAATGCTTTTGAAATTGATTAATTTCTAAACTATTCTACATGTCTGTATACATTAATCAAATCAGTGCTATTACTAGCAAATTCTGTATGCATGTTTTACTGGAAACCTCAACTTGGGATTACATCTTGTAGTCAGAAAAAATGGATTTATATTCATTTTTACCATTCAGAAAAATATCACAAGCAGTTTAATTTAAAAAATCAATTAATAAGTACTAAAACACTTATAATGGCAAACTAACAAGAAATAGATATTCCTGCTAAACTTAATTTATATGTAATACACATATATATCTGTGTATACCCTTTCATTAATTTATTCCATCAGACAGTCATTTTTTCCTTCAAATCTTTACAGAAAATCTACTCAGTACAGCAGCCTGAGCAATGCTGGATCATAAGAGGTGCAAGTGATATAACCCAGCCCCCAGAATGCTCGCAACCTCAATCAAGAAGACTGCAGTAAACCAACAATTAGAACCCAGTATAACAATGAATAATAGAAGGATGCTCAAATACCACAAAAGCTCTCATTTGAACTATAGTGTAGGGCAAGGGAAAGAAGCTGGGATGGGGTGTGCTTAGGAAAAGCTTCAGAGAAGTGGAAACGCTTGAGTTAAATCTTGAATAATAATGTTAAAGGTGAGAATGCACATCTCAAATGGGGAATGGGTTATG
This sequence comes from Smutsia gigantea, assembly GCA_032199065.1. NCBI lineage: Eukaryota > Metazoa > Chordata > Mammalia > Pholidota > Manidae > Smutsia > Smutsia gigantea. Next base: position 533,819 of record JAVSCE010013005.1, on the reverse strand, counting down.
CAAAGGTACACATTTTGGAATAGTATAAAGCAACCTGGTAACCACAAATTTAATAACATGTTTTGAGTTGTACTTGCACACCAGACATACTAATATGAACTCATTTAACAACAGTATTTTAAAGTATATTTTTATTCTCACATATTTATAAGAAAACAAAGAATTAGAAGGTCTACATGTGCAATTCACATAAGAACTCAAGTCATCTGATTTCACAACTTTTGTTCTTATCTGATCAGCCAATACCCTGGACTCCCTTAAGGTTAATAAAAGTAAACAGACTAAAAATAAATAAATAAAAAAGAATATAGACATAGCCAGATAATGTTATAATACTCTGCTGAGAAGCATGGACTGTCCCAAAGAATATAAATAGCTGCTAAAAGATTTTAAGATGGGGAATTATACATGTTGAAGAAAAGTTACTATAATATGCCAAGTGAGAGTAAATAAGATGTGAGGGTAACAGTGGAGATGAAAGATGAGAGATATGTAATGTCAAGAGATCTTCAGGAGATAAGGTGAAGAAGACTTCATAGCTGATGAGATGTGGATGGTGAGAAGCAACTAAGATGATTTCCTCTGTGCTGGTGTGGGCAATAGGTAGATGACACTCTGGAGTTCAGATGAAAGGCCAGTGAGGAATGAGAGCAACATTTATGGATACAAGTATCAAAGAAGGTACAGTTACAGAAAAAATCACCATGGAAAAGCATGCAGTTTAATGAACAGAGAAAGTGAGGTGGTAAAAGTAGAACCCAAATTAATGCCAAATTTATGGGTTCATGAGGAATTAATAAAAAAACAAAACACAAAAAAAGCTGAAAGGAAGCAATCAGAAAGGCTGGAGCAAACAAGAGAAAGAAAAGAATGCTGTAATAACAAGGGCAACTTGTAACATGAGGAGACCAGTCAAATGCTGCTCAGACAGTAACAGAGCCCAAGAAAAATGCATGCACCACACCACATTTACTAACCAAGATCATACTTTGTTTCCTTAGAAACATTCTTTGGCATGTCTGGGAAGGAGATAATAGTAGGCTGAAGAAGGAAAGGGACTTGAAGAAGTAGAACAATGAGTTTAATTTATTCTTTTAAGAAATGTGGCTGCTGAGGGTAGAGGAGAGACAGAGTAATAGTTCTAAGAACAGAGGTTGAGGGGAGAAAGAAAAACATCATTAGGAAGAAGAAACTGAGATACAGGTGAGAGCTGAAACCCAAGGAGCAAAGCCATTCAGTGAAATGCACAAGAGAAATTTACCGCTAGCTACATCTGCCATGGAGAAAGTCAGCTTTACCCAAGTAATAAATAAATCTTGTTGTTGGTTTATTCTAGGGAGATAAGACTCCAAAACCACCTACAGAATTCTTCTTAGGTACCCTTGGGAGTAATTTGTTTCCTACCATTGTGCAATTAGATAATTTGCCTAATAAAACATAAAAGAAAGTAAAAACATTTTGGTATATTGTACAATTAAAAAGGTTGGAAATCTTGCCTTGCATAATTTTACTGTTCAAGTAACTTGCACACTTTAAATGTTCCCTCACCATAACTTATTCATGCATTTTTTGTTTTCTCAATAGTCAACAAAACCATCTTCTCTTCGATTGTCCCAACTGTTGTTCACATTGACACTATGGCAATAGTTTGACATAGAATCACATCACAGAACCACATTCTCCCTGGGAGATTACCTGATACATATATTTAGCCCTTTTGAATTTCTGAAGTTTATTTCTAAGGATATAGCTACTATTATTGTTATTTTCTACTATTCTTATTATTTTAAAAATGAAACTGTGGAGTTATTACATTAAAATAAAGATTCAGAGTTTTTTTATTTCTATATGTGGAATAAAGTATGTAACAAAAATAAATGAAATGCAACGTATCTATCTATAACTCTTATTTTGAACCAACCAGAAAAATTAAACCACTGGTCCAGTTAAAAGAAGAGGAAGAGATTCCCATACAGCTTAACAGACATATTTATTACTGTTTATTACTGGAAAAAATGCCATTCTGGAGCTGTCTTTCCATCAGGACTTTTTCAGAATAAACTTGAAACTAAAGACATCTACCTTAATATAATATCAGATACAGCTTTTCATTAACATTAAACTGCATTCTGCAAAATTTTGCAATATTTATTTCTTTGAAAAAATTTCAAGCATAGATTAAATTACCAAAATTTCCAAAAGACTGATTTTATAAATGATTACAACAGACATTTTATATATTAATTTGTCAAGAGCCATGTATTGCTCACATGGAAAGAAGCTGTGTTAGACCATTTGACAATTTAAGAGATTCTTAAGAATATTTTTATTTTTTTGACTAAAAGCGTCCTAAGAATATTTGGGGTCTTCTAGGACAGTTCATTTAACTTAATTAAAAGGGACAGAGAAAAACACAGAAGTATTACTGGAGCCAAGAGGACCATAAAACTGCAATAAAGCCTTAACAAAAGTAAAGGTAAGTAACCAGGATATTGCTGTATAAAAGTTTAATTATTAAAGGTTAATATAATGCTTTTACTAATTGTTCTATATAGCCAGTTAATTTTTAGGTGGTTAACTAAGAGCTAGCACATTAGTTTCAGGGGCAAATACAGAACATTTGAATAATGAATATGTTTGATTTATCTGATCTTTATTCTTGTTATATTTTTTAAACTTTTAACTTATCTATGCACATTCCCACCACAGGGCCCTTGCATTTACTTCTCTCTGCCCAGAATGCTCTTCCTTCAGGTATCTACACGGTTCCCTCCTTCATTTCATTTAGGATTTGCCCAAATGTCACCTTAACAGAAACACCCGCCCTGACCTCTCTAAATGAAATTGCACCTCCCCTCCTCTAAGTTTCTTTCCATCATCTTGCCAAGTTACATATTTATTTATGGCTTCTTTGCTCCTGCTATGGTCTCAATGTTATATCCCTCCAAAATTAATCTACTGAAACCTAATGCCCAATGTGACTGTATAAGGAGGTGGGGCTTTGGGGCATGAGGGTAGAGCCCTCATGACAGAGAGCAATGCCTTTATGAAAGAGACTCCAGAGAGCTCCCTTGCCCTTCCAACACGTGCCGGCAAAGAGAGCACTAGGAAGTGGGCTTGCTCCTGGACTTCCAAGCATCCAGAACTGTGAGGAATAAATTTCTATTTAAAAGTCACCCCATCTCTGGTGATGTGTCGTTAACAGCTCGAACAGACCAAGACAGCTCCATGACAGCAGGGACTGGGTTTTGTTTACTACTACCTGTCCAGCCCCTACACCTATCCTTGGAATGTAGACGATGGTAATTATCAGTGAATGAATATAAGAATCCAGAGATGAAAAGATGATTTATTTGACTTTGAAACAGAGGAGTCAGGATCATTGAATTTCACCCTGTGAGTTACCCATGTCTTCTTGCCTACTTATTTACAAAATAAAGCCCACAACACTGGAACCAATTATAGTCTCACAACTTCTTATAATATCTAAAACAAGGCCATAGCAATCTGAGGGATACTGACTGACAGATCTCCAAATTTTATGACTTCCCCATACTTTCAACAGCAGGAACAAAAGAAAAGCAAAATAAGGAAATGAATAACAAAAAACACAAACTCAGGCTGGAGGAGGAAATATCTGTCATTAAAAGATTATCGTATGGTCTTTGATATTTTGATCTTTATAAGCTGAAAGAGGAGGAAAAAATGCATGAAATGTAACATGAATTGTCTTTTCTTAAGTATACTTTTCATAGTAACTATACGTTTTGATATATGACATAGCTTTATCGTTATAGCAGAAATAATTGGGCTTTGGTGAAATATTCCCTGAGATGGAAAAGGTCAAGGTGGAGGGAGATGAAGATGAGGCCAGCATTTATGGAAAGGAGAGAGTTTTTACCCTCAGCACACTGCCCTGTGGCCCTAAACTCATAGCACAGGCATAGGCGCTGGTGTCTTCAAGGCCCCGGAGGAATGTCTGGCAAGGAAGGTAGAAGGAATGTACCAGCTCTGCTCCGCAGGCCAAGAGGGCCTGAACGCAAAACAACTTTTCTGTCAGTTAATCCTATAACTGCGAACAATCTTTTTAGGAGTGAGATCATTAAAGCACAATTTAATTAACATACCTACATACCTGAAACTCTAAGAAGGGGTCAGAAGACTTTTTCATATCTCTACACCTGAATTCTCCCATCTGCTAGTACAAATTGGAAGTTCATAGATATTCCCTATAAAAATATGGTGGTTAGAATGAAACTTAACTTGGAAGTGAAAATAAAAAGTGAGGGGGATAAGTAAGTAATTTTGAAGTCTAGACCTATGGTATTAGTTATAAACCTAACTAGGACAAACACGGATCACTGCACACAGCCTCCATACTATTATGATCCAGTTAGAAAATAAAACCCACATTATTCAATTTTAATATATATTCCCACCTTAGAAGTACTTTCAACATAACTGTTTCCCCCTCCATCTCTGCAGAGCTCTGACCTTCTATATTTGTCCCTGCAGATCCCTGCAGAGGCCAGCTGGCATTAGAGAATGACCATTCGTAAAGCTCTTTTTTATTATCATGATTCATACACCTACAGAAACCCACAGAACTAATATCAGGAAAAGGGAGGGCTTTGGGATGTAGCCACTCAATTAAACGATTATTCACAGGCCACCTGCTATGTGTGCTGCCTGGATGGTCCCAGGGATTTAATGGTAAATAAGACTAAGTCTTCATCCAACAAAGACTTCACGGTACAATAGGAGGGCAAGGATAGATATTTGACCGACTATAATACACGCTAGAAAAAAGGAAGATATATGCCATAAGGGAAGGGAAGCCAAAAGCTCTGAGTCTTCAAAGAAGATGATTTTGCATCTATTTGTGGGATTCGATATGGAAATAGAGGTCATGAGAAATGGATTGTTAAAAATGGCTATTCTAGGCAGAAAGAATCACAGGGAAACAAGCAAAGAATGAGGAAGAATAAGGAGCAATAGGAAGAATTTTATTAATTAAAATTGATTAATTTTATTAATATATTAATCAGTTCATTAGATCACAGGGTATATGCAGGGGAACAGTAGAGAACAGACTGGGAGGTCATACTGTAGAAGGTTACGGATGCTAAGATGCTACATTTGAACTCAACAGGCAAGACAGTACTTGACAGAATGTGAACAAGGTGAAAGGTATCACTGTATGTGAGCACTATGAATGGACTCCAACAGCAGCCAGCATGAACTGAGAGGGGGAGGGAGGTGACAGCATGGCCCATTAGGATCCCAGACAAACTGTGATAACGGTCAAGAATAAAGTGATGATAATCAAAATGGCCAAGAGCCATAGAATTAAGATAGAATAGAAAACTGGACTTGCAAAGGACTGGCTCCAGGGACACCGGAGAAGGATGACACTTCTTAGATAATGAGCTTCAATGACATAAGGGAGTACCATGCACCCTCCTAAGAACTCTATATTGTCACTCACCCCTGCCAACTGAGTAAATAATCCCCCCATTTGAGGAAACTGAGGCTTAGAAAAAATGGACAACTCGCACTGAAATAAATTTCAAAACTGGAATCTGGATGGCAAACTTTATGATTATAACTTCTAGGAGGGTATGTGTGGTTATACTACTACTACTAATAGAACTATATGTTTCATCCAAGGTTGTTAATTATAATTGATTTCAACTTATCAAACACATGCATTTTAAAATTTAACCTTATTTATTTAATTTCCTCATTTCTCTAATACACAGTTAATTGACAATGTTATAGTACAAATAAGGTTTTGATGCAAAGCAGGTATTGAAAACAAGGGAAATTAAAAGAGGGGAAATTTAACCAGAAATATATAACAATATTTAAAGTGCAGATAGTATGACAATCTAGAGAAAAAATATTATGTTAGTTTCATACTCTGTTGTTTCCTACATAGATGAAAACAATGAAATAAATTATGTTCGATTACTTGACACATTTTCCATATTTTCCCCCTCACATGACAGAATTAGAGAGAGAAATACTTGTTTTAATGTTACCTAGGGATAGAATCTCAATAAATTCCAGTGTGATTTCCAGGTTATTGTTCCTTTAGGAAATGACAAAATCTGCCATTATTTTATCATTTTCAAATGTCTTCCAATAATGTATCATCAAAGCCATCAACTAATGAGACATCACCATACTCTGGTACACCATAAATTTTAACCTGAAACACATGAATACATTTTACATGATTGCCCTTTATAGGTCAATTTCATTTTGGACACAATACAATAGTATATTAGACTCTGAGTAGATATTTAGAAAACTCTGCTCCTGACCTCTAAGAAATGAAATGGACTTCCTTTTATTTGTTTCTGGCTTCAGTTTACATTTACTTTGCTTCTTCTAGCCATGACTTACTCAAAGTATTTATTAAAAGTAGGCAGAAGATTTAGAGGCTTTGGTGGTAATTGCAAACTGAGCATTCAAATGGAAATCATCATCCATCCCCAGTACTTTACTAGGAACAGGAGGTGACATGCTGTGGAAAGAATACAGATTTGGGAACTGGGCAGTGTGGGTCCACCTGGCCTCTCTAAGCCAACTGCTGCTCCCGCCCAAGACAGTTATGAGAATACCCACTTGAAGATGCCAGGTGAGTAGCAGGAATTCAGGGAAGGCACATGGTGTTAACCCCTGGCACACTGCAGGCACTCCAAAAATGCTAGCTATTATTTCTGCTATCTTCCTCAAGGAGGCAGATACCAAGCTGGACTGAATTACAGGCAAAAGACATCACATAAGAAAAGTAAAAAAGAGAGAATACATAAGAGAGAGACAGGAGAGAAAGGTCACTTTTCACATATAGAAAGTTCCAGGAAGTTTCCTAGAATTATTACATATACTACTATTTAAATTTTTTGGAACACATCAGTGCAGTTGGTTCTCAATCATATCCACACTCACAGCCCTATGTTTACTTTTTCTGGAGGTTGTATATTTTTTCCATACCTCCTGGCATATTTTTCATTTTTGAGAAACATTTGCAGAGGGAGATGTGTGCATCTTTCTACCCACATGGATCTCTCTCCAGCCTCTGCTTGTAGGAGGAAAAGCTCTGCAATGTTTAGTGAGATCCTCGGACTAAACACCATGTCCTCCTAGTGCATTTGGTGCAGCCCTAAAAACAAATCAGACACTCCAAGTCCATTAACTAAACTAAAGGGGTCATTCTGACAAGTGAACTTCCTTCTCAAAAGCAGGCATACAAACATGTATCTGATCACTCTTCTCTTAGTATGATGAAGTAAGAGTGTTCCAGATCAAATAGGGGATGGTCAATAAGCCAATGGGTAGACACTTACTAAAGTAGTCCTCAACACACTCTTGAAATGCTGCTAGACAAGATCTGGGGAACTCTGTCAAGTCCTGAGTTGGGTTATCTCCTTAACATGAGATCCTGCAACCTACAAGTCCACGGAGAATGTGCTTAGTGAGTCTTTGAGCCCTGAAACCCCCTGGAGTATTTCTGTCATCATCAGCCTCACTGATTCATCTAACTCATCATATACTTTTTTGATTATGATTTGGTTTCTCATGTAGGTCTATGAACACACAAAGAACATACTGATACCTGGATTTGTGACAATGAATTATTTCATTTAAAAAAATAACTTCTCTTCATGATTTAATTTCTTACATCACTCAACAATGAGCTTTTACTAAATTGTGTTGTCATGTCCTGTGTGGTAATTCTTCATTTAAAACAGTAAACTAGCTCTGGTGTAGAGAGAATGAAAGTTCCTCTGGCCAGGATTTTCACCTGACCCTGGTCTGCTTGCTCACTGGACACGTGTGGGCAAGAGAGCTTCACCCAGTGCTCTGGGCTGCACGGCTGCAGGAGAGCAGAGGCTGGAGGGGTGGCAGCACCGAGGACAGAGACTGAGACGGCTGTGGGGGCTGAGAGGCCCAGAGGCAGAGCTCGGCTTGATGCATGCAGACTCACTCTAAGGTGGCCAGGATTCTTGTGCTTGACCTGCCACCATGAGAATAAGGTCGGGAATAAACCCTTTCACTCCAAGAACATTCCACTGTCATTTTCTCAGTCTCATGGAATCAAGAGTGAACTTGCCCAGGGCTGAAACTCACTGGCAAGACACTAGTAACTAAAAATAATATTAAGTACATATATATACAGAGAGAAAGAGCACACATAAATATATATTACATATATATATATATATATATATATATATATATATATATATATATGCTTATAAAGAGATATCAATAAAAATCTTATTCTTTGGATAAGAATGTTTTTCAAAAAAAAACAAGTTCACCTCTCTGAGCATTTGGGGTCTTCAGAGCCATTCCCATTATCGTGGTTGCTTAACCAGATCTCAGTTAAAGCTTCCTGCACAACACCCACTGTTTTCCAAAATTCTCTGATATTAACCTCAGCTGCCTCCACAAACCTGCCTCTTAAATAGTGTGTAGAACTAAGTTCCTGCTCATTATTTTGCAGTATAGGCCCAATATGGTCTCACTCTGATCCACACAGTCTAACCTGAAGCCCATTAGCCTAGATTGTTAAGTTCTACTACCCAGGAGATAGCTATCTGTGTGGCTCTAAATGCAGTACTTAAAGCTTTAATGAGACCTAGTCTGCATTCCTATAACTCCTGTTATCCTCTCTCTTAAATGTACTCATGTATTTGGGCAAACTACATTTCCACTTAAATTCTCCCAGCCTCAATTTCCTTAACTGTAAAACAGGTTTAGAGAATTTAAAAGATAATGTTAAAAAGGACAGTTTAGTACACAACATGTGGAAACACATTCAGATTCCTTCCTTCCCATGAGTAGATACTTTTCATCTTTCAATTTCCAAGCTAATACACTCTCCAAGACAGACAGAAAAACATTCACACTAGCTTTCCAAGTCATCAGATAAATCTGATATGTCTGGCTTTAGCAGGTCAGCCTTGTCAGGCCAATAATCTGTCATTCTCACTCTTCAAATACATTTGCACTGACATATGGGGCAGATGACTACATTTCGGAGAGGTTAAATGAAATTATGAAAGCGGAAGCTTTGATCTTCTGGCCGGCAGTGTATCTGATGAATTGCTCTGTGCTTCTCTGTATGTGCTCTTTTATACTAAGAAACAGTTACTTAAACATGTCTTTATTAAGCATGTTGAATTTCAAAGAGCTATACCAGATACGTGTTTTGTCCTATGTTAAATAAGTTTGTAAACATAAAAATGGCTTTTTTTCCAAGAAGAATCCTATTGTGACCTAAAGAGTGGAAAATTCTCAAGTTAAAGTTATCAAGACTGTAGAAACTACAGAAAATTCTTCAAATTATTTTTAAGGTAAGCATAAATACAATGCCAAAACCTTAAAGAAGGAGTAAGAATATAAATGTGTAATCAATCCCATTTATAGAATCAGAGAGTATAGAGGCAGAATTTAATTAGCAAATAGAATGCAGTAATGTACCAAAAAACACTTCTAGATACTTCTAGAGAAATTGAAACACTTGCTCACTTTTAATGAGAATGTGAAGTGGTGCAGCTGCTGTGGAAAACAGTACAGAGATTCCTCAAGAAAATTAAAACCAGAACCAGCAATCCCACTTCTGGCTATGTACCCAAAAGAACTGAAGGAATGTCTTCCCATTTAAAATTTCATCATAAGGTCTTACGATGTACATCGATGTCAATTTAGCAATAAGCTCTGGTTTTAATATAAATTTTTCTCTTAGTTTAGTTTTTCTGTAAACTTAAAAAAAAAGAAATTTTTGGAAATTCCATGGCCAATTGAGTAAGTGTAACTTTAAAAACACATATTTGCATGTTTACACATTGGTGCTATTATGGACTATCTGCAGAACTAAATAGACTTTCTTTAAATTCCATAATTACAACTTTACATGCTTATAGCTCCTTAGGAGCCATTATAAACTACAAGTAAATCATGTATACATTGAAAAGCCCTTAGCTGCACTGTCCAAAAATTCTCAAATATGCAAAAACCATAGACCTCTAAGTCACAGGCTTATTTTATGTTAAGGATGAGGTCCTACTGGCATAGGAATTCTTAGGGTCCATGGTGAGCACTAGGTGTTCCACAAACCCTTGAAATATATACAAAATATGACAAGTCATTTTTCTAGTCAAGAGATTCATTACGTTCCTAGATTGCTAAAGCAGTCCATCATATGTCACCATTGTATAACAAATAAAAGATTAAGGGTATTATACTTCAACTAGGAGAAATAAAAATCTTAGGAAGAAGAAAAAGAATTAAACCTACGTCTAAGTTATGTGGTCAGAAAGGGAACATTGGGAACCTCAATGTCTCTCTCTCTCTTTTTCTTTCCTTAGATGCCAGAAATCACAAAGCTATTTATATTGCTGTGGGGATGTTGGGGTTCCTATGGCCAGGATACCCAAGGAACTTAAACCACCTGATGATGTAACTGACCTGTTGCTAGGCTAAGGCTTCAACACCTTTAGGCAATAAGCTATTACTGTGCTATATAGAGAGCTCGGCCAAGTGCTCTGGGCTGAGGCAGAGACACTAGTGCTCGACCTACTGCCGGGAGAACAAGCCTTTCACCCCAAAGAATGTTCCGCTGTCATTTCTTTGGTCACATTGAATCCATAGCGAACTAGCCCAGGGCTGAAACCCACTGGCAAGACAATTGGCGAAAGTCGGCAATGTTCATAGTTGACCAAGGAAAAAGACAGGCTGCCCTTATGGGAGAGGTGTTTCAGTGGGCTGCCCCTGTGAATGGGGAGACAGGGGATTGTCCCCCAGTGGGTGTGTGCTCTGAGGTGGCTTGCCTCCTAGAAGACTGGGCCCCACCCCAGGACTGAAGGCAAGTGGAGGTGATACCTGAGGCTGTAGGGGTGGCCCTTGGTATTGTCAGTAGGTCCTTTGAGAAGCATAGTGTCCGTGAGACAGGGGGGCCTATGGGTTGGTTGCTTCTCACAGTATTAAAAAGGTCTACAGAAGACACCCAAGAAATGGCAGCACGAGACTGCAAGCTGCAAACTCTTGTGGATTCCCTGAAAAAGGAAATGGCGTTAATGCAAGAGGCGGCATGAGAACGTGAGCTGTAAACTTCTGTAGATTCCCTGAAGAGGGAAATGGCATTGATGTGAGAGGAGATGGCTAGAAAATGCCAGCAGCAAGGTGCCACTGGAGAGGTAAAACATTTCTTTACAGAATGAGAAGGCAATGTTGCCAGGTGTTCTGAAGGAGGAAGAGGACATCAAGGAAAAAGATGAACTCCTGAGGGAAGCACAGGCAGAGATGGCATGCAAAGGACAACTGCAAAGCACTGAGGTGAAGGTAAGAGAGCTTCTGAAGACTGAGGTAGCATTGCTGCGAGGAACAGTAGTAAAGGTAAAGGTTGTAGCAGAGGAGGCACTCGGGGGAGGGGAGAGAAAGGTGCCATCAGCCCCAGTAATGGAGGAGCTGGGGAAGGATGAAGGGGGGATGCCAGAGGCACTGGCCCCTCCTGTATTGAAAGCATGCCCAGTGGTTGTAAAGAAAATAAAGACCCAGAAGCTGCAAGTTCCCCAAGGAGAGGAGCAGCCCCCTCCCCAGGTCGTGGAGCACTCTATGGTCCCCCCTATACTCAGGCTGAGCTGGTGGATTTGGGCTCCCGGTTTAGGCAGAAGCCCTCGGAGTCAATATCAGCTTGGCTCCTGTGTCTGTGAGACTTAGGGGTGGATGGAATTGTTCTGTCGGGACCAGAGATGGGAGAGCTGTCTTCCCTGACAGTGCAGCCTGCCTTGAGGCAGCAATTACAAAATGCACATCAGATCCCAGGGAGTTACTCCCTCCTCGATTGGCTTATGGCTGCACTTCGTGCTGTGTGGCCCAATCCAGGTGATCTACCATCCTCTCCTGTTAGATGGCAGACATATGCTGAACTCCAACAGGTGCTATGAGAGCTAGGCATGAGAAATGCCATCTATAGTCCAGAGAATTATGGCCCAGATGAAGAGATTTTCACTACTGGGATGAGGAATATTGTACTTCAAACGGCTCCTATATCCCTCTTTGGGTCTCTAGTGGCCATTCTTTCCCCTCACTTAGGGCATCCCATAAGCGAGGTGACATGTACAGTAGCAGACTTAGGAGAGGCTGAAACAATGAGAACTCAGAAAGAAATAAGACCTGTCACTCACAAGAAGAATTTACAGGGCCCCATGAAGGTTGTTACGAGGACCCAGATGTGGGCTATCTTAATACGGGCAGCAGCAGATGGAAGGAAATTAGATGGGAAGTCAAATAGGATCTTACTGGAGCTATGGCAACAGCTGAAACCAGAGCAGCAGTTCCAGCCATTAAGACCAAAGAGTCAGAGGTCAGAGACAGAGTCAGGAGTTCGTCCTGTGTGTTTGCAAGACTTCCTGCTGGAGAGCGAGCCAACCTCACTTGAGCCCACACAGGAAGGTGATTGGGGAACATGGTTTGACTGAGGGGAAGGTCAAGGTATCTTCCCTGAGGTACCAGGGCGGGGACCGGAGGCTACATGTTGAAATAGCTATCCATTGGTCCCCAGTGAACATACAACGTGTCCTGGCTCTGGTGGACACAGGAACTGAATGTTCACTGATTCATAGTAACCCTGAGCGGTTCCCTGGGACCCCCACTATCGTAGATTGACATGGGGGGAAGGCTATTAGTGTGAAAAAAGCCAAAATCCCTTTGGGAATAGGGCATCTACCCCAAAAAAAGTATACTGTGTATATATCTCCTATCCCTGAGTGTTTTTTTGGGATTGATATCCTGCAGGGTAGCAGACCACTGCAGATGAGTTCAGACTGAGAATATATGTGGTGAAAGCAGTTCTGAGGGGACACGCTAGGCAACCGCCCATAGCTTTACCTTGCCTTGGTGGTTGACTAATACCAAACAATACAAACTGCCTGGAGGGCATAAAGAGATTGGAGAAACTCTTCAGGAGCTGGAAAAGGTGGGTATTATAAAATCCACCCATAGTCCTTTCAATTCCCCAGTGTAGCCAGTAAAAAACCCATATGGCTCCTGGCATATGACTGTGGATTACAGAGAACTGAATAAAGTGATACCCACTATGCATGCTGCTGTCCCCTCTATCGCAGGCTTGATGGATACCCTCAGCCATGAACTAGGAACATTCCATTCTGAGGTAGATCTTGCTAATGCCTTCTTTTCCATTGACATTAAGCAGGAAAGTCAGGATCAGTTTGCTTTCACGTGGGAAGGATGGCAATGGACTTTCACCATCCTCCCACAGGGATACCTCCACAGCCCCACCATCTGTCATAGACTTGTAGCCCAGGACGTGGCTACATGGGAGAAACCACCAACAGTGTGGCTGTACCATTATATTGATGATGTCATACTCATGTCTGATTCTCTTTCAGATCTAGAAGGTGCAGAACCTAGACTGCTGCAACATTTACAAGTGAAATGATGGGCTGTGAACAGTACCAAGGTTCAGGGACCTGGTTTGTCTGTCAAATTCTTGGGGGTCATCTGGTTAGGTAAGACCAAAGTTATACCAGAAGCAGTTATAGATAAGTCCAGGCCTTTCCTACCCCCACAACTGTAGGATTGCTACAGGAGTCTCTGGGTCTTCTAGGCTACTGGAGAGTATTTATCCCGCACTTTGCACAAATTCTGAAGCCCTTATACTAACTGGTAAGAAAGGGTGTCAGGTGGGACTGGGATGAGACATATGCATCTGTCTTTACTACAGCAAAATGGGCAGTCAAGGCCGTGCAGGCCTTGAGTGTGACAGACCCATCAAGGCCCTGTGAGCTGGACGTTCATGTCACTGAAGACGGTTATGGCTGGGGTCTCTGGCAGTAGCTTGAACAAACTCGTCAACCCACTGGATTCTGGTCACAACTCTGGAAAAGGGCAGAGGTATGACACACTTTGACAGAAAAACAACTGGCTGCCATGTATCATGCCTTGCTGGCTACAGAACCCATCGCTGGAATGGCCCCAATAAAGGTAATAACCCCCTATCCCATCTTGGGGTGGGTACGAGACTGGACCCAAAAGCCAAGGAGTGGTGTGGCACAAACGCCCACACTAGCCAAGTGGGGTACTTACCTACAGCAGCATAGTGCCCTCTCTAGTAGCCACCTGAGTGAAAAACTCCAATGCTTGTTGCGGCTGGTGACATATACTAGTGAAAAGCAGGAAGAACTTGCTTTTGAACCGTTAGTAGCAGAGAGTCCCTATCGGGAGGGAAGAGCCCTTATACCCAAAGATGCATGATACACAGATGGCTCCAGCCATGGGCAGCCCCCAAAATGGAGGGTCATATCTTTCCATCCTAAGACTGAGACAATATGGATGGAAGATGGTGAGGGGAAGAGCAGTCAATGGGCAGAGTTGTGGGCTGTGTGGCTTGTGATCAGCCAGGAGCCCTCCCCTAGAGTTGTCTGCACTGACAGCTGGGCTGTCTATCAAGCCTTGACCCTGTGGCTACCAACCCGGTACCATGCCAACTGGCTCGTTGGGGGCAAGAATTGTGGCAAGACTTATGGGCTGTGGTCAGACTAAAATAATTACCATATACCATGTGACAGGTCATTTGCCACTGGCATCCCCACGAAATGATGAAGCAGATAAATTGGCCCAGATACATTGGTTAGAAGGAAAGCCTGCCTCTGATGTAGCCCAATGACTACATCATTGTTGAATGCAGGGCAAAAGACAATGTGGGCTGTAGCCCATTGGTGGGGCTTGCCTTTGACCTTCAAAGACGTTAGTAGAGCCCGGCAGGAGCGTGTCGTGTGCTCTGAAAGGGACTTACACCAAGTTCCAAAGCAACACGGGACAATAGCTAAGGGGCCTATACCCCTTGTCAGGTGGCAGATAGACTATATTGGGCCTCTACCTGTGTCAGAAGGACATCGGTATGCCATGACTTGTGTGGACACAGCTACTGGACTTCTGGTTGCTTTTCCTACCCATTATGCAGACCAGCAGACGACCAAAAGAGGCCTGGAGTGTCTCTTTGCTGCCTATGGCTGACCACAGGTAATTGAGAGTGATCAGGGCACCCGTTTTACTGGACATACACTGCAAGAATGGGTGCGACAGCTGGGAATCAAATGGAAGTTTCATGTACCATACAGTCCTACCACAGCAGGCATGATAGAGATGCACAATGGCTTGTTAAAATCCAGACTAAAGTCAGATACCAATAGTCTGCAGGAATGGTCAGTCCGCTTATGGACCATGCTATGGCATTTGAACAAGAGACCCTGAAAGGGAGCCCTGAACCCCGTAGACATGTTAACACATATGGTTGCCTCCCCTATACAACTGCAAGTACAAACCAAGGAAGAATCACTGAAGCCGAGGTTCAGCCACCAGAATAACATCTTGCTGCCAGCACCAACTACACAGAATCCCGGAGACTCCATTGAGCGGATGTGGCCTTGGACCTTTCGATACATGGACCAACGATGGCTGGCTCTCCTGGCGCCTTGGGGACAAGGCCTGGAAGCTGGTCTCCTGTGCATTCCTGGAATAACAGCAGAGTGGCCCCCAAAGGTCACAGTAGTATATCCTGAACGGCCAGAAGGTAGGAGCATTTTACCGGGGAGTTTTGTTTCATCATTATGACCAGTGAATGCACCTCCAGTAGCACTATATAGACCCTTCAGTAACCCCCATAGGGAGAGGAGTAAAAGTATGGTATACTAGACCTGGAAGGGACCCCCTTCCTGCTACAGTCCTATCACAGGACCACTCTCTTGCATGCATCCTATCTGATGGACAAGATTTGCCTACATTGGTGGCATTAAAACATGTGTATTATTGCCCCTAAAGTCTTTGTGGATTGGGAACTTCCTCTGGCTTGAGGATTATTATAATTTTTGTTACTTGTATCAAAATCTTGCTGTGTCTTAATTTTTTATTATCTCTAAGTTGTTATCCTCTGTTGCTATTGTGGAATCTAGTTACAGTGCTCCAGCTGTCTCGCACAGGGATCATTGCAGAAGATTGAAAGCATGTAGATTGCAAGGCGAGAATCCTGGAGGGGTGGATTGTGGGGAAGTTGGGGTTCCTGTGACCAGGATCCTCACTGAACTTAAACCACCTGATGATGTCACTGGCCTGTTGCTAGGCTACCGCTTCCACACCTTTAGGCAATAAGGTATTATTGTGCTATATAGAGAGCTTAGCCTAGTGCTCTGGGTGGTGGCAGAGATGCTAGTGCTCGACCGACCGTCCTGAGAACAAGCTGGGTAATAAACCCTTTCATCCCAAAGAACGTTCTGCTGTCAATTTCTTTGGTCACATTGAATCCATAGTGAACTTGCCTGGGGGTTAAACCCATTGGCAAGACAACTGCCAATGTGACAAGACTTACTCAATTAGAGGAAAAGATTATTGAAAGATGCTAGCTATTCTCACACTTAAGTGTACTCAGCCACCTGGGGCATTGTTCCTTTAGAAATGCCTATGCTCAACTCAAGAGGTTCTGAAGGGCTGTAGGGCAGCCAAGAATCTGCATGCTTAACAAGCCCAGGGGCTCATACAGTTAGAGGCAGTCAACAGTCCAGGTGAGAGACACTACATTCCTTTCAATCTATTAATAGCTCCTCTTTAAATGGTTTGTGCTGTTATAATTTGTAAACCAGGCACCTTGAAGCAAGATCCCATTTACTAGCATTTTTTTCCAAAAAGAAACCAATGTTGCTATCAGTGCTTTAATATAGAGAAAATATATGAAAAAATAAAAGTTTATACACATGCTACTTAAAAATTTTTCATGATATAAAATCATAATTTCAAAAGCCACCTAATTAAGTACAGTTCATTAAAACAGGAATAAATGAAAACCAGCTGTGGGGTAAATGACGTTCCTATGGCCAGGATCCTCACGTGACCCTAAACTACTTGATGATGTAATTGGCATGCTTCTAGGCTACTGCTTCCACACCTGTAGGCAATAAGTTATTATTGATTGAATCACTATATAAAGAGCTCTGTCCAGTGGTCTGGTGGAGTCAGAGAAGCAGGTGGGTTATGGACCTGTAGACTGATGGATGCAGATGTGATTCTAGTGCTTGACCTATTGCCAGGAGAATAAGCCAGGTATAAACCCTTTTACCCCAAGAACATTCCATTGTCATTTCTCGGTCTCAGTGAATCCACAGTGAATTTGTCTGGGGCTGAAACCCTCAAACAAGACACCAGTTAATCACAAGTTTATATTGTATAGGTACTTCCATCTTAAAGGTAAAAACATAAATAGAATTTATTTTATATTCTAGACAGTGCCTCAGTTTAACAAAAACATTTTTTTATATCCCTATAGTGTTGGGGTTATTAGATCACAAAATTTTCAGAAAACATATGAGACTTATAGTTAATTTTCCAACACTGATTGTCTTACATTTCTGTGGAAAACAGGGAGAAGTTTTATTGCAAGGTCTAAAATAAACAGGTCATATATATTTGACACATCACTATGAAGAGTGAAAAAGTAAGAAATTAAATAAATCAAGGATATGGACAAAATTTTAACTGTTATTTCCAATTTTGTCTTAAAATAACAGGTCATTGGAAACCACAGTATCTTAAAATACATTGTGGCAGGATAAAATGCACTTAATTTTAAAATTTCAAAATGAAATAATTTTAAAAATTCAAAATGATTGCTAAACATGCATTTATACCCTGCAATATCCAACTAGAAAGGCCAACCTAAAATTTTTCAAAATACAGCCATTGTCGTAATCATTCCACCATAAGGCTAAGCAAAGCAATTAATTCTCTGGCACTCATGCAGTTTTCTTCAGTGAATCCATGTGAACTCAGACATCATCAGACAATATTTATATGCTTGGTACACAAATAGCTCTGTCACTCAGGAACTGCCTCTTTAATGCAAAAACAACTGCATATCTGTCTCATTTCCATCATCCCCAGACATGGCACATGCTGTAAAATAAGGGTGGATGACAGGAAACTGTAGGAACCCTGGCTGATCTATAATAGTTTGACAGGGATGGGTGGTAACTATGGTGTTCGGAGAAGTACGGAGACTCCCACCACAAAGAATGACTGCCACCTAATATTTTTTACACATCACTTCTGGGTCAATTTGTAATAGTCAAAGCCCTCTTAAATGGCATTCATATAAAAATACAAATTTAAATGTTTGCTATTTGAATTAGTTTCCAGAATCGGTAGGAAATATGATGTCACCTTGGCAATATTTTTTATGTGCACCTAGTTTCTAAATGTCAGACTTAAAACATCCAAGAACATTTTTCACTAGGTTTTCCTCAACCATATGTATTGTGATAGAAGGGCAATAATATTTGTTCACAGTATTTTCATTCATCAAAATTAGAGATGAGATCCTAACAGGAAAATTCATAAATGCAGAAAGATGAAAACCTACAACAGTGATGTGATTAATAAAGATTTCAAACTTAACACAAATTTCACATGTTATTAAATTTGCTTATGTAAAGGGATATGTTATAATATTTCCTTGTATATGTTATTTTATCACTGCCCAATCTAGTCTCTACCTAATTGACTTTGATTTTAGACTACAATGACATTATGGACAAAGCAGTTATCAATCCTGCTCCAAAGACCGTAAAGAGAAAGTTTCTGTTTCAGTGATAGTTCTATACCTGGATGCAAACAAGAATATTCACTGGGGTCCTGTCCCAGTCAAGGAAATGTCCAGAAAACCAAAGACACCTTTTTTTTTTAATTGAAGCTTGGTAATATACAATAATAAGTTCAGGAACGTTACACAGTTTATCCAGATTATGGAGTTTCCCCCAGGTGCATGGACCGTTATTCTCCATGAAGGTTATGGACCTCACATACATTACTTGGGCATTTTTCATCTCACCATCAAGGTCTATAAATATACATATTGATTACTTTGAAAGGTTGCAGTGAAGATAAAATATGATAATGTATATAAAACATTTGGCACAGTGCCTGGCAAATAAAAAGTTCCTAAGTGTGGTAATTATTGTTAATAATGGTAATTATTAGTATTTTAATGTCCATAATAATAAGCTTGGTCCATGGAAAATCTCCATTTCCAGCAAACAGTGAAGCAGTGTGGTGGTGACATTTTTCCTCTATGGAGAAGACAAAGCCAGACAATTTGGCATGCAGCATATGTTCTAAAATTGTATAAGCTACCAAAGTCAATGGAAAAGCAGATGAGAGCATTTTAAAAATTAAAATGCCTTTTGATTGCTCTGTGTTATGTCCTGTGTTGCAGAGAGGCACTGTCAGAATCAGTAGCTTTATAAATGATGGATTTTGTACAGCATAATAAGGCATGACCAAGGATATTTCAAATTTTGTTTTGAAAGCATTGATTCCCATACATCTTTGAAATTAAATTTCCCTCACGGTTCACCTTTAAACCCCTCACCCTGCTCTAAGAGAAAAGTAAGGAAAGGAAAATTCTCCTTTACAATTCCATCGAAAGGTAAACTGCAGATAAACATTAGAAATCACATGAATGAATTATTTTATGAATCTGCTATTTCTCTGCTGAATATTCTCCTCCTTTTTGTCTTGACTTCAAGTACTTGAGTGTCACTTGTATTTATTTTTTCCTTACTTTTTCATAAATACAATGAAAAGGCTAATGTTTCTAACACAGTGCTTTATTTCTGCTTATCTGATAATGCAATAAGCAAGATTTCATTACAGCATAATAAATGTTCATGGAATGAAAGAATGGAATGTCAGGTCTAATTTTCTGCTTTCCTTTTTATTAATATTAAATTTTCTATAGGTTTTCTCTTCTTTGTGACCACTTCACTTGAGAAATATTGAGTAATTGGTACTCAGAATTTCTTTTACTATGTACTTTGCCTGCAGGCTGAAGATACCATTATTTCTATTGCATTCTTGTGAATTATGTATAAAAAGAGCATTGCATTTTACTAAACTTTGGCATATATCTACTCTCATTGAGTAAGCTTAGAGTAAAGTAAGATGTTTTCTCATAGGGGTAATTACTAAATTCCCCAGCATCATAACAAATCTTTTTTTTATTTTTTCAAAATAAAAAAAACTACCCAGTCGGTTATAAGAAACTGATCAAGAAAAATTCTGCAATTCACATTAAAAAATGTAATTTTATTTATTATACTGTGTGGCACACAGTATAAAGAATTGTGGGCTATTAATGAATCATGGTGCTTATGTAGGATATATCAGCGATGATACTCAACAGGATAGTAATGGTACCAATCTACAGAAGGCATGGTGTTTTCATTCCAAGTCTCTAAAAGATGGCGAAAACTTTTTATTATTTAATTAATGCTATAATAGCACACAACTGACTTTGTCCTTTCTCAATTCCAAAGATTTTTTAGAACACCGTATCTTCTCTTACACCCAAAATTCCTTCAGGGGTTTTCCATGATAATGTGTATGTAAAGTCCTGACACAGCCTAGAAATGTTTGGAGTAAACTCTTGGAAAGAGGGGTTTTCACTAAAATACAATGGGAGTGTTCCATGCAAGGAAGAGCTAGAGCAAGCAAGCAGTGAAATGTTCCCACAATGAGCATGGGTACAATGTCCTCTGATTACTCACTGTCTCAATTAAAAGGCTCTTATCAGTTGGTAACATTAATTTGCAGACCCATTATTACCCCTTAGCTCAACAACTACAGAAAATGTCAT
Organism: Smutsia gigantea; assembly: GCA_032199065.1. Classification (NCBI taxonomy): domain Eukaryota; kingdom Metazoa; phylum Chordata; class Mammalia; order Pholidota; family Manidae; genus Smutsia; species Smutsia gigantea. The sequence continues at coordinate 513,100 of JAVSCE010013005.1, read as the reverse complement.
TTTGGCAACCTTCATGTTATTAGCAGTCATGTTCTGGTCTTTACAATTATTTAGCAGAACGTGATTTAGTCCTTTTTACCCTCTGGTATCTCAAGTCAGCTCCCTAAATAACTAACCTGGATTCCTACCATCCTTGCCGTTTGAGCCCAGAAGGAAGTACTGATCACATCCAATAGCATTTCCAATGCACCTGTTCTGCCAGCTCCAAGTACACTCTCACCCCCAGCACCAGTGTCTGTAGCTCCTGTTGGAACCTGCTTACAGGACTGCCAAAAATGTTGTGCCCACACTCACAAAGAACAAGGACCAGGGAGTTATGCCACCTTCCCACCCTCAGCCCTTACCCAATGACTAAAAGGATAAAGACATGTAAATACTCCAGTCAGCTTTCTGCCTAATTCCAACAACTCCATGCTGTGACTTACACTGTCTAAGAGATATCCTGCAACAGAGTCATGTTATCCCCATCCCCTGTGGGACTCTCCTGGATATCTCACCTTTGCATATCTTCCTTCCATCCCATGTCTACTTCCCCTCCCTGCTAATTGTTTCTCCCCAGGAACGCTTCCTAATAACATCACTTTCACATGAATCTCCTCTCAGGGACAGCTTCTGGAGACAGTTAACTATTATTTATTAGTATTATTTGTAGTATTATTAAGGGTGACTAAAAATGACACAAAGATTAATGAGCTAGTTTCCCTGAAAGTTATACAAAATGATAGCTCTCCCAGAGCAAGTACAGCAAAGGGAAAACAAGTTGCCAAAGTCTCAAAAGGGCTTGAGTGTTAAGAAAATGGGCTTGTAATTTATTTGATGGAAAATGGAAAATTACTGGTTTTAAGTATGAGTCGCCATGTCATATGATTTTAAAACTTCAGCTTGAGTAATTCAGTGAAAATATCACTAAATCCTGGAGCTTTTCTGTACCTTATGGATGTAAAATAAGTAGAGCCTTCAAAGTTAACAGAGCTGCTGTGCTTTGAAGTCTTTTCTCTCCAAATACGGATGGGGATATGAAGTATATTGAAGAAATACTGCTAATTATCCAGGATTCTGTCTATTCTGAAATATGGGTGCCCACTGAAAGTGAGCACATACCCAGGTCTCAAATTATCCCCAGGCCTTAAATAGACTGTGGCAGTGTGTAGGCATTCACACTTTAAAGTTTTACAGAAGTTGCCATTGGTCTGCAGATTCTTTCTCTTCTTCCTTAGTATCCACCATTGTGTATGGCTATTTATCGATCAAGCTATATGCTCCAGTGTAGGTTTCTAAAGCATCTTTCATCTTTTAACCACAAGAAAATAGTAAAATGTTTCCAGGAATTAATGCATATAGTTTCTTAACTATAGTGTCACACTTTTTGAGGCAGTATTTCCATTTTTAACAGTACCCATCATTACCATGGATTTTTGATAAATTAATATTTGCTGTTTATTTCTTGGCTACAGATGGGGTTCATTGCCCTAGACACTAGAATATTGCTGCTTGACCATTTATAAAGGTCCTCATATTTGAAGGACTTGACATTTAAGCCGGTGATTCTCACCCTGACTGCACAGTAGAATCACAGAGGAGCTAAAAAAAATGACTCCCGGACTCCATCCCATTCCAATTACGCAGGCAATGTTATTTTTCTAAGGCTCTTCAGATGGTTCTCAATGAGGCCAGTATAGAGAACCATCACTTTAGACTGATAGGTCTGAGTTTGAGATACATCAATTTTAATATTAAAATTGAGAGTTCTAGATGACAGTTGGTCCCACAGATTAAAAAAAAGATGCATTTGTGTAATTCCTATCAGTTTATAAACCATTCACATAAGTATTACCACTATGAGACAAAAATGCTATTTATTTTAATCATTTTAAGAGGAAACAAATCCTAAGCAAGTTTATGCGATATACTCAAAGTCACATAATCGCTAGTAGAAACAGGACACAACTTTTAATTCCAGGCACAAAGGTCCATCTATCAAGGTACATGCCACTTCATTTGATGTACCAAAACATAACATCCTATGGGGGTGGGGAAGGGTGGCTAGGTGGAGCGTTTTTATGGCAGTGAAACTACTCTGTATAATGCTGTATGGTGGATATATGTCATTATTTTGCCCAACCCAACAGAATGTACAACACCAAGAGTGAACCCTAATGTAAGCTATGGACTTGAGGTGATTAAGATGTATCAATGAAGATTCATCATCTGTAACAAAGGTATCACTCATGGTGGGGAATACTGGTAATAGGAGAGACTATGTATGAATGGGTATATATGGGATATCTATCTACCTTAATATCAGCTTTGCTGTGAACCTAAAACTACTCTAAAAATTAAGTCTATTTTTAAAAATAACATCCTTCAGACTCTTTTGCTGAACAGTGCAACTAATTGTATACATTATTTTTTCTACTTGGTTAAAATGTTTCAATATGATCTAAGGAAGAGATCATTACTACTGTATTTGTCCCTCTGCACTATCTTTCAGCAAACTGGCATGGGTATATTAAGAATCCCCCCAAGTCAGCTCATGATAAAATGCCTTCGGAGCCTATATAGTATGTATTCTGTTGTACATGTTCATTAGGTGGGTGTACTGTGTAACATGGTGGACACACATGCATTGATAATGATAACCTACGCCTGGTTTAGAAAGAGATGCGAGCACATTTGGAAATTATTAGCCTGAATTTCAGCCAAGGTATAGAACTCTGAGGTAACAAATCTGTGCCTAGAGAACAATTTCTCTTGGTTTTTAAACCATCAAACACGGTGCTGGATTGAACAACCCATAAAGGCATGGTTATTCTTGTATCCTTACCTCCAGATTGTGCCTGGCACAGAGTCAGGCACACACTAGATATTTGGGAATTAAAGAATAATCAAGAGACAAGTGTGTGTGTGTGTGTTAATGAAATGAAAATGACTCTAGAAAAGAGATTTCCAACAGTATTTTCCATTAGCACCCACACCAGGAAACCTGGGTTTTAAGAATATTGAAATGATAGGGAATCCATATGCAAATACTGCTTGCTACTTTTTTCTTTGATGATCTCCCATCCTGTATCAATCTAATTTTCCTTGATGCAATGTTGCTATAAAAATAATTTTTATTCTGATTAACATCCCATTTATTTCATCACAGTTTAGATAATATCACCTCTAAAAGCAAAACATAGATCACAAAGGATTAGAAGTGCGTGCAACAGATTTCTACAAGTTAAGACTAGACAATTTAAAGAAACACTCGTGGGGTAAAGATTATATGCAGTAGTATGTATGCAGCAAATAGCTACATACTTCTCTCCCTTACTTGGCCCCACATTCTGATAAGAACAGGGCCCACTTTTTAAGCAATGAGGCAAAAGTGCTACCCTAACTGGAGTGGCAGGAGAAGCGGGATATCTTTAGCCTACAAAGAATTCACTAAGCAATGAAAACCATTCATTCAAGCCAGTTTCACAGCCTTTTCTGTCCCTTATAGGGCTACATACACCTAGAAAGGACAAGGCTGAAAGCTTAATTCTAGCTCATCATAAACACATTCAATTCTGCTCCAAGTTTAGCACATTAATAGGGGGAAAAAAGATAGTTTCTTTCTAGTTAGGAAAATAAGATGCACATAAAACAAGTATAAAGGTAAGCTTCCAAAATCATAGTTATTAGAGTGGGCAGAATTCAAAGAAGAAAGAGATTAGCATGAGTCAGAGAGACTTGGTGAAGCTTTCATGGAAGAAGAATGGAGAGTATTTGAAGAGGGTGAAGAAAGAAGAAAAAAAACTGGTTTATATATAAGCAGAATAATAGAAAACATAATTTTATATAACTTTGTCAAACTAGTATTTTCATTTAGAAACTTTTATCATCATGATATGGCCTCTGTAACTACCAGAAGTATAAGGCATATAAAAAAATCAAGAAAATGAAGAGAAAGACAAAATACGCAATTCACTTGAGAAAAATAATACAGTATTGGGCATAAGTACAAAAGGAAAATACATCACATAAAGCAAATTGTTAAATCTCTACTTCTCATGTTGCCTTTGTATTATTCTTTTTGATGACTGCATGCCTACTGATGAAATGTTTGAAAGTTATTACATTTTATTTCTGTCAAAAGACTTTTAAGCTATTTGAATTCCATGGCTTTTTTTTTTAACTATCACAGGTGAGTGGATTCTTTATATTATTGAATTGTTTCATGTCATGAAGATAACACATTTGGTAGTTATTTGTATTCAGACCTAATTCAAAAATGTAGTAAGCTATCAGCAAAGAAAAATATATATGTACATATATTGATTTTACTTCAAGTACATAAGCCTATAATCAGAGTATTCTACTTCAACATCTATTTGTCTCAAAAACCTAAATTGACCCCTCAAAAATCAAAATAGATCTATTCAATTAGGAGTTAAAGGTGTTTTCCAATTAACAGCTTAACTCAGATTTTTTCTTGGGGAATGTTTCTTTTGTTCGATATTCCCTCTTTCATTTAAACTAAATAATCTAGTTCAGCTTCACTTACGAATGAGCCACAGACCTGCCTACAATAGCAAGTATCTCCTCAAATGATTCTAAATTGGAAATAATCCTTGGTGAAGGGTATTTTCTAACATTTTATAAATATGGAAGCCATATGGGGATATAGAAAGAACTCAAAATTGTACCTCAGAAATTATCACATCTGTTAGCCTTGCATAGCAAAGCTAGACTCAGATTTCTTAGCTCCCTTCCAGTACTAAAACTCTATGCCGATGCAAGTGTGGTATGAATAAATGGGTAAGCTTTGCCACCAAATCTCAATGGGTTACTTTCTTCAGACAATGTCATTCATGATCAAGCACATACATGTCCATGTGGTATGATTAGGCTTGGCCTCCTCTCCCCCTGCACATCTGTCCTGGTGTTAATATTAGCCTACACCAACTAAAAGTTATTTCATCTCTTCAGAAAACATGTTTTTTTTGTTACCTACCTAGGAATAGTTAAGGGGAGACAAGTAACAAATGTGGTAGAAACCAGCAGCACAAGGGAATTTTGGCGGCAGATGCAGACACTGAAGAGGAATAAACATGCAAAAATGGGGATTCAGAATCAGAATTCCAATATGTGGAAGATATTAGTGAAACACAGGTAAAACTAATTCCTCCCTGATAGCCCATTCTTTAGCCGGACATTTATTCTCCAGTATGCCCTGCATCTCTGGTTCCTCTTGTCTGAATCACTCTCCTCTCAACTCCTTAACTAACTCTTCTTTATCTTCAAGACTTGAAATATCCATCAGTTTGTTCAAGAAGCTTTGTCCAACTCCCCAGGTCCACTCTGCTTATCCTACTATTTTTGTTATATCAGCCTGTAACTGCCCTCCTCATTTTAACGTTTAGCATACTATACTGCAACTACCTATTTATTTAGGTCTCTTCCACATCAGATAGCAACTAGAAAAAGAAAATACTTAGTTGGCTATCAGTTCAGGCAGACAACAGATCAGTGTGACATCAGAAGAGATCTACTGAGGATGGAAACCTGAATTTCTTATTCACAGTTGTGGTGCTTGTCCCAGCACAGGGGCTGGCCAACAAGAGAACAATGAAGTATTTGTTATCTGAAAAAAGACAGAGAGGAAAAAAAAAACAAAGTGTGCCCCAAAAAACCAGTAAGCCAAGGCATAGATTGTGGGACGGAGATACTGGTTAGCAGTCCGGAATACAGGACTAGGTCAGGCGAAATGAAGAAGGCTCATCACTGGAGCTCAAGTAGAAATTCAGAGCCAAAACTCCAGACACACAGATGTAAGGATTTGCTAAACTATTGGCATGAGGGCCTTAGAAGTCCCTAGCTTCTGAAGAATGATCCTCCAGCATGGAGCAGAGCTAATCCTCTAAGGAGGAGTTAAATTTAGAGGACAATTGTAGAAGAGAATTTAATCACTCACCATGGCCAAGGACATCCAGATCCTGTAATGGTGAAGTTTCCAAGAAGTCCACAAGAATATATTCACCTAAGTATTTATACACTGTTATGGACTGAAAGTTTGTTTCCCCCCCAACAAATCCCTATGTTGAAGTCCTAACCCCTAATGAGACTGTATTTGGAGACAGGGCCTGTGAGAGGGTGACAAAGATTAAATGGAATCATAGGGTGGGGCCCTAAACTGACAGAGCTGGCGCCCTTACAGGAGGAGGAAGAGAGGACACAGCCAGAAGGAGGTATATGCAAATCAGGACAAGAACCCTCACCAGAAACCAAATCAGCTGGCAGCTTGACATCGGACTTTCCAGCCTACAGAACAGGGAGAAATTAATTCTGTTGTTTGAGCCACCAGTCTGGTTTTTGTTATGACAGCCCAAACGGACTAAAGCATATACCCAAATTATTTTTTGTGTATAAGAGCTCGAATAAATTGAATGAAGTTTGTCTTATCATTATTTTGTCACCTTGGAAGTAGGAAAACAAAGTTAGATGGCTACTGATGTTGGTAGATACTCCTAAAATCTTAACAGGCTAATCAACACTTGCATTTCATCTACTACAGGATTGGCCCATTATCTGCCAACGGTATCCAACAGTTTAGTGGCCAACAAAATTGAGCTCCCAACGATGCATTTTGAACCCATCGTGAATCTTTCATTCTGTAAAGTCACACTATAGCTGCTTCCAAAATGCATGACAGACAAGGTTACACAATAACTGATCCAAGAAAACTCAAGCCAAGGTCTTAATGATGACAGAGGATCCCGTGGCTCTTGCTACTGTTAGTTCTTCATTTTTCCTTTTGCTGATGAAAATGACTGAAAAATCCTAAACATCCTCAGCAGCCTGGTATGGAAGGTTATTCTGAACTGTCGCAGCAGTTGTTGCAGTGCAGTGGCTCATCTTGCTCTTGGTTGCCTTACTGTCTTTAGGAGACGGAAGTTCTACCCTGAATGTCACACCTGGGAAACCTCAGACTATGCACAGCCTTGCTGTCGATGATGCCATAGAAGAAAGTTATTGAGGTGTGAATCACCCCATAACTGAATCCTTCCGTGCAGTGATAAGGGCAGAGGCCAGCTTGGTTTCCAAAGGGGTTGTATTACATAGTGTTGCAAAGCAGGTCACTCCCTTCAGCCTTATTTGTCCATAGTTAATTTGCATGCCTTAAAAAACATACGCTATATTCTGACCTCACACTATCAGAACATTCACTATAGAGTAGAGTTTGATATTAAGCCATTTTATTTTGGACTCCACCCAAGAGAATTCAATTAAGAATATTCAAAGTATCTTGTTAGAAGATGATCTAACCTGTAAATTGGTCCCAATGAGAGTACCATGTTCAAGTTCCCAAAGATACAGTCAAAGAAAAGAAAAAGTTTAAGCTACTGCTGCTGTTTCTAACTCTTCTTCTGTTTACATACAGACACTATTCTGTTCGTGCCTCTCAGACCAGGTAATTTCTTTCACGCAGGTACAAAAACAACAGTTGTGTGTGCTAAGGTCCAAGAGTGCCTGAGTCTGGGGTTTTTATTGGATTTGCCACTGTACTTGAAACACACCAAAGGAAGAAGTTCTACTGGTTTGGCAACCTCAGCCAATTGTGAAATAGAAAGAACAATAATAGTTCAAATGGTTTCAAAGAAATAATTTTCCTTTTGCATAAAGCTATAAAATTCTATCTAGAATATACTTGGAATAGAATATACTCTTTTTCTAAAAGCCATACAGGAAACATTGAACAGTGGTACATGCATTATTAAAGTACCAAATAAAATTAATGAAGGGGTCCTCTCTACTACATACAATTCCAAGAATGATGAAATGAAGTCTTAGTGCTGTCTTTTTTTCTCCTTTTGGTTCCTCCAAACCAGAGTAATTTTTGGATATTCAAGAAAAATCTATGAAATACATTTTTGTTTTTCTAAGTACTATAAAAGTCTAGTAACTTGTTTTTCGAAACAGGAAAAGTACTTCAAATACATTTTAAATGTTTGACATCCGTGACTCCTTTGTTCTTCATTTTGTGAATAATAGTAATTATATAAGCAATAGTTGGAATTATAAAAATATAACCATGTTTCCTATATTATAAAAATATAACATAACTTAAAAACAAATATAAGTTTTCCCTCAATCTAACATCTCTTTTGGTATAAATATGTGAGTTTTCTGCTTAGTTTTGCAAACTTAAAAATCCATTCTAAGTGAAAGAAAAAACTGCATGTTTCATTTTTTTTCCTACGTGCATATAATTTTTTAGCACAAGAGATATAATTTATATGTAAATTTTATGAATACAACTTTCATAGTTTAAAAACGTAAATATTTTTAGAACACCATATAATCGTATAAAGAATACAGCATTTGCCTAAGTACTCTTTGGATAATAGTAGTAATTAACCACACACAAACATACATATTTAGATGTGCACATACATACAAAGCATAAGAGTTCCTGCCATTTTTATTGATGTCTACAGTTTAAAAGGAATCTATAGAAGAAGAAAGTCTTTAAACATGATTATTTTATATAAAATTTTATGTCAAAGATATTTTTTTGACATGTTAATTGAGAACATGGAAAACAAAAACAAAAAAATGTAACAAACCACTTTATTTTATAATCACGTCCAGTTATTGGTAGTTTTTGAATGGTCAATTTATTTTTAAGGGGGTTATATTTAGTTTTATATTTCTTGATGTCTGAAACGTTTTTCCAAGTAAATTTGCAATATCCTTTAAAGTCTTCTGGTTTTTGAAAAGTGATATTTTGAGCATAAGAACATGTTTCAGATACATTTCTACATTCTTTCCATTAATAATCCCTCAATAAATACCTTGCAAATAAAAAAGAAGACTAGAATAGTTTAAACCATTCAGTTATTAAAACTAGAAATATTAACTAACAGCAGTGCTGAAAAAAAGAAAGTAGGAGCGGAGTGGAAGGTTAAAAGCCAAAGTGAACATAAATCTTGAGTGTCAGAAAAAGACTTAGCTGTTATAGGGACCTACGAATTCTGAGAACTTCAAAAAAGTGAAACAAGACTGGATACATGCTCATTTTGTATTGTTTCGGTTGCAGAACAGGCTTGGCGTGCATAGACAAGATCCCTGCTATCAAGATTTTCATAAATGGAGAAATTCTCTAAATCAAGTCCAATTGAAAGTAGAATTTTACACATAAAGAGTCTATAAAGCATTTCAAATAGCTCCATTGTATTTTACTTGAATTACTAAAAAAAAGTTGTATTAATTTTAAGTTTTACAACTTGGAAAAATTACTTTGAAATGGCCTCTTTAATTTTTCTTTCTTTTTTTGAGTATTCAGGTTCTGAAGCATCATTATGACCTTTCAAGGCCCTTTGACTTCTACAAGTTTAAGATGCGAGCGTGTGCTCTGTGCTGCCAGCTCTTGAGGGGACCAAACAGGACACACAGAGTCCTTTCCCCCAAGCAGGACAGGACTGCTGCTGCCCTCAGTTCCCCTGGCTCGAAGTCCAAGACCAGCTACTGTGCAGGTGGAGGTGGAAGCCATGTGGGACTAGCACTTCTGCTGGTTCAAGTGAGACAGGGTCTCCATCCACATCCAAGAAAACACACAGCCAGCAGCATCCTTACACATGTAAAGGAAGAAAGAATGAATTCTCTACTCTAACCTTAGGAGGTAAATTGCCTTTCTCTGGCATACAGGGTGAAATCTCACGACCTTTGAAAGACACCTGATTTCAAAAGTACATTTAAAAGGCATTACCCCTTTAAAAAAGATTCCCAAATCCCCAGCCCCCTTGAGAACCATAATAAAAAACACAGTCTTAACATAATAAGCAGCCCACCATGTGCTGTGTTTGCTTACTCTGTCTCTGTTGATAGACAGTTTTGCCTAAGGCACATTTATTTTTACTCTGTATGGGAAATGGAATAAATATGTTAGTTATTTCTTATCAAATAGCATTTTAGAGTGGGGGTTTTTTCCAAATGTAAAATCAGAAACCTTCCAAAGAGTAGAAATTTGACATAACTCACATAAAAAATGACTTCGTTCATTCAGACAGCAGGAGGATAAATAAGATTATAACTTTTATATCAAAAACTGGCTTACTGCTTTCTTGATCAACCATGGAAGGACAAGGACACTGTTAAATTGTATAAATCATCCCTCCGAATTTATGAGGTAATAAAAGCAGAAAAATATAGACTCATAAAAGAGTTTATGAAGTAGTGTTCAAAACCATTTCAGTTAATTTCTCATATATAATAGAGACAAAAAAGTTGATTTCAGGACTGCAGCTTCTACTTATTCATTTATTAAAACATTGTATTTACCTTAATTCATTTCTCTTTATCTAAGAGATGAAAGGGATAATTAAAAATCACTGCTGCATTCATGAAACAAACCTTTGGTATTTGATTTCTAAGAATATTGCATTAGGTACTCTGCCAATCTTTTCTGAAAAAGACTGTTCAGGGTAAACTTTTCTTCCATTAACTGCCATTGCTTCAGAGTCTTACTTCTTTCTCAAAATCCTATTGACCAGGTATAGTTGCATAACCTTTTTTTTATAAACTTGTCCTCTTTCTCGCATCAAAGCTAAGTTCCATCTACAAAAGTTGTCACAATCAGTGCCACTATTTCTATGCATAGGTACTTCTGGAAAAATAATATACTAAAAGGCAGTTTTCACATCACCTTCCACAGAACAGAATGTTTCACAGTGGAACAGAAGTGAAAACTATCTCAAATTTCCTCTAAGCAAGCAAAAGTTCAACACTAAAATGAAAAATATATGGGGAAACATTCAGAGAGGAAAATGTCACAGTGTAGTAAGGACTGGTGTTATCCTGAGTGATAGGGAGGCCAGTGAAGTATTTTGAATGGAGAAAAGAATATAAATTTTTGTTAACTGAGTCACTTAGACTGTTATGTTGAGAATAGACTGTATCAGTAGGTAGAAGTCAAGCAAACGTCCAAGAGAATAATGATTGTCTTGGACCAGAATGGCAGAAAAGTGAAAAATAGTTGGATTCTGGATATATTTTGAATCTCTTGATGGACTGAATGTAGGTGGAAGAGAATCACCAAGGATGAGTCCTACTGTTGGTTTCTAACAACAACAAGGGTAGAATACCATTAACTGAGATGGGGTGTGGGAAGCTTTGGGGATAATGGAATCTGGAAGGGAATGTATAACTAGACCTTTAACATATTAGGTCTAGTTATACATTCTTTAAAATCACTTTCTCCAAGAACATTGTAAGGATGCAAAACTTCTAAATAAAGAAAAGGTATAAAATGAAATGTACAGTGTAACTCAAATGATGTTTAAAATATTCCATACAAAATACATATTGCTTTTTTAAATGTAAACAGTTAATAGTTACTTCAAGATAGTAAAACAAAGTATGCATGATTTTTATTTTATTCTCTATAATTATAATGAACATGTATTATTTTTATAATATAAATAAATATACCAAATTATACCTCGGGTCTATGTAATATTTAATATTCCAAGATCATTTCTACACTTCAACATTCATGCATTCATTTATTAAGATTATTTTAAAGCACAAATTTTGTAGGGACAGAACAGTAAGTCAGAGATGGTCCTTTTTCCTTGAAGCATTCATATTATTTTTGTTGATAAATTTTTCATTTTGGAACAATTTTAGAATTACAGAAAAGTTGCAAAGACAGTGGAGTTCCTATACATTCTCCACCAAGTTTCCCTTAGTGTTAACATCTTACATACCCATGGTACATTCATTAAAACCAAAAAGTTAGGATTAGGACAATACTATTCACTAAACTATAGACTCAGTTTATATTTTACCAGTTTTTTCATTAATGTCTTTTTCCTATTCCAAGATTTAAAGCCAGGATACCCATTGCTTTGAGTCATCATGTCTCCTTACTCTGATTCCAATCTGTAACAATTTCTTGTCTTATCTTCCTTAGTTATTTGCAAAGACTACCGGTCAGGAATTTTGTACTCCCTCAATTTGGATTTACCTAATGATTTTCTCATGATTAGACTGAGGTTATGGGTTTGGGGGAAGAATGCCACAGAAATGAAGGGACCCTCCCATCACACCCTATCAGGGAGAACAAGATGTCAACATATCATGTACCTCTACATTTACATTAGAAGCTTCTCTACTGTAAATTTACTATTTTTCCATACTTATCTTTTATAAATGAGAAACTGTGTCCAGCCTACACTCAAAGGGATGGAATTAAGCTTTCACATCTCAGAACAAGGAGTATCCACATATCTTATATGATGTTTTCCTGTATGGAAGAGCTGTGATTCTCCTCAACTCATTTTTTTTAAATTTTTTAATTAAGGTATCATTGATATACCTTCTTATGAAGGTTTCAGAAGAAAAAAAATGTGGTTACTACATTCACCCTTACTGAGTCCCCCCTCATACCCCATTGTAGTCACTGTCATTCAGTGTAGTAAGATGCCACAGAGTCCCTACTTGTCTTCTCTTTGCTACACTGTCTTCCCCATGACCCCCACACACGTGCACCAATCATGATACCCCACAATCCCCTTCTCCCTCCCTCCCCACCCACCTCCCCCACCCCTCCCCTATGGTAACCGCTAGTCCCTTCGTGGAGTCTGTGAGTCTGCTGCTATTTTGCCCCTTCAGTTTTGCTTCATTGTTATACTCCACAAATGAGGGAAAATCATTTGGCATTTGTCTTTCTCTGCCTGACTTATTTCACTGAGCATAATACCCTCTAGCTCCATCCATGTTGTTGTAAATGGTAGGATTTGTTTCTTTCTTATGGCTGAATAGTATTCCATTGTGTATATGTACCACATCTTCTTTATCCATTCATCTACTAATGGACACTTAGGTTGCTTCCATACCTTGGTTATTGTAAATAGTGCTGCAATAAACATAGGGCTCATTCATTTTTTTATTCAATCATTTATTAATATTAATATGAATTCATGGACATTTATTTTATTTGTTATAGCATACTATTTTATTGTTTCTCCCATTAATAGAGCAAAGTAGGGAAGACACATACCTTTATCAATATTTTACAGATGAGTATATGGTTCAGTGCTTATAAATACATACAATGACAACAGAGATGAGGGTGAAGAGAAGCCACACAGCGCTTCCTAAAGGAGAGCAATATATACCACCCCAGACTACATCTCTTTGTCATATTGATTATTGGGGTTGGTTATTTTTAAGAAACAGCAGACACATGAGAAGCTGCAAAAACTTTTCAACATGGGAGTCAATCTTCTGAAACCCTGCTGCTGCTTTACCTATGAGGTTAACGTAATACTCTAAATCCTTTGCTGTCATTTCAACAATCATCATAGAATCTTTACTAGGAGTAGATTCCATCTCAAGAAAACATTTTCTTTGCTCGTCCATAAGAAGCAGCTCCTCACCTGTTCAAGTGTTATTATGACATGGCAGCAATTCAGTTATAACTTCAGGCTCCACTTCGGATTCTAGCTCTCTTGCTGTTTCTACCACATCTGCAGTTACTTCCTCCACTGAAGTCTGGAACCATTCAAAGTTATTCATGTGGGTTGGAATCAATGTCTTTCAAATTCCTGTTAATGTTAGTATTTTGACCTCTCCCCATGAATCGCAAATGTTCTCAATGGCATCTGGAATGGTGACTCCTTCCTAGAAGGTTTCCAACTGACTTCACCCAAATCCATTAGAGGAATCACTATCTACGCAGCTATAGGCCTGTGAAATATATTTCTTAAAGAATAAGACTGGAAAGTCAAAATTACTTCTTGATCCCTCAGCTATATGGATGTTGTGTCAGTAGGCCTGAAAACAATGTGAATCTCATTGTACATTTCCGTCAGAGCTCTTGGGTGATCAGGCGAACTATCAGTGAGCAGTAATGCATAGAAAGCTATCTTTTTTTCTGAGCAGCGGTCTCAAGAGTGGGCCTAAAATATTCAGTAAACCATGTTGTAAAGAAATGTGCTGTCATCTAGGCTTTCTTGCTCCACTTACACAGCACAGGAGAGTAGGCTGACATAATTCTTCAGGACCCCAGGCTTTTCGGAATGGTGAACGGTCATGGGCTTCAATTTAAAGTCACCAGCTGCATTGGCCCCTAATGAGAGTTGGCCTGTTCTTTGAAGTTTTGACTTCTCCTCTTTAGCTATGAAAGTCCTAGGTGGCATCCTTTTCCAATAGAAGGCTGTTTCATCTACACTGAACATCTCTTGTTTTGTGTAGCCACCTCCACTAATTATTTTAGTAGACCTTCTGGGTAATTTACAACAACTTCTACATCAGCGCCTGCTGCTTCACCTTGTACTTTTATGTCAGGGAGATATACGTTATGGCTGCTTTCCTTAAAACGCATGAACCAATCTCTGCTACTATTAATTTTTTCTTCTGAAGCCTCTTCACCTCTCTCAGCCTTCACAGAACTGTAAAGAGTCAGGGTCTCTTAACTTAAAGGTTTGATCTTCTACCCACACCACTAAAACTTTCTCTGTATTGGCAATTAGACTGTTTTGCTTTTTTACTATTTCTGTGCTCAGTGGAGTACCATTTTTCATTTCTTTCAAGACCTTTTGCCTTGCATTCACAACTTGGCTAATTGTTTGGCAAAAGAGGCCTACCTTTCAGCCTGTCTGGGTTTTGACATGCCTTCCTCACGAAGCTTAATCTTTCTGGCTTTGGATTTAAAGTGAGAGATGGGTGACTCTTCCTTTCACCTGAACACTCTGAGGCCATTTTAGAGTCATTAATCGGCCTACTTTCAATATTGTTGCATAGCAGGCAATAGCAAGGCCCAAGTAGAAGGAGAGAGACGGGGAACAGCTGTTCAGAGGAGTATTCAGAACATACGCAACATTTATCAGTTAAGTTCACTGTCTTATGTGGGCAGTTCGTGGTGCCCCTAAACAATTACGATAATAAAATCAGAGACCCTGATCACAGATCACCATAACAAATATAATGATAAAGTCTGAAATACTGCAAGAACTAGCAAAATATAACAACACAGACACAAAGGGAGTGAATACTGTTGGGAAAATGGGTGCTGATATTCTTGCTCGACACAGGATTGCCACGAACCTAACAATTGGTGAAAAAAAGAAAAGCATTATCTGTAAAGTACAATAAAATAAGGAATGCCTGTATCATACAAACTGTCTTGATAAAAGCAAGTTTTCAGCTGCCTTAGAACTTTACCTCAGTCCATGCAATGTGTAAATAAAGAAAACATGTTTGGGCCCAGTTTACTGTGAATACAGCAAACAAGGCTTTCTATCATTACAGAGATCGTGAACAACATCACATTACGCAGAACCGCAAGCAGTACCTAAAGCAGTACCTAGGGAGTACCTAAACTAAGAGTACTCCATGCTCTTAGTTTAGAATATAGGGAATCAGATGCAAAAGGAAGTACTCTGTTTTATTTCTACAAAGCACAGAATTCCCTTTAAAGAAAGAACTTTACATTGTCAAAATAAAGAATAAAGTGTACAAGTGCTATAGTTCATTGTGAATCCCTAAACTACGCTAAAAAGTTTTAAAAGTTTTTTTTTTAATGAAAAAGGCTAACTGTGCTTTCATGTACTATATTAATTTTTTCAGAATCAAATGCTGAATGCATAAAGTCAATTCTGGAGAAAGGGAAAAGGTAAGTGTTCACCTTCAACATGTCCTTATTTACTCTGTGTATCAAAAGAGAAATGAATGGACAATACAAAAGAATATGCAGATGCCAAAGATATTACTCCTTTAAAAAATCAATTTTTTCTGAGCTCCAAATTAAACAGTTTAAGAAAAAGCTTTCCTTTTTTATTACAGGGTACATGAGACACAATGGTAATATAGACGAAAGGCCAAGATACTAAAAATATGCTTTAAAAAGACCTCTGACCCAAACACTGACCAGAGGACTTAAGAACAATTTCTAACACCAGCAATCAGAGTTGAGGAGGATGAGAAAGAAGTTACTTTGACACTGGAGTAACTCCAAGGAGGAAAATATTTTCCCACCCAAGGCAAAACACCTTTGAAATGGAAATCAGTCAAAGGGAGAAACAAAATAGGAGAAACCAATTTATTACATACAAGCAGTCACTCACTTCTGCTCACCTGTGTCTCTCACACTCAGGCTGCAAAAAGAGACCCCACCCAACCTCTCAGGCCCAGATATGCCCTTGCTCCCCCTTGTAATTACCTACTGATATGGAGATGGACTACTTCTCTCCACAATTTGGAAACACCTATTGATATGGAGATTCACTAAGGCCAAGCCAGAGATTCTGAAAATGTTGCAATTTTACCCATGCCCTCCAGAAGTCTCACTTTACAATCTACTCGCTCCCCATCTTCTGCAATGGCCCCTGTATGAGAAAACTGGAGTACTGTAACCAAACTAATAACATACAATAAAAACAGCAATAAAACCATGATTACCCTCAAGCTAGAGGGATTCAGCTAACTTCAAAGTCCCATACAGATTCAATCCACAGCTCGCCTATTCCACAGGTGGTCAGTAGCTGAACAGGTAGGGAGTTCAGAACCATCATCACAGGGCAGCTGCAGCCAGGGGGTGGGTCCAGGCCACAGGGACTGCAGAAAAAAATAACCTTAAGGGCAATATGATTCATGCTTTAATGACACCAGCACACACAAATCTTGCCATCTGGTAGGATATATGCAAGACAGTGGTCCTGTGATAGGACAGTGGCAGGAATGGGATCTCATCCTGGTCTAATACACCGGACTTTCACCCCACTCCCTGTGGGAGTTACAGATGGGTCAATATATAGGGCTCTGGGAAGTACATGCACTGGCCGTAAAGATAAAACAAAACTTCCCTGAAAGATGTTCTTACCTCCTGGATGTTTTGGAGACATTATCGTGATCCTTGGGGGCCAGTCTGCTGTCACTCCAGGAACACACAGGAGGCCAGCTTCCAGGCCCTGTCCCCAAGGTGCCAGAAGGGCCCAGCCAACACTGGTTCATGTGTCAAAATGTCCAGGGCCATGTACACTCAACAGCATCTCCAGGGTTTAACACAGCTGGGGCTGACAACAGGATGTTGCTCTGCTGGCCATATCCTAGCATCAGTAAGTCCTCTTTGGTTTGCACATACAGTTGTATAGGAGAGGCAGCAATGTGTGTTAGCATATCCACAGGGCTCAAGGTTTGTTTCCGGGGCTTCTCACTGAAATGCTGTAGCACTGTCCATAAGCTAACTGACCAGTTTCATAGACTAGGGGTGTCAGACTTCAGGCCATATTTCAACAAACCATTGTACCCCTCTATCATGCCTACCACAGTAGGGTTATATGGTACATGAAACTTCCACTTTATTCCTAATACCTGCACCCATTCTCGTAATGCATGTCCAGTAAAGTGGGTCCCTGATTGCTCTCCATCACCTATAGCCAGCCATAGGCTGCATAGACACTCTAGACCCCTTGTGGTCATTTGCTGTTTTTCTCAACTTGCAGGAAAAGCAATCAACAGTCCAGAAGCTGTGTCCACACAAGTCATGGCATACCGATATCCTTCTGATATAGGCAGAGGCCCAATATAGTCTATCTGCCACCTGACAAGGGGCACTGGCCCCTTTACTATTGTACCATGTTGCTGTGGGACTTGGTGTAAGTCCCTCTTACAATACATAAGGCACTCCTTCTGGACTGACTTCTTCAAAGGTCAACAGCAAGCACCACCGATGGGCTACATCCCACATTGTTTTTTGCCCTGCGCGCAGCAAACACTGATGTTAACTACTGGACCACATCAGAGTCAGGCTTTCCTTCAAGCCAACGCACCTGAACCAATGAGTCTGCTTCATCATTCCCTGGAGATGCCAAAGGCAAATGGCCAGTCACAGGATATACAGGAATTGTCTTAGTATGATCAGAGGCCCACAGGTCTTGCCACAGCTCTTGTCCACAAAGGGGCTGGTGACCAACCACCCAGTTGACATGGTAGCCACAGGGTCAGGCCCCAAGGGACAGCCCAGCTGTCAGTGTAGACAACTATAGGGGAAGGCTTCTGGGTGATCACGAGCCATACTACTCGCAACTCACACCATTGGCAGCTCTTCCCCTCTCCATTCTCCATCCATTTGTCTCAGTGTTAGGATGGAAAGCACAGCCCTCCACTTCAGGGGCTGCCCATGTCTGGAGCCGTCTGTGTACCAAGCATCTTCAGGTATAGGGGCTTTTCCCTCCTGATAAGGACTCTCAGCTACCAATGGCTCAAAAGCAAGTTCTCCCTGCTTTCCACTGGTATGTCACTGGCCCCAATAAGTATTGGAGTTCTCCGCTTAAGGGGCTAGTAGAGAGGGCACTGCACTGCTGTAAATATCTGCCCCATTTGGCCATTATAGTCATCTGTGCCACACCACTCCGTAGCCTTTGGGTCCAGTCTCACAACCACCCTGTGATGGGATAGGTGGTTATTACCTTGGTCAGAGCTGTTCTGGCGATGGGCTTCATAACCAGCAAGGCATGGTACACAGAAACCATTTGCTTCTCTTTCAAGGTGTACCGGGCCTCTGCTCCTTTCCATAGTTGTGACAAGAATTCAATAGTTTGATGTATCCAATCAAGCCACTGCCAAAAGCCCCATCCATAACTATCTTCAGTTACATGAACATCTAGCTCCCAGGGCCTTGATGAGTCCATTGTACTCAGGCCTGTATGGCCTTGACTGCTCGCTTAGCAGCAGTAAGAGCAGCTGCACATGTCTCATCCCAGTCCCATCTGATGCCCTTTCATAACAACTGGTAAAAGGGCCTCAGAATTTGTGACAAGTGCAGGATAAACACTCTCCAGTAGCCCAAAAGACCCAGAAACTCTTGTAATACTGCCACAATGGTAGGGGTAGGGAAAGCCTGGACCTTGTCTATGACTGCTTCAGGAATAATTTTAGTTTTACCCAACCAAACAACACCCAAGAACTTTACTGACAAACCAGGACCCTGAACCTTGGTGCTGTTCAGAGCCCATCCTTTCACCTTTAGATGTTGCAGAAGTCTGAGAACTGCCCCTTCTAAATCTGCAAGAGAATCAAACGTGAGCATAAAATAATCAATGTAGTGATACGGCCACACTGTTTGTGGTTTATTCCATGTGGCCAAGTCCTGAGCTACAAGTCTGTGACAAATGGTGGGACTGTGGAGGTATCCCTGTGGAAAGACAGTGAATGTCCACTGCCAGCCTTCCCACATGAAGGCAAATGGTTCCTGACTTTCCTGTGCAATGTCAATAGAGAAGAAACCGTTGGCCAGGTCCACAACATAATGATATGTCCCTATTTCATAACTGAGGGTGTCCAAAAGGGCTGCTATACAGAGGACAGCAGCATGCAAAAGGGGTGCAACTTTATTTAATACCTTGTAATCCATATTCCAGAAGCCACCTGGCTTTTTCAGTGGCCACGCTGGGGAATTAAAACTCTTCTCCAACTCCTGTAGAGTTTCTCCAATTTCCTTGTGTCCCCCAGGCAATTTATACTGCTTAGTATTTGTCACCCGCCAAGGTACAGGCAGAGCTACAGGCGATTGCTTAGCGTGTCCCCTCAGAACTGCCTTTACCACACATACCCTCAGTCTGAACTCACCTGCAATCGGCTATAACCACAGGCCCTGCAAGATATCTATCCCCATAATATATCCAGGGATGGGAGAAATGTACACAGCATACTCCTTTGGAGGTAAGCGTCCTATCCCCAGTGGGATTTGGGCTTTCTTCACTCTAATTGCCTTACCCCCCATAGCCATCTATCACAGCAGGTGTCCCAGGAAAATGTTCAGGGTTGCCATAAATCAAAGAACATTCAGCTCCTGTGTCCACCAGCACCAGGACATTTTATACATTCATGGGGGACCAATGAATTGCTAATTCTACATGTGGCCGTTGATCCCCAACACATCCCTGAAGGTGGGGGCCTTGACCCCCACCTCAGTCAAACCGTGACGGTCAATTGCCCTCCTGTGGGGGTGAGGGCCCAGGTGAAACCTGAATACTGTCCCACAGGAAGTCTTGCAGGGATACAGGTGGGACATGGGCTTTGCCCCTGGCTCTGTGTCCTGGCCCTCAGTGGCTGGAACTGCTGCTCTGGCTTTAATTGGTGGCAAAGTTCTAACAAGATCCTATTGGGCTGCCCATCAAGTTTTTCTTTCACCACCCCACCCTTTATCAAATCAACCCACGTCTGGGTCCTCAAGACCTTCACGGGGCCCTTTGCACCTCTCCTTTCAGTCATAGCCTGTACTTTCTTCCATGCTCTTATTGTTTCAACTTCCCTCAGATCTGCTAAAGTACAAGCAGCCTCACTTATGGGTTGCCCTATGTGGGGGCCAAGAATAGTCACTAGGGACCCAAAGAGAGATGGGGAAGCCGTATGGAGCACCAGATTTCTCATTCCAATGGTGAAGAACTCCTCATCGGGGCCCTGGGGGTCCATATTATAGATGATATTTTTCATGCCCAACTCCTGTAACATCTGCTGGACCTCTTCAAACATTTACCAGCTAGTGGCTAAGTTTGGTAAATCACCCTGATTAGACCAGACTGCCCTGATAGCAGCCTGTCAGCCAAACCAGTCGCGCCTGATTCCCTGCAGTGTGACAGGCACTGTGCAACAGCTGCCAGAGGAATGGGTGAGTCGTCAGGTTAGCCAGTCTACTCATTTCGTAACCTGACATAACAATGTTTTCCACCCACATATCCCAGAGACGCAAAAGCCACGTAGGCAGAGGTTCCAACAGCTTCTACCAATACTGGATGCTCATGTCCACGAGCTCATCCTGGGTATGGAGAGCTCCACAACCTGGGGAGGGGGTGGCTCTCCCCCTGAGAAACCTGCAGTTGTTGTGTTTTTATATTTTTAATTACAACCTGGCGTGCCTTTAATATGTGAGAAGCTGGTACCTTAGGCAGTGTCCTCAGCAGCAGATCGGCCCTCAGCCCCTCTCCCAACATCTCCTTACTATCTCCAGGGCTGAAGGCACCTCTCTTTCCTCCCCCTACCCCACAGGCTCCTGCAACATGGATTCTCCTGCTGCCTCTCTCTCGCTGCTAACACATCTTCCAGGAGCATGAACTGTCTACTCAATAACTGTCTTTCTTATGGGCATCCCATAGATCATCACCCAGCTCATCCAAGAGATGCTGAAGTGTTTCTCTCTCCTAATAATGCTTTCCACTCTCTCGAAAAACAGACATCCCACAATCCCAGCTGCTACATGGCCATTCAGGGCCTCTAAGCAGTTTTCTATCTCATGGAGGGCTAATTGCACAGCTTCTGGTGTCTCCACCCTTCCCCAATTCTGGGGAATGCCCCACCCCTCTAGGAGATGCTTCACACTAGACAAATTTCCCACTTGGGGCTCCCCAGTTGGAAGCCCCACAAATAGGGGGCTCCCTGGTAAAACTGCACCCTCCACCACTGTAGCCACTGAGGCCTCCCACCATCCACAGAGGGGGTTCTGGGTATCTCCCCACTATCTCTAGAGGCAGCTCACCCAAGGGTCACACACAAGAAGACAAATTTTGGGTTCAGAGATCCTGCCAACTATGCGTGATGTAACTCTGGGTGAAAATATTTTCCCAGCCTTGGACAAAATACCTTTGAAACTGAAATCAGTTGAAGGGAAAAATAAAGTGGGAGAAATGCACTTATTGCTAACAAGCAGTCGTCCATTTCTGCTCACCCATGTCTCTCACAACTGGGCTGCAAAATGGGACCCCACCCAACCTGTCAGGTCCAGATATGCCCTGGCTCTGCCTTGTATTTACCAACTGATATGGAGATAGACTATTTCTTTCGATTCCCTGGAAACACCTATTGATATGGAGATGAACTAATGCCAGGTGAAAGATTTTGAAAATGTTTCAATTTTACCCACAACTGGGATAACTTTTCCCAGAAATTAAAGATAAATATTCTATTTCCAAGGAGACATATATATGATACTATTTTCAGCAAATATAAATACACATATATACATATAGGTAGGTATAGGCATTTAGGAAGTGAAATTATTTCAGGATAAATAAATGCAATACTTCAAAAGACACTAAGGATATTCCTATCTTGTAGAATGCCCCACCATAATGGCAACATATGTTTCTACGAAATTCAGTGAGTAGAAGAAAAAAAGAAAGTTTCAACCATGTAAAGGTCTGATGTAAATCTCTAGGTGGAACAAATTCATTTCTGGTCTTTATGCTCTAACCTTTGCAAGACTCAAATCATTCCATGAAGAAATTTTAAGTATGTAACTTACAAAACCCTAGAGCTACAAAAATATCAGGAATGTCTAAGTCCTTAAATCAACACCTTGATATACCTGCAAAGATTAACAGCCATTCATTCCTCAGTTGATAATACCACCTGGTATACAAAATCATTCATTCATTGTCATTCACTGATTTATTCATTCAAATAAATTTATTAAACTCTGGTCACTTGTCAGGCAGAGAGAGAAAATTAAGCAAAACACAGTCTCTTCCCACTGAGAAAATAAAATCCAGTAGCAGACACATATTAATACAGTCATCACAGAAAGAAATCTTAAAGTTTAATTGTTTTAAGTGCTACAAAAAATAAATACAAGTTGCTGTAAAAATTTTAACTGAGTGAAGCTGACCTGATTCGGGAGCTCAGGAAATGTTTTCCTAAGGAAGTGACACTCTACTATGATATCAAGGATATGTAAGTGTTAACTAGGTGAGAAAAAGAGGAAATAATTTTGAGGGTGAGACTCTATGGCAGAGGGCACAAGGATGAACATCAGAAGATAGTTAGAAAAGGCAGAAAATAGTAATAACAGGGTGAGCCACAGTAGGGGCCAGGCTATGTGTGCCATTGTAAATTATGTTAAGACGTTTTGTCTTTATGCCAAAAGCAAGAGGGTGGCTTTGAAGTGTTAACAGCAGTGGATAATGAGATTAGATCTGCATTTTAAATGTTCACTTTGGCCCCTGTGTAAAGAAGACAAGAGGGGAGACAGAGGACATGGGAAGAACAGTTAGACTATTTCCTGGTCTAGGCAAGAAAGGTCACTGTAGGAGAGAAATGAGCCCAGTAAATACACATAGTTAGGAGGCAACATCAACAGGACCAGGTAATGCCTGTGTGGGAGGGGTGCTGGAGAGGGAAAAGTCAGGGATTATTCTAGGGCTCTTGACTCTCATTTCCCTAACCTTTAGTTATTTTCCCAGATTTTGGTCATGAATTAAAGCAGCAGAAACATAATAGACCTCATTGCTAAAAGAGCTAAGGAAAAGAGAATGTCAAAAAGAGTATCTGTATCTCCATCTTATGCAGAAATGTAGCATTAGCTGAAATAAGGGACACTGGAAGAGGTCAAGGGTTTGTGTGTTTGTTGGCTTGGTTACTTGGTTTACTTTAGGAAATAGCTTTGTGTTCATGTTAAATGTGTCAGAGATGACTAGCTGTCAGCCAAAGATTTACACCTGATATTTCATAGTAGAGAATTACTGTGAGAATTAGTTGCTCTACCAAGGACTTTATTTCCCAAGCCTCCCTACTCCTTTGCATCCAGCTGGGACCCTGTGGTTGGTTCTCACTGACGGACAATAGTACTGGGCCACAAAGCTCAGGAGCAAGTGTGTTTTTTCTATAACATTCTCCATTCACTGACCTAATGCAAAGTCTGTAAGCCTTAAAAGAGAGAAAACCTACAAGGATGGGGTTGGCTTCCCTAAATCATCAGGTAGAAGGCTGCTTGCTGACCAGAAACCCTGAATTGGAATTGGATTTTTATATGAGAAAGAAATCAAGTTTTACTGTGCTGCACAATTGAAATTTTGGACTATGTTTTTTACAACAGGTAGCAATATCCTACCTGACCCATGGAGGTTGATGTTCCTTTGAGACATCTCTGGGAAGCTGTCAGGTACACAATTAGATAAATAGATCTAGCAGGAAAGGGAGAACTCTGGACTGAAGATTTAACTTTGAGTCATCTGTGCAATGATAAAAATTAAAGCTGCTGGCATGGATGAGATTTCTTAAAGAGAAAAAACAGTTAGAAGAGGAGAGACCCTTTACCATAAGTGAAGAGAAGACTTTACTCATGCAGGTACAGAAACATAAAGTTATGTTCTTGTAAGATGTAGAGGGAGGGCAGTTATGGTTACTGGTATCTGGAAGTATCATTTATTCAATGAGTTAAACAGCCTTCCTACATTCTGGTTTTCACTCCATGAATATTTATTGATCACCTATTATAAGCTAAGCATGGTTTAGGGCATATGGATGCAATGTTTATCAAGTTCTCAGAAAGACTGCAATGACAGCTTGTAACAGTAGACCCTAGAGTGACTGAAACTCACACAGAGTTTTGCAGAGGATCTTTCAAGCTGAGGTCTGAAATCTTGGTAGGAGCTAGGCTGGCTGGGGTGAAAGTGTGTGGGTAGACCATTTGTGACCTTGGTACAACATGAAGCTGCTGAGATATAAAGAGGCTTGTAACAGTTTAGGAGGAGAAAAAGTGATAATGTGATAAGGAAGAAAGGAGGACCAAAAGTTAAGTAGGGATGAGATTATGCAGGAACCCTTAGGTTCTACATTACGAGTTAGGAGTACATACACTACTATATCAGAAGTGATAAGACACAATTTGATGGTTTTAAGCAGAGGAAGGGCACAGAATAACATCAGAATTTTGGTTCATGTTTGTGATTGTAAGTAGGCTTTTACAAGCTGTTTAACAATCTAACCACCATATTTTATTTCCAAGGGAAAATTTCCAAAATGCCAAGCCCTTTCTTGTAAACTATTATTAACTCAAATTCTTGGTTATTTGAGTATGACTGCACTGCATAAATTTTCCACACAAATGCTCTTCAGTAAGCAACACAGTGTAAATACAGCCTCTACAGAACTTTACCTACACGATTTTGGAGCCCTCTTTACAAACATTAATTAAGTTTAACCAGTGACTCAAAAATTGTACACTCAACAAACACTGACTCGACCTAGTAATAGAGAGACAAATAAGACCTGGTGTCTGCCCTCAAGAAGTTTACCATTTAGAGTTAGAGAGAAAAAAGTAATAAGCCAGCATCACAAATTCTAAGTACTTGGTAAGTGCAGAAGGAAGATGGAAGCCTCAGAGAAGGCTTCACAGAGATGATATTTGAGCAGGACCATAAAGGTTATATAAAAGTTTAATAGATAGTACATAAGAGAGTGGTATCCAAAGAAAGGGAAAAGCAAAATCAAGGGAGAAATGAAATTTCATAACAAACATAAAGAAATAAACATTGAATTGGTAGGCTTATTCTAGAATGGTCTTTTATGCCTGGCAGAATCTTACATACTGATGATAACCCTTCATAATATGGTACACCCAGCAAACTTCACCTCCCATACCTTGCTCTACTTTTTCTTTCTAAAATAACACTTAACTTTCAATTGTACATATTTATTATGCTTTTTTTTTCTCATTTTCACCATTAGAATATAATTCTATCACCAGAGCAGTCAGTAATCTTTATTTTGTTCAGTGTAGTAACTAAAACATCTAGATAAGTGTCAAACACATAGTAGATACTCAATAAAGGTGTTTAATAAAAATATCATCTTTTGAGCAACTGTCTTCAAAATGATTTTTACTGCAAAAACCTGTAAGTTAAAACTACTTGAGTTCTTATCTCATACATGCAAACTGGTTTATTTATATCCATATTCATTATACTTGCATGTATATATAATAGTCATGCAAACAGAAATTTCCTTTAAAAAGAGATGAAAAGATTTAGAAATAGAGGTAACAATAATTTCTTCCCCCAGCCTCTATCCATTGGGTGACCTGAATCTCAAAACATGGTGATTTTGTCTTCTCATCACCTGCCTTGGCAGAAATCACAACACTTCTCTGTATAGCCCACTGGCCAGAATGAGTCACATGGCCTCCTCCTACCTGAAAGAAAGGCTGGGAAATGGAGTTCTACTGAATGTGTAGCATCTCTCTAGTCCCATGGAGTCATCCATCCCTGCATCCACTCTGTAAGACTGGGGCACTAGGGGATCAAAGTCACATAATGAAGCTCATACTGCTTGGGATGCTGTGAATAATGAATTCCTTTGTCTGTGAACCAGGAGTCTCATATCTTCTAACAGCATCCATGAAACAATAATGGTAGCTTATTAGCTTGTGAAGAAGGTAAAATCAAATCCCAGACCTTACAGGATATTGATATCATCCTGCTCCTGTTTTAACTGAAGTATAGTTGACATGAAATATTACATTAGTTATGTGTACAACATAGTGATTAAATGTTTATAGCCATTGCAGTGTAAGAACTATGACAAATCTAGTTACCACCTGCAACCATACAATTTTACATATTAATTATATTCCCATGCTGTATATTGCATTAATATGTCTTAATTCTTTTATAACTAAAAGCTTGTATCTTTTAATCCCCTTCCACTATTTTTACTTTATGTGTTTTTATGTTATTGGGCACATATTTATTATTATGCTTTCCATTTAGTCATTATGAAATATTCCTATCTATGATAATTCTCCTTCTCTTGAGTCCTATTTTGTTTGATTTTGATACAGCCATTTTAAATTTCTTAAGAAAAAATTAAAACCTTCCCCTCCGACAACTATCCCTTCCCTCTGGCAATCACTAAATTGTTCTCTGTATCAATGATTCTATTTCTGTTTTGTTTTGCTTGTTATTTGTTTTGTTTCCTAAATTCCATATACAACTGAAATCATATGGTATTTGTCCTTGGCTTATTTTCATTAGCATAATACCTTCTAGGTTCATTCACGCTGTACATAGCAAGATTTCATTCTTTTTTATGGTTAATATTCCAAGATATATGTAATATATACACACATACACATCATCTTTACCCATTCATCCATCCATGTATACTTAGCTTGCTTACATATCTTGGTTCTTGTAAATAATGCTGCAAGGAATATAGGCACTCATATATCTCTTTGGATTGATGTTTTTGTTCTCTCCAGATAAATACCTAGATGTGCAATTGCTGGATCATATGGTATTTCTATTTTTAATTTTTGAAGAGACTCCATCCTGTTTTCCATAGTGGTTGCATCAATTTATATTCCCATGTTGTTTAGCTTCCAGTTGTTTGGGTGTTTTCCAGTTTTCTTCTTGTAATTGATTTCTAGTTTCATACTGTTATGGTTGGAAAAGATGCTTGATATGATTTTAATATTCCTTCATTTCTTGAGACTTTTTTGCAGCCTAACATGTAATCAATCCTGGAGAATGTTCCATGTGCACTTGAAAAAAATGTGTATTTTTATTTTTATTTTTTGGGGGGGATAAAATGTTCTTTATGTACCTATTAAGTCCATATGATCTAATGTGTCATTTAAGGCCAATGTTTCCTTGTTGATTTTGTATCTAGATTACCTATCCATTGATGTCAGTGGGGCATTAAAGTCCCTTAGTATTTTTATTACTGTCAATTACTCTCTTTATATCTGTTAGTATTTGCTTTATGTATTTAGGTTGGGTGCATAGACATTTAAAGTGTTATATCCCCTTGTTGGATTGATCAGTTCATTATTATGTAATACCCTTCTCTGTATCTTGTTACAGTCTTTGCTATCAAGTCTATTTCATCTGATGTAAGTATTGCTACCTCAGCTTTCTTCTCATTTCCATTTATATGGAATATCTTTTTCTATCCCTTCACTTTCAGTCTGAGTGTTTATTTAGATGCAAAGTGAGTATCTTGTAGGCAACATATATGTGGGTCTTTCTTTTTTTAATTGATTCAGCCATGCTATGTCTTTTGATTAGAGGATATAGTCTATTTACATTTAAACTTATTGATAGATAGTATTATTGTCATTTCATTGAATGTTTTCTGTTTTTTTTTATTACTTCTCTGTTTCTTCTCTTGTTCTCTTCCCTTGTAATCTGTATTCCTTTAGTGCATCCATTATAGATACTTGGTTTGTGGTTTGCAGTTTGAGGTTCATTTATAATATCTAATGTATATAGTAGTTTATTTTAAGTTGAAGGTCACTAAAGCTCAAGGGTATTCTAAAAGCACATTTTTATGACACCTCCCACCACACTTTATGGTTTTGATGCTATATTTTGCATCTTATTACTCTGTGTATACCCTAATTATTGTAGGTCCAGATGATTTTACTAGTTTTGTCTCTTAACCTATACACTAGCTGTGTGGGTGGTTGATCCACTACCTTTACTATATGATTTTCTTTACCACTGAGATTTTATCTTTAATAATTTTCTTGTTTCTAGTTATAAGCTTTTCTTTTCCATTTAAAGAAATCTCCTTAACATTTCTTGTGAGGTTGGGTTGGTGTAGTTCCTTTATCTTTTGCTTGTCTAGGAAACCCCTTCTCTCTTCTTCAATTCTGACTGATAACCTTGCTGTGTAGAGTATTCTTGTAAGTTTTTTCTTCTTTTTCCTTTCAGCACTTTGAAGATATCATGCCATTCCCTTCTGTCCTGTAAGGTTTCTGCTGAAAAAATCAGCTAATAGTCTTACGCGGTTTCCCTGTATGGAACTAGTTGCTTTTCTTTTGCTGCTTTTAAGATTCTCTCTTTAACAGATTGACCATAATGTATCTGTGTGGGCCCCTCTGGATTTGTCTTATTTGGAATTCTCTATGCTTCCTGGACTTGGATGCCTATCTCCATCACCAGTTTAGGGAAGTTTTTAGCCATTATTTCCTCAAATAGGTTTTCTGGCCCTTTCTCTTGTTCTCTCTGGGGCCCCTATAATGTGAGTGTTAGTATGCTTGATGTTGTCTAAACGGGTCCTGTAAACTAACCTCACTTTCTAAAAATTCTTTTTTCTTTTTGCTGCTCCAATTGAGTGGTTTCTACTACCCTGTCTTTCAGATCACTGATCCATTCTTCTTTATTATCTATCTGCTGGTGATTCTCTCTAGTGTATTTTTCATTTCAATTATTGTATTCTTCAGCTCTCACTGGTTCTTTTTCACATTTTTTATTTCTCTGTTGAAGTTTTCACAGTGTTTATCCATTCTTCTCTTGAGCTTGATGAGCATCATTATGACTATTACTTTTAACTGTTTGGTCAATTGCTTATCTCCATTACATTTAGTTCTGTTTCTGAGGTTTTGTCTTATTCTTTCATTTATAACATATTTCTAAACAGATTTTGTTTAGAACATGTCTCCATGTATTAGGTAGTTCAGTGATATTTCCAAGTGTTAATGCAGAAGGTGTCTCGTGGGTCCCAGTAATGCAAACTCCCCTGGTCACCCACGCCAGAGGACACAGAGGTTCCCCATGTTGGCTGCAGGCCCCCTCCTGTTGTGGTTGGGTCTCAATTGGTACAGAGTCACTGGTGTGTAGCATGTCCCCTGGCAAAGCTGTCTACAAGATCTGGACATGGCTGCTCTAGGTATACTGGTATGTGAGGTTGGACATGAGTGAAACCAGCTACACGGCTTGGCTACAACAGCTGCAGGCATGCTGGTGGGCAGGGCAGGCCTCCAGTGTGGGTTGTTGTGAGGTCTAGCTGCAACTGTTGGAGGCATTCTAATGTGCAGGGCAGGAGTGCTTGGGAGGGGCTCTGTTGCTAGCAAAGGTCATTCCTTTGGAATAGCAGGGTGACAAGCCACTTGGGAGGGGATCCATGGTCAAGCAGGCAGCTTAGGCTGGTCAAGTCCACAGGAAAACACGAGAGTAGGGCAAGCAGTGCTAGCACAACAGATGGAGTGTCAGAAATGGTAACTGCTAGCGCTGGGCCAGCTAGTTAGAAGAGAAATGAAAAAGGTACCTGCCAGTGTTTCCATCTCCAGAAAACATTCCAACAAATCCCTGCCTCTATGGTACATGCACTAAAATTAGTCAACAGTGCTTTTCAAACCGCTGCCTCGGCACTTGGAGTTGGAGCAAGTGAAATTGCACACAGGCCTTTTAAGAATGGAGTCTTGGCTTCCTAAGGCCCTGCATTTCTCCTCGACATTAGCCCCGTTGGTTTTCAAAGCCAGGTGTTATGGGAGCCCGTCTTTCCAGTGCAGGACCCCGAGGGTGTGGAGCCTGATGTAAGGCTCAGACCCCTGGTTCCTCAGGAAAGGCCTCTATGACTGTGAGATCCCTTCCACTTGTCCCACTTGTGGGTCGCTGCACCAAGTGTGTGGGTCCTGACTAACCATGTCTCCACCCCTCCTACCTGTCTTGATGTAGCTTTTCTTTATATCTTTAGTTGTATATTATCTATTTTGCTAGTCTTCAGTTCAGTCTCAGAGACAGTTGTTCTACATGTAGTTGTAGATTTTGGTATGTCTATGGGAGGAAAGGAGCTCACAATCGTCCTACTCTGCCGTCCTGACTCCCAGATCATTCTGCTCCTTTTGAAAGTATTAATGGCTCTATCATGTTGTCTTTCCTATTGACTTCCTAATTCTACAAGTGTAGGACAGTGAACACACTTTTGAAGTTCTTCTGTAACTGAATTAAAATTAAACAGTGCTAAGCAACTTCTTTAACTAAGGGTTTACATTAAATTTTTCATTATATTACCCAGGAGAATAGTGGTATTTAGCTGTGAAGGTGAACACAGCTTCTCAAGAACAATGAACAGAGAGAAATAATGATTCCACCTCCCCTTCTGGAAGTTTACTGGTAGAGTTAGAGCAAGAGACGAGGAAAGTAAAAGAAACACAAGTACAAACATTAAGAGTTACTTCAAAGAATGGGAAAATGCTGAAAAGGTTTTTGGAATTAATTCAAGCATATTTTGGCAATTGTTAAGATATACATATAATTAGATTGAATGTGTGGTCTACAAAGCAAGCCTCGTTTCTATTTATAATAAGAATAAAGACTATTTCAGGGGTAACAAAATTTTACAAATCCCTGGCTTAGAGCTCCATGGCAAAGTTTAGAAGGTAGAAGATTTTTAAAAACAAGGATGTTTTGATTCCCTGTTCAAATATCTTGATTTGATTTTAACTTATTTTTAAAGTGTAAAGGTTTTACCACTACACCTCTGAACTTCAGAAGTCTGTGAAAACGGGACGTTTGTGAGCTATTCGTTACACCAGCCTTCCAAATTCCTTTCAGTTTTACAGGTGCAAGAGAACACTTCCAATAGTTATTTAAAATAGGAGAGTAGTTGTCTGAGCAGCATTTCCCACAGGGAAGCAAGCTGTTCTAAAGAAAAATAAATAAAAGAGGGGAAGTGTTCCAAGTTTTTAAATTTATGCTATTATAAATTGTAACAGTATATCACAATCACCCCCTCACCCTTACCCTAGTGCGACATCCGGACTTTCACATTTTTAGTTAAACATCAAACTTTTCAGAAGATTAAATAAAAGCTTTCCATTTAGAGAAAAGGAGAGATACAGCAGATTTCATTTAACAGAATATTGAACTTCTCCTATTGGCAGTTTAAAAATTAGCTGAGAAAAAGTGAGAACGCTTGTCAATTGTTTAGCCTTCGTACATTAAAAGTGCATTTTAACTGAATAGTTTGAACAGTCGGTCATGTTTACCCACAATTTTTGGACATTTCTACAGGAGTTTCCTTAATGACATCTCTGTTACAAAAGAGCACACACATACACCACATGTTGGCTAGATCATTTTCTACTGTGACAGTCCTACTTAACAGATTTGAATGCAATTAATTTTGCAATAAAGGAAGAAAGTGACTTAAATTCTAAAAAAGTACTTAGAATTTTACTTCTTATAATTGTAGCTTCTTGATGCAAAGAGCCATTAGTAAAATTACACTTTAAAGGGTTTTCACAAAATGTGCAGAGGAAAAATTAAGACCCACAAGAGATAATATAGTAATATTTGTAGCTTGAAAATGGAGATTACTTTTTAATAGCTCCTAAATTCAAACCTCTCTCCCAGGAGTGAGAGGCTGGGCCGCAATGCATCAAGTTGAAGAGGAAAACATCCCTCTGCCACCTGTTTGTCCCAAGGGGGAGCACAGGGTCCGGTGTAATAAATTACATAATACCTCATGGTAGCCAGAGCAAGATGCCCCACAAAAAATACAAAAATACTTCCTTTCAGCATTTTAATCTTTCATCAAATGAACCTCCATCATTGTACTCAATTTCAGTAGCTATATTGGGTTTATTAATAAGATAATAAAGGAAGATTATCTTGACGAAGTCTACTCACCCCTCTGTGCCCTCATAACCTCAACTGTACAATGAGAGCTGGTCTGAACTATCTTCCACGTATAAGCAGGATCCAACATCATATTAATTAGCAAATGTAAGATTTAATTATTTTCCAAATAGATTTTTTTTTTAAGAAAAAAGGATAAAGGACAGAGTCATCAAGTTATTAAAGTTCACAGCATCTACCCCACAAACTTTTCATAAAGTTTGGTTTAAACAGTTTGGGTGTGGTGCAGGGCATCCAGCAGGCACTCCATCCATGTTGCTCGCCTTTGTTCCCAAGCCTTTCCCACAGACATAGCTGCAGGAGAGGTACTATTGAACTAAGTGAACATTTAACTTCTCCAGGGATGTTGACTTGTCTTAGATTTTCCACATACCCTGCAAATTGCCAAGCATAATGCTGAGAATTCAATCAATGGCTGAGGAAGAGATCCTTAGAATATATTGACCCTGAATGCCAGGCCCCAGAGATGTTTGACGGACGTGTCCAGTTCATCCCCCGGATTACCAGTTCTATGCCCCCAAACAACTCTTCCACTGCCTTGCTAGAAAGACAACAGAAATTAAAACAGTAGAATAAGCATGTGCTGTTTCTTTAGCAATAAAACAAATAGGGGTCTGTCAGATACGCACCAGCAGATGGGGAGGGCGAGCCCCACTGCTGCAGTTTCTGGCCTCAGTGCTTTTTTTCAGAAATTTCTCCCAAAGTTTAAAAATAACACATATGGAATTCATTAGGCCCCTGTATGTTATGCATCAATATTTTAAAACATGAGATAATCTTTAAAATGGTTAGCTATTTTTTTTTAACTTCATTTCAAGTAACAATTCCAATACATCTTTGTAATTTACAATGTATGAGGCTGATAGCCTGTGATGTTTTGGAAGACCAGTTCTATAGTCCAAACTTTTGTAATGGACAACAATGTTAGGGTTTGCTTTTTCTATTCTTTTCTGGTTGTTGTTGTTGTTGTTGTTTTCTCCCCCCCTCTTCTCTTCCTTTATTCTCACCTTCAGGCTTTAGATTTAACTTTTGCCCTTTCAAAATATGAGCAACCTTGGAAAACATTTTTAAGTATTTCTGGTTTTTACTATGTTAATCATAACACCATCTCATAAAAAATGTTCAAATGCAAATGATACCTTTGTTCAAAGGTACATATAAATTAATAATTACACATATTCCACAATCTTCTAAGTCAAGATGTGTTGAAAAAGATCTCATTGCAAAGCAATAATACTCTGCCATCTTTTCTACTGGGCAACTTGTTAATTCTGACAGACTGATACTAACTTCACTAAAAACAAAATCTATCAAGCAGTCAAGCAGTTGAATTTTATTGTTTTTTTTATAATCTGTTATATACATAAGCAATAAATGTTCCAGAAAAAAACTAAATTAAGCAAGTGAATAAAAGCTGGAAAGTTATTCCAGAGTTGTTCTGGAGATAAGCAGACATCTGAGATAGAAAATCCATTTGTTCAATTTGCCTGATCTCTTGCCAAGATTATTAGCACTCTTCAGCACCAATATATAACCAGTTCTATTTAAAATGACATTTGCAGATTTTCACCTAGTTACATTTTTATTCCTCAAACTTCTCTTGGCCATTCTGGAGGCAAAAGCTGACAAATCTCTGCTTTCCCTGAAGTCCATGCTGTGGATCTGGGGACACTAACAAGTGTGGCCCTTCAGGGATGTCTTCTTTCAGCAGTGTTCTTCCACTTCTGGCCAAAAACACAATATAATGGGGTCACCCCACAAAATCCATGCATTTCAGGGGATATTGAGTATTCTCCTAAAGCACTAAAAGCAGTCATCTATTTTAAATGAAGAAATTAATGCAATACAAAAAGCAGTTCTTAATCATTTTTAATCTCAATCTTCCAGAAAAGTGCTTTGACTGATTTGAGTTACCATTTTAATGATACTTATTCCATCTCTTGAAATGAGATGGGCTGCTGTTTGAAAACACGCATCATTCAGAATGCTGCCTAAGGGTTTTTATCATTGTTTTTAACGCAAAAGGAAATCTCTAAACACACTGTGGGAGATTTTAATAGATGGCAAGATAAGGTGTTTTGATATAACCCAAGTTAATGAATTATAGAACAGAGTCCACTTAAGTGATTTTCAAAACAAATCTCAAATTGGATTTTGCTTTAGGGCAGTTGACTATGTCCATTTTAACCCAACCTAAATATTCTAACAATGCCCTTAATGTTATCTGAGGGAAAAAAAACAAGATTATCCATTTTGAATGATGAGAATGGCATGCAATAGTTTGGCAATTTGGGGATGGTGCCATAGGGTCAGGACAATTACACTGATACCTATTTTTGTGTTCGAAATAAGTGTTGATATATTAATATACTTTCAACACAGAATTTTAGGTACACATATCAATTAGCTATTATCAATAATCTATTCTAAGATAGAATACCTTTTTAATTCAATTGCTATTTCCCAGATAACAGAAGATTATCTCTTTAAAAATCAATGTTGTCTAGCTTAAGGACTAGATATCTTCGAAAAAGCATTCCTTGCACTTTGCTATCTGTACCATAGCACATTGAACCCAATTTTTAATTCAGGCACAAAAGCAGCCAGCGTGCTGTCCTGACTCCATAACTAGGAAATCTAGTCCTGAAACTAAGGCCCTTCACTTGATAATTGGCTTATGGGACAATAACTTTTTAAACTGTAAACTACTTTAAGCACCTACAAAAATGCACTTCAAAAGCAAAGATGAATAGGAGATGACTGTCCCCATGCAAGATGTCCCCAAACTGGTATACTTCTTAATTCTTCTATTGGCTGGACTTAATCTTTTGTCCCCTTAGGTTTTTACATGCTATCACAATTTTTATTGCCATCAGTGTATCTGCCACAAAGCTTTCTTTAACTTATCCCTTCAAATAGCTTTGTTGTGGTTAAAAATACCAGATACTCATGTTGCATATATATTAAGTTTCAATCTAAGAACAGGCGGTTTCAGTGAAGGCCTGTGGTTCTCACTTATTTGTACTATGCATGGGGTTTACTGTATGGATTTTTGTGAGATGGATCCGCCTGGATGTTCAGGGGCCTCTTTCACTTCTTTTCAGGATCCTGACTCTGGGTTGTATTACAATCTATATTAAGATTATCAAAAAGGTCAAAAACGCTTCCTAAATGTAAACATAAGTACTTTCAGTTTTGTGAAGATAAATTCTATCAGTAACAGACATTGTCAAGGTCATGCAGCTACTGGCAAATCCAGAACTGAACCTCAAAGTCCCACATCATGGTTCAGTATTTTGTAACTTCTTAAAGAAGAGAAGTTCATCTCCATACCAATGGGTAATTACCTGGGCAACCAAGGGCGTGTCTGCACCTGAGAGGTTAGGGGAGGGGGCCGGCTTGTTTGCTTGCTGGCTTCTTACAGAGCAGAAGAGAAAGATAGTCCGAGACTGCAGTTTGTGAGCAATAAACGGGTTTTAAACTTTATTTCTCCCTTGACTGATTCGGTATTTAAAGTCATTTGCCCCGGGATTTCCTCTCCCTGGAATGAACAGCTGGCGCAGTTGGTAGGATTCCTCTGAACCCGAAAGCTGTTATAATGGGTGCGACCTTTGGGAGGGCCGCCCCAAGAAATGATGAGTCTACACTCGTGTGGTCATGGAAGCACCACCACCGCTGCTGGCCACGCCAACCCCGGCCCATGGCCGGAGCCTAAGGCTACTGCTTCTGCCACTGCTGCTGCTCCTGCTGCCGGCCGGAGCCTGGTCACAACTATGGAAAGGAGCAGAGGTCCGGGTCACCTTAGAGAAGCAACTGGCTGCTGTGTACCTGGCCTTGCTGGCTAGAAGCCCATCGCTGGAACAGCTCTGACCAAGGTAATAACCACCTATCCCATCGCGGGGTGGGTGAGACACTGGACCCAAAGACCACGGAGTGGTGAGGCACAGGCCCCTACTGTATATCATGTGACCGGCCATTTGCCTT
Organism: Smutsia gigantea; assembly: GCA_032199065.1. NCBI lineage: Eukaryota > Metazoa > Chordata > Mammalia > Pholidota > Manidae > Smutsia > Smutsia gigantea. The sequence goes on along the minus strand of JAVSCE010013005.1, from coordinate 476,945 downwards.
TGGCATCCCCAGGGAATGATGAAGCGGAAACATTGCCCCGTGCACTGGCTAGAAGGAAAGCCTGCCTCTGATGTGGCCCAATGGCTACACCAGCGTTTGTTGCATGAGGGGCAAAAGACAATGTGGGCTGTAGCCAGTCGGTGAGGCTTGCCATTGACCTTTGAAGAAGACAGCAGAGCCTGGAAGGAGAGCCTCGTGTGCTCTAAGAGGGACTTACACTGAGTCCCACAGCAACGTGGGACAATAGTAAGGGGGCCAATACCCCTTGTCAGGTGGCAAATAGACTATATTGGGCCTCTGCCCATATCAGAAGGGTATCGGTATGCCATGACATGTGTGGACACAGCTACTGGACTATTGGTTGCTTTTCCTGCATGTCGTGCAGATGAGCAAACCAAGAGGGGCCTGGAGCATCTCCTTGCAGCCTGTGGCCAGCCGCAGGTGATTGAAAGCAATCAAGGCACCCACTTTACTGGACATGCATTACCGCAATGGGTGCAGCAATTAGGAATAAAGTGGAAATTTCATGTACCATATAATCCTACCAGGGCAGGCATGATAGAGAGGTACAAGTTTGTTGAAATCTGGCCTGAAGTCAGACACCAATAGTCTATGGGGTTGGTCAGTCGCCTATGGACAGTGCTGCTGCGTTTAAATGAGAAGCCATGTAAAGGAGCTCTGAGCCCTGTGGATATGCTCACACACCTTGCTGCCTCTCCTGTACAATTATACGTCCGAACCAAAGAAGAGCTACTGAAGCCAGGATATGGCCAACACCAACATCCTGCTGCCAGCTCCAGCTGCATTAAACCCTGGAGACACTGTTGAGTGGATCTGGCCCTGGACATTTTGACACTGGACCAGCGATGGCTGGCCCTTCTGGCACCTTGGGGGAAAGGCCTGGAAGCTGGCCTCATGTGTATTCCTGGAGTAACAGCTGAATGGCCCCCGAAGTCACCCAAAATGTCCAGGAATTAAGTGCATCTTGCGGGGAGGTTTTGTTTTATGTTTATGGCCAGTGCGTGTACCTCCGTAGCCCTATCTACTGACCCATCTGTAACTCCCACAGGGACAGGGGTGAAAGTCTGGTGTACCAGACCAGGATGAGATCCCATTCCTGCCACTGTCCTTTCACAGGACCACTCTCTTGCATGCATCCTCCCTGATGGACAAGATTTGCCTATGCTGGTGTCATTAAAACATGTACCTTATCGCCCTTAAGGTTATATTCTCCTACAGTCCTGTGGCCTGAATGCGCCCCCTCGCTGCTGCAGCTGCCACGTGATGATTGCTCTGACCCCTCAGCTACTGCCTACCTATGGAATGGACAAGCTGTGGACTTAATCTGCAGGGGACTTTGAACCTAGCTGAATCCTCCAGCTTGAGGATTGTCATAATTTTATTGCTGTTGCTATTGTTATGTCATTAGTCTGGCCACAATGCTCCAGTTTTCTCACCCAGGGACCATTGCAGAAGAAGGGGAACCAGTAGATTGTAAGCAAGATTTCTGGAGGGGTGCCTGTGGGTTAAATTGTAACACTTCCAGAATATCTAGCCCAGCTTTAGTGCATTTGCATATCCTCAGGGGTGGAGAGAAGTTCATCTCCATATCAATGGGTAATTACCTGGGCAACCAAGGGCTAGTCTGACCTGAGTGAGAGGTTAAGGAGAGTGGGCTGGCTTGCTTGCTTGCTAGCTTCTTCCAGAGCAGCGGAGAAAGACATCCCAAGACTGAAGTTTGTGAGCAATAAACGGGTTTTAAACTTTATTTCTCCCTTTGACTGATTTCAGTTTTAAGAGGTATTTTTCCCTGGGATTTCCTCTCCCCAGACTTACATAATTACTTTCAGTTTTGTGAAGATAAATTCTGTCAGTAACAAATTGTCAAGGTCATGCAGCTAATGGTAAATCCAGAACTGCACCCCTAAGTCCCACTTCTTGGTTCAGTATTTTGTAGCTTCTTAAAGAAATGTTCTGTATGTTTTGCCTTCTTTTCCTAACTACTTAGTTCTTCCTGAATCCCTCACTTTGATTTTCCCCATTCTAATGAAGTTGTTCTATCAAAAACTCTTTTTGAGTTTTGAATCTAAATGCTTGCCTAGCGCTCCTCCTTGACTTTTTCTCCGAGGATTTTCCCTTCTGGATGCTACTTCTCCCCACTCTTGGGCCATCCCTGATGAGGGCATTCCTTTTACTCGTCCAACCCCATGAGTGGCATTTCTGAAAGCACAGTCCCCAGTCCTCTTCTTGCTTCCCACTAGTCAGAAAAGACCCAAGTCTGAGTTGCTATGTTGACCTCTAAATAAATTCTTCAACTGCCTGGGGGACATTTTACTACTGTCGCTTAAATGCAGAATGAATTCAAAACAAGCTCCTCTTTGTTGTTCTCACTTTACTGGTTTTCTCTCCCAACTGGAACCTCCCAGGAACCTTACTCCTCCTCTCTGTCTGGCACCCTCTCAACCACTTCTTCCCACTGTCCTATCATCCCACCTCAAAATTACCTCTCTAAAGATCCTCTGATATCAGCTTTTCACCCTCCACTTTCACTCCTACCACATGACGGAAGCCAGCCAACACAGGCACTGGTATGTGAAAAGTGTTTTGTAAAGAAAATAGAGGCTTTTGTTTTTGTTATCATTTTTGCTGTAGCTATTATCCCAGGCTCTCATTATCTTCAAACCAGGTGTTTCCTACCACAGCTTAATAGGCGGTCTCCCTCACTGCAGCTTTCCTCCATGTGGACTGGTCCTATATTTTCAATCTACTTTCCATAAATGTTGCTTTGAACATTATCACTATATAATAAACTATCCCAGCTATGTGGTACTTATCACATAAATTGTAAATTCCTTTGTCAAATTTCAAAACTCTTTATAGTGACAAAGTTGCATTTAATGGATGTTTAACAGGTGCCAGTGACTGTTCTAAGTATTTTACATACATTAACTATTTTAATACTTGCAACAGCTCTGTGAGATAAACGCTATTATCATCCTCATACTAATTAAGAAAGTAAAGCTCAGAGAGGTTAAGTATCCGTGCAAGGGGACATTAAGTTGAAGTCAGTCTCTGATTCCAAAGGCTAAGCTCTTAAAAACTACATTATACTTTGAAATCCATAAACTTAACCAAGTCTCATTATCCACATCAACACAAATACTTAAGTCTTAACCAGAGTCATGTCTCAGATCAGCTTGGCCTTGTGTCTCCCTTTTCAACTCTGATGTTAAAGCAACTCAAAGTTATCCATGCTTCGGTACTCAACTAGACTCACCCCACCAATGGACCTTCCCTAAACAGTCTAATCATTCTAGTAGTGCTGCCTAGATGCCAAGCTCTATATCATTCTCTTTTTTTCCCCTTGCATTTGAGAGGGTTTAGGACAGGTCATCGCACAACACGGCGCCTTGGCATACTGACTATTTTAAGCTGAAGGAGTTGAAGAAGACGGCAGAAGCACACTCACTCTGACTTCCCCCTCATACTTCTCCCCTGAAGCAGGTCATAAAACCCTGATGGGAAAGGCTCCCACAGACACCCGGAGGAAAGGAGCAGCCTTATCTCCAGGACAAAGGGACCCTGAGAAGAATCCTAACAAACAAGCTTCTCCCCAAGCTTCCTGCCCACTCCTCAGCAAACCTGGCACGGACATCCTCAGGTCTGTTTCCTCAGAGCTCTTCTCTTAGTGAAGGCTCCCATGTCACGCCAAATTTATATTCAATAAATATGTATGCTTTTCTCCTGTTAATCTGTCTTTGTTAATTTAATTTCCTGAGCCAGCCAGGGGCTGTAGACGGTAGAGGAAAACTTTTCCTCCCCTAAATCTTTCATAACACCAAGCTCTGTACAAGTTCCATTGTATGTATTCAATCAATATTTATTGACATACTTACATTGTATGTATTCAATCAACAGATTCATCAACTTCAAAATGTATAATTCCAATGGCAAAACTTAGAGAACAAGGCCTTCAGAAATTCCCAAAATTAGGAAGAATGAAGAGATCAGGAGACAACAGAGGCATAAAAATGAGCTGTCAAAAGCTTGGGAGTCATTTTTTCTCACAGCTCTCCACTGCTGAGAATTTCAACTTTTGTGAAAATCGTTTATCTGTGTATGGTAAATTATGTCATTAAACCTGGTAACGGGGGCAAATTAATACTTTCCAAGCAATATTTTTTAAATTCCATATAAGGTTTTGAAAGAGTTAATTTATCTTAAGGAGTTTAGGCATACCTCATTCTATTGTGCTTTATTGCATTTTGAACAAATTGAAGGTTTATGGCAACCCTCCATCAAACAAGCCCACTGGCACCATTTTTCCAACAGCATTTGCTCACTTCATGTCTCTGTGTCACATTCTAGTAGTTCTTACAATATTCCAAACTTTTTCATTATTAGTTTATTTGTTATGGTGATATGTGATCAGTGATTACAACTCACAGAAAGCTCAGATAATGGTTAGCATTTTTTAGCAATAAAATATTTTCAAATTAAAGTATGCATGTTGTTTTTTAGACATAATGCTATTGCACATTTAGCAAACTACAGCATAGAGTAACCACTACTTTTATATGCACCAGGAAACAAAAAACTTCATTTGACTCTCTTTATTGCACCATTTACTTTATTGTAGTGGTCTGGAAAAGAACCCACATCTCCAAGGTATGCCTGTATTTTATTTCAATCATACATTCTTACTCTAAAGAAAAAAATTCATCAGTATAAAAACTATGCATAATCATGGAGTCCTGTTTTCCTTAGTTTTCAGATAGTTCCACCCTTTTACTCTTACCAGCTTTAAAAACAATATTAAAAATCTTAATCAGTTCCTAGAATCACTTTATCCCTATACATATCCAAGGGTCAAGGAAAGAGACCTTGTAAGAAAACAGTATTTTGTATTTTTTAACTTGATGGTTCCCTAATCCTCCCACAGTCTCACCCCTTGCCCCAGGCCTCTGCTAGCCTCCCCTTCGGCAGAACCACAGTGGGCTCAAACTGTGGAACTCTCTTACAAGAAGAAGACAACAAGCTTTTGTTATGGAACAGAATCTTCATTTGCAAAGACTGCTAATAGGGAGTGCTGGGTGTGTGAGGTAATGTTACAGGGTCTATATCTATATATATTCTGCAGCTGCACGGCTTTGTGATTTCCAACTCTCAGTATAATGCAAAGTCAAATGCCAGATCAAAAAATAAACTGTAGAGCCAGCATGACCAAATCAAGGAGCGACGATTCCCTCTGCACTATCCATCTGAGCGGCATCCCGCATCAACATTAGCACTCCCAGACCCCGGCCCGAACCAGCTGCTCTCATCTTCCAACCTAAAAATAAGATGCCTCATCTAAAATAGGGAGGGACAACATGAAGAAGCCATGTTTCATTAAAGGGTTATTTTGGTTTCTCAATGAAAAGAAAAGCTGATGAGATACATACGTAAACATGTACATATACGTGCATATAATATATGTAACTATCCACTGGCTACATAAATACCTCCTACCCTTTCAGGTCAGTGATCTTTCTTTTCTCATAAATTGTCAATTTATATAATGGTCTAGTGATTTATGTTTGGCTGGCATGTGATAGTACTCATTATAAAACAGCAGTGATGGCCCAAATGAATCCTGACCAATGTGGTTGGTATAAACCATCAGCGGCTTTGTTTTTTAGGCCAAATCATCGTGAACCAGCTAGAATGTTTTTTCCTCTGTGGTTTGTGATACATTCACCTGAATTGCTTCTTGAGACTTAAAACTGTATTTTTAATCTGACATGTATTACTTAAAAGTCTCTTACAGAATAACGGGTATAATATTTTAACTTTGAAATGACACAGTGGTAGCTTCCAATAGTCTTTAAACAAAATAAAAGCTGTTGAGAAGGTATTGTTTAAGAGCAAAGGGTTGGCAACAATATACACACCAATTAATTTCAAAGCAAGTATCAAATTTTTAAAAATTCAATGCAGGTAAAGACATATAAGTAAGTCTATCTACGGTCAACCTACAATCTATACTCATGACCTACACAATGGCTGTCACGGAGGGATTCTAGTTCGGCACAGCCACCTGGTTGGTGGCATGACTTATTCAGCTGTGAAGCATTTGAATGGTCACATGGGAAGGCAGAGGGCACATGAGTGTCCCATGCATGACACTCTACTCCACTTCTGCCACATAAATGTAAAATGCATCTACAAACATGTCTAGAGAACTGGTCAAAGCAACTTAGAATAGAGGCGATTTATTTTAAAACTTCCAACAAAAGTTAAAAGTTCCCTTCTAGCCTTTTTGTTCCACTGTGATGAGGTAAGTTCTCTTCACAAAAATTATTTGTACCAATACTTCATCTTTGAGTGCCTGGAAAGAAAAACCCAATTGATATTGGCTACTTAAGCCGGAGAATGAGAAACTATGAGTCATTACTCAATTGCCAGATATCCCCTGACCCACGTATGCCATATCCTTTTTTGTTCTTCTTGTAATACCTCCACACATAATAGATGTTTAATAAAAAGTTTGAAACCTCTTTTTTTGGACATAGCATTGTTCTCAGCATGTGTGAATGTAAAGACACTGAGGACAACTGAACTCTATGGACTATTAAGGATTTAAATATGACAGCTCAGTTACAGGACCTTACCTTTAGAAAACACAGAATATTTTATCTACTTTTTTTTTTCTGAGAGATGTTTTTGAGTGTCAGGTAATCATCTCAAACCTTATCAGACTGTTCCTTCTCTTTCTCTTTCTACTATTTTGACAAAGTACTATACCAGCTAAAAAATATAAGGCATAACATCAATGAGCAAACTGCTTAGTTTAAACAGTTAGTGTTGGTCATGCCTTCCAGCTTGGTACTGTGCACTCATTTTCTAGTCCAAGCATTAATCTGGGGGCTGGGACAGATTTCTCCATTTAAAAGCTAACTCACAGGTGTCCCTTTAATGTCACTACTGGAAGTGCATCCTAAATACCCCACTGGTGTGGGCATCTCTGAAGGCATGTCCAGAATCTAGCTTTCCACTGCATTGTTTTAACTGAGCACTGTTCTTCTTCATTCCCATTTTTCTTTACATTAGCAAGTAAGACTGGGAATCCTCCAGACTCACTTCAGACTTTATTTTCCAACTAGATGATTGGAAAACTTTAATTAATAAGATGACCCCAGCATAAAAATCAGGTCATACTGCTAAGCACTTATAACATACAAATTTTAGCAAGCACCGACTTTTGCAAGTCAGCCAACTTTGTTAGTTCTCAACAATCCTTTAATTAGGCTAGACAGAAAGTAGCATGCACTAATGTGTGTCCTGGCTAAATTCCAGTGGGGAATAATGGCAATCTGGCCTAGCTTAACTTCCAAAGGTTTCATCTGAATACAGTAGTCTTCTCCATTTCTGTCTCTATTACGTTCTGCACTGATGCTTTATAAGGGCTCCTGCTTTTCACCCTAAGCACTACAGATATCCATTTAACAAGACCTGCTGAAAATGGATGACATCCAGAAGAGTGTACTAAGATGCAGAGTGGATCCTAAGCATGCCCTCTTCCCCCTTCTCACACATATCCAGAACACCTTACAATTCTTACGAACATCATTTTTATTCTCCCCCTTGCTCCCATCTTACACCCACCGTACCCACTACACACACACACACACACACACACACACACACCTTACATACACCTAAACTTTTAGGGGATCCAAGTACATTTTTAGGAGGATTGCTCATTAACTGTAAATAAGAAAAGCTTCATATGCATCTCTAGATTTCTTAAGGGTTTTTCTTTTGGTTGTTACTGCTATTTTTCCCTGTACTATGTTAAAGAAAAATGCATGAGGTGATACATTAATTTATCTCTACACAAATATGAAGCTGGAAAAACCTGGATCTCCCAGAAAAAGGCAGGTTTTAAAATGCAAGATATAATCATAAAATCACCAACCTAAACGGACCTTCAAGAAGTCATGTAATTTACTCCCCTCCTTCCAGGCAAAACAAATTAAACTCCACCAAAAGACTGATTAACCAAAAGAAATCAAGTTGGACCAAAAGAAATTATACACTCTAAGAAAAGATAATTTAAAACATTAATCTCTGCTGTTTCACTATACTTTTTTAGCAATAACTGGGCCTTCTGGTGAATCAGGATATCCAATATTAAACTGTTATTGAATATTCTTGGGTTTTGGGGGTTGCCTAAAGAATACTGGTAGCTTAAGTATTTTTTAATTGTAAATTCCTGAAGGGCAGCAGTTATACTTTGTGTGTGTATTTGTGTGCATGTGTTTCCATAAGAGCAAGGGAAAGATTTAAAATTCTTTGGAGCTTTAAAAAATGTTTAGTTTTCAATGTATAATCATATTATTAACTCTTATCCAAATCTTTTATTGAATGAAAAACTCGCAATTTGACCTAAAACTTCTCAGTCTCACTTTTTATGTAAACAATTATGTCTGTCTCAATTAATGTTTTCCTTATCTGAAATCTTTCTTCATTAATGCATTTCATGAAGATATATATATATAATATGCACATATTAGCCAACTGTTGGATTTGGGAGAGACAATAAAAGTGTCAAATACTCATCGATGATGGTCTTCACTGGCAGCAAAGGCACGATGACAGTCACCAAGTCTTAGACAACATCCAACTGGCACAAACTAAACTGAGTAAAACAGCCAAGAATGCAAAGGCTTGGTTGAGCACACAATTAACCATAAAAAGTAGCTTTCACATAAATCTAGATTCAACATCGCTTCGCTAGTCGATACTCCTGCAAATGCTGGCTGAGCACACCTCTTCCCTAACGTATGTATCAACCTATCCCCCAATCTCCTTCCTCTTTCCTCCTGCTTTTCCCCATGCCTTCTTAGCTGCTGCTCCACCAGCCTGCTCGCCTCAATTACTACCTGCTTGGAAACACAACAAAATCATCTAGAGTTCTCAAAATGTCTAGACTGCTTCCCTGAAGATTCCATTCCCCAGGTCAAGGGTCTCGGGGAAGGGGTGCTGGTGCTGACATTTTAGAAAGCACTCAATGGTTGCGACCCAGGACCACGGTGTGACTCGCACAGGTCCTCAACAGCCCAGCTCAAGGTTAGCTTCCCTTCACAACTGTCCTCACTGTTCTCTGGAAAACCAAAACCAAAATCTTTTATGAAGAAAACCTGCTGTTACTGCTAAGTGCTCTTTCTAGCATCTTGCTTTGGCTCAATAGATCTCAACAGGGGGCTATTTTGTATTTGGCAATGTGTAAAGGCAGTTTTGGTTGTCACAACTGGGAGTATGCTCATGACAGCTAGCGTGTAGAGGCCAGGGGTGCTGCCAAGCGCGCTGCAGTGCCCAGAATGGCCCGACAACAGTCACCCACTCCAAAACAGCAATGTTGCTGAAGTTGAGAAAGTGCTTTGCCTGAAGCTCTCTTTCCTCTTCCTGAACCACTCCACTCACATACTTATTGAACATATGTTCCATTTCTCCCAATTCATCCTCCCCACCCCAGCTGCCTCCAGACTGTTTTCTGCCTCCGGACTGCCCCCATCCTCTTTTCCAAGCTCCAATCACCTGCTTAAACCACAAAATTCCCAAATTCTCATAATTATCTACAATCCCCCCAACACCCTTGTTCTCTCCTGGCTGTATTCCTCCTCAGTCCCTTAGGTTCTGATCACCTTTAACAAAGCCAGAATACAGGATGATGGTCTTTCTACCAGCTGGGCCTTGCTGCCTCTTACCCTCTGGACACTAAACCCTCCCCCAAGTTTGGTGGCCAGTCAAGGACCTCTGCACCAGCCAGGCAGTGTTCCTCTCCAAGACCTAAATCTCTGTGGGCGTTGTCTCTCACCACAGCCACCTTACCTCCCACCCTTGCCATGCATCGCTTCCGCAGTGCTCACCTCTGTTCCCTCCAGTGCCTGCAACAGTGCTCTAGTAATGGACCCACGCCTCCCCATTCAAACATCACACCTTCCCACCTGTCCTACTTGTGGTCACACATGTTCTCAAGGACACCTCAGAGCTCTCGTAAGCACTCCCTTTTGTTCCATCTAAGGAAAGGAAACTTTCATTTTCTGCTTTTCCATTCCAATTCCTAGAAAGTTGGGGATTGATGGAGAAGTAATTGGTTCCCCTACAAATGCATGCCACCCAGTTCACTAAGGCCTCTAATGCAATGTAACAATCCTTTAAGTTATTGCTACACTGCCCTTACATTCCCACAGAGCTGCTAAACCTCAGACCCTCACTTTCCCATCACTTGTTTCATATTCTACTATGGGGAGTTGAGCCATTCACCTTGAGTATTAACAACTGTAGAGATACATATCTCATTCTCTAAAATTTAAATTGCTTCCAAAGGTGCTCAAGTCCATCTACAAACTGCACCCCTACCCACTGCATTCTACTCCCTGCTTCACCTCCCAAACCTTCCCTACCTGCCAGTGAACCTGACGCTTCACTGGCCCACAGGTATGCTCTGTCAGTCTCACTTTTGTTTATCTCAGTGCTGTCTTTGTGCTTTCATGTCTTCCTCTTGGGATTCTCTTTTCTCTCCAGTCTTGAGTTACAGAAATCCTACCCATCACATACCAGGCGTTAATAACTTGGGTGATCAGTCTGTGAGGGCTAACTGATCACTTTCCCCTAACTGCCTTAGTGTTTTATTCTTTCTTCTTGAACAGTTCCTATCATTCTGTCACATACTATAGGTATCAACACATAACATTTAATCTCCTTGAAAGAGGTCCAGTTTGTTTATACTTTCCAACTCTACTCTGCTTCTTATAACTTGGAAACACATATATATTACCCACACACATATATATGTACTTACCTATTTGTGTATATATCTTTACAATGTATTAAAAATATTTTAAATCAAATATATGTATAATCTCTTCAAGTGTTTCCCAAAAGCAATGTAACTTAGCACTGTTGATAATGAAGAGTCTCTGGATGAAATGGTAAACCAAAAATTTCAAAAAAATAAAAAATTTATCAGTGGTTTTTACCTAAGTTTTATGGATTAGGTTGAGAAATTTGTGAAACCTCTTAAGATATGTGGGTACTTTTCTTTTGGTAAGAAAGTTTATAGCTTTTAATTTAGTCTCAAAAGGCCCATCATGCAGAAAAAAAATTAAAAACAATTACTCTGGAGATATGAAGTAGAATTCACTTCATTATATTCTGACCCAACATATATTTGGAATATCTAAATAATGTATCAATTGCATTAAATAAAGCTATAATATGAATTTAAAATATACACATTCACAGTTTTTAAAAATAGGCCACAATGGCCCAGTTTACATTAACATTTGTTTTTCACCAACACCGATCTTATTTATAGTAAGCCTAAACTTGATCTTACAGTACATAATGAACAGAGAACAGTAAAGCATTTTTAGCCACAATCATATTAAGTAAGTAATATGGCTTAGTAAATAAATAAATAATAAGGATCAGGCTGCAATATAAACTAATCTTCTATTATTACAACCACTAGATATTAGATCAATTTACGATAGAAACAGCTTGACATTCCTTTCCATTAGATCATATCCGAATTGCCAAAAGGGTACAAACATACACTTAATTTATTCGGTATATGTCATTAGGCTATTCATGTGTGGACATTTCATAAACCTTCTTGATGAAGCTGTTTTCATAATTACTTAATTTCCTCCATCGTTCATTCATTAATTCATTCATTTTAAAACAATCATAAAGGAACACAGCATGGCAGGGTAGGGATCAACTGCTGGTTGATTCCTGGAGTTCTACCAGGCCTTCTCCATCTCCCTACACCCAAGGCAGGACCCTGGGACAGCAAGCTCTGAGTATATGACTAGGGGTGAGCCCATCTCATTGCTGCACTCAAGGTACGTCAGAAAGACGTTCAAAGAGACGAATTTTGTAAGAGAAGACGTTTTAATGTCACAGAATTACTTTTCAACTAAAAAGTTGACATTTTTCCTGTAAATTAGGATCACTGCCTCTAATTCTGCTACCACTTCTCATCCATGTATTCCTATTAAAGGTCAATGTGAAACATTGTATTCGCATTATGAAAGAATGAATTAAAAGATGGGCCTTCCAGCAGCAAACTTCCAACAAAGCTATATGACATGTAAAGTCTGCAACAAATTGCTATATAAATCTCAGAATAATTCCCTGGGGTTTATCTCTATGTCAGGGAAATGCTATGATTTCAGGTCCCTGTGGTACTTCACCCCACAGTAACGGAGCGATCACCACTACCTCATTCTTAAGAAAAGAAAGTGAACACCAATTGGCTTCCTCTAATGATTGAAATAAGAGAAGCATATAATTAAAGGTCACCAAACACTGTTGTTACAAGATTTACATTTACTAAATGTAAATTGAATTTATGCCACTTACCTGATTTTTAGGGTTGCCTTTTTGAACAAAAACAAATCTATTTCAAGATGTTCAAGATGGTCTATAAAACGGCCAACTGGGAAAGCAGTGCCCTGTGTGTCTAAGGACCTGTGGAACTTCCCAGGAATGTTTTAGATATAACTAGGAATATGTTATTCAGAAAACTCATAGTCTACTTTACAGACTTCACTAGAATGCCCTGTAAAATGAGTAGAGTAGTACTACTTGCTTTTGAACTATTAGACATTCAGGAGCCAACCACCTTCCCCCCACCCCACTGCTGAATAAGAAAGAAGAAAACCTTTAATACAAGGCCAAAAGGAAAGCAAACTTAGGTTCATAAATGCTATTGAACAGCCATAATTTAACTATCATCCCTTGATTGAATAAAATGGAACCATATTTTATAAAAGATGGACAAAAATGAAACTCCACTAATTCCTGTTGATAAGGGTAAGAAATACATAAATACTACACAGAGTTCCAATATTTTAGAAAATCACAGATATAGATTCACCATCAAGAAATCTTTGAGCAAGCTTTACTAAAAATGAGAGAAGGAGAAAGGAGACCCAGGGCTCTTTATTACCACCTGTGTATTATCAAATTCCCAAAGAGTTTCTAAGGCTTTCAAATATGTAGCCCACTCACTGCTCCCAATAACTAGAGTTAAACGCATCCACAAACCCTAATCTCATCTCTGCACCTTGGAGTTATCAAGTGGTGCAAATGGGTGGCACTCGAACACACTGTCTCGTGTAGAGAACACGATCCCTCTCTTACAGATTAAGAGAGTGAGGTCAGAGTCACTGTGTCTTCAGGGATGAATTACGACCTCTAGGAACAAGCTACCTCTCACCACTGCAGGCACCAAAACAAAGGAGATGCTCCATGCAAAGGCAAGGCAGCACAGCCCTTCTCGAAGGGTCAAGACCACAGAAGGCAACACACCACCAGGCTATCCTGTTCTCTTCTCATTGGGGCCTGTAGAAGTCCTGCCCACTTGTTTCTCGGCGACATCAGAGACTCTTCATCATAAAAATAATACTCTGAGAGATCTGCCTTGTGTATCTCTTACAGCTAGAAGCACAAATAAAGGAGGCTTATATGAATTTCTTACCATTGTTTCAGACCAAACATTGACCCTGGGCCATCACTTGACACACAGCTGTCAGTTAAAGGATCTGAAGCACCTCCTTATTCTGTTGTGTGATTAGCATCATACAGATGCAGACAAAGACTGCTGTTAACAGAAGAGATTTGATTCCTCCCTTCCAAACTAAGACCCCTTTGTTTTCAAAGAAAGCAACATTGTTGGGCTTTCTTAAAGTGTTACTGTTTTAGAGTGAATGCGTTCATTAGAAAACAAAAGTCAGTGTGAGGAACTCCTTACTACCCATCCAGCAAAGGCAAACCCTTAGGATATGATGTTGGCAGAGCAAGTTTGGTTTTAGAAAGAAACTCCTTCTGTGGAAGTCCTGTCCCAGGTGATCTGAAGTTCTGAATATCCTTGGAAATCTAGTGTAACATGTCAAGCTTCTTTGCAACATCAGCAATTGGACCTGACTGAGTTTCAAAGTTAAGGGTTGTGATTCTGGTGGCTGAAACATGATTTCAAGAAACTCAAGTAAACATATAAGAAATAATAGCCAAGAATCTAACACACTGCTCCCTCCATTTATTTTAATTACGTGATAACAACTATTTGATATTCTTAAACATCTTTATGTATTGCTATTTATCAGGTACCTGTTTAATAGGTTAAGTATTTCCATACTGTGGGTAAAATTGAAACTTTTCCAGAATATCTCTCCTGGCTTTAGTACATCTGCATATCAACAGGCATTCAAAAGAAGTATGGCTTTAGTGCATTTGCATCATTCCTCAGGGATGGAAAGAAGTTCATCTCCATATCAATGGGTTATTACCTGGGCAGGAAGGGCTTGTCTGTATCCTAGAGGTGAGGGGAGTGCCGGTTTGGCTTCTGCTGGAGCAGGTTAGAGAGAAGGGCGCAGACTGCACTTTGTAAGCAATAAATGGATTTTAAGCTTTATTTCTCCCTTTGTCTGATTTCAGTTTTTAGAGGTATTTTGCCCTGGCATTTCCTCTCCCCAGACTTATATGTGGAGCAGTCGGTAGGATTCCTCAGAACCCGAAATCTGTCATAATGGGTGCAGCCTTTGGGAGAGCTGCCCCTAGAAATGGTGGGGAGAAGTGGCACTGGAGCCGAGGGATGTGTACACTCATGTGGTCGTGGAGGTGCCACCACCACTGCTGGCCATGCCAACCCCAGCCCGTGGCCCGAGCCTAAGGCTACTGCTTCTGCCACTGCTGCTGCTCCTGCTGCCGGCCAGAGCCTGGTCACAACTATGGAAAAGGGCAGAGGTCCGGGTCACCTTGATAGAGAAGCAACTGGCTGCTGTGTACCACGCCTCGTTGGCTACAGAGCCCATAGCCAGAAAAGCTCTGACCAAGGTAATAACCACCTATCCCATCACGGCATGGGTGAGAAACTGGACCCAAAGGCCACAGAGTGGTGTGGCACAGACACCTACTGTATATCATGTGACTGGCCATTTGGCATCCCCAGGGAATGATGAAGTGGACACACTGACCCAGGTGCACTGGCTAGAAGGAAAGCCTGCCTCTGATGTGGCCCAGTGGCTACATCAGCATTTGGTACACATGGAGCAAAAGACAATGCAGGCTGTAGCCCCTCAGTGGGGCTTGCCATTGACCTTTGAAGAAGTCAGCCGAGCCCGGAAGGAGTGCCCTGCATGTTGTGCAGATCAGCAAACCACCAAGAGGGGCCCAGAGCGTCTCTTTGCAGCCTATGGCCCATCGCCGGTGATTGAGAGTGATCAAGGCACCCACTTTATTGGACATGCATTTCAAGGATGGGTGCAGCAATTAGGAGTAAAATGGATGTGGCCCTGGACATTTCCACACAAGGACTGGCGATGGCTGGCTCTTCTGGAACCTTGGGGAAACGGTCTGGAAGCTGGCCTCCTATGTATTCCTGGAATAACAGCAAAGTGACCCCCCCAAAATCACGGTTATTTGCTTCTACAGTCCTTGTGTCGTGGATGCACCCCCTGCAGCTGCCACGTGATGGCTGGAATGGATGAGCTTTGGACTTAATCTCCATGGTACTTTGAACGTAGCTGAATCCTCTGACTTGAGAATTATCATGACTGTGTTTCTGTTGTCAAGAAAAAATTGCTTAAAGAGAGGCTTAACTTTGTCTAATGTTTGGTAAGTTTTGTGAGCAATCTAGCATGGTTGTTAGGAATGAGTAAAGAAGTATAGAAACATATTTTGTGCTAGTTAAGAGATTGTGCTGTAAAGTACATTTACTTAATCTGCATAGGCTGAATCCTCTGGCTTGAGGATTATCAAGATTTTATTGCTGTTGCTATTGTCTGTTCCTAGATTAGTCAGAAGAGGGGGGACGAGTAAATTGTAAGGTGAGATTTCTTGAGAGGTGGCCTGTGGGTAAAATTGTAACATTTCCAGAATATCTCCCCTGGCTTTAGTGCATCTGCATATCAATAGGCATTCAGAGGTGGAAAGAAGTATGGCTTTAGTGCATTTGCATCATTCCTCAGGGGTGGAGAGAAGTTCATCTCCGTATCAATGGGTAATTACCTGGGCAAAGGAGGGCTTATCTGTACCCGAGAGGTGAGGGGAGGGCAGGTGCTGGAGCAGGTTAGAGAGAAGAGCCAGACTGCACTTTGTGAGCAATAAACAGATTTTAAACTTTATTTCTCCCTTTGACTGATTTCAGTTTTTAGAGGTTTTTTCTCTGGCATTTCCTCTTCCTGGACTTACACATACTGAATTCTTAGCCATTATATATTGTTTAAATAAAATTTAATATTTACTTTCAGACTGCATCATTAGTCTAGAGTATTATTTCACTGCAAAGTGTTTCTGAAAATGCTAGTTCCATGGGAGATTACCAAGAGATATCACAAAAAGAGGTTCCTTGGTTCTATGCAAGCTCTTTGTAAGTATTTACAGAGGTAAATGCATTAAGCTGAATTTCTTTAGTGAAAGATTTCTAGGACTAGCTAACACGGACTGTGACCCTTTGGGTAGGAGAGACAACGAAGCCTGCAGTGTCCCATAACTTATTTCACCTCAAAAATCATGTTTTATAGAGCATTTTGCAGAACTAGTGCCTACGGAACACAATTTTACAAATGCTGGCCTGAAGAAGCAGCATGCTGACTGGAATGTGAATCTATGTTTAATTCTTGATGAACACTTAGAGTAGGTACATCAGACACATAAGCATATTGTTTGATCTACCTCAAGCCATTTTCAACTAGTGCTATAATTCTTATTTATAAAGCCTTCCCCCCAAAAAATGATGGGTAAGTGAATAAAAAATATTTCTACAAGAAACTAATTGTTTCAACCAGGGCCACTGGTAACATAATATATAAATACAGGGGTATATAAATACCCCTGTAACAACTCCTACTCTCATAAGATGAACAGTTCTGAAGATTAAACTATTAATAATTACAGAGATTTTCTAGATACTAGAAGTAACAACAATAAAGTCTCACATGTGTGAAGTTCTTTCATGAAAATTTTAAGCATATTTTTCCCCCAGACACTCCGAAGCATTCTACAGGGTAAGGGATCAGGAATTATTTGCCTCATTTTTCAAATGAGGAAATGGCACCCAGGAATATAAATGACTTGAGCAGAGTGAGTCACTTAGTTGTCCCACACAGAAGCACTGTGCAAGGTATAGAAATATCTGCCTTCTCACTTAGTCCAGTGCTTTCCCAGCATATTCCCTCCTCTCTCTCACTCTTTCTCTCCTAGGGCTATGCTCAGCACAGAAAGAAGGTATTCCAGAAATTTAGACTAAGGGGCAAGACCAGCAAAGAGAGTCAGCTAAAGGAACCAATTCTTTTCCGTCATTACCAGACATAGAGGGTGCAGACTAGAGGTGGTGAATCACTTTCACATTTTCTTTCTATTCATTTCAAAGACACATATCCTATGAAAAGACCTTCTGTTGGCCTTATTTAAACTTCTGAATAGGACTAACCTAGAAGTTAGAAATAGACATACCTGGTCCTAAAGACAAGTGTGCTTTCACATCAATAACAGGCCAAATGAAGAAATGAGCTTATTATCTAGTTGGATTGAAGATTTTCAAAAACAACCTCCTATACTCATGCAACACCATTAAATGAAGACCTTGGTTCCAGGACAGTAGTTTTCAAAGTTTGGTCCCTGACAAGGAACATCAATGGTATGTGGGAACTGGTTAGAAAAGCAAATTCTAGGCCTAGGCCTAGGCCTTACCCTAGACCTACTGAATCAGAAACTTTAGAGTGGGATCCATTGATGTGTATAGAAAAGGCCCTGCAGGTGATTCCGATGCAATTCAAGTTCCAGAATGTTCTAGGATATTCAATGTATACTTAACTTACTACTCAAAGTCATTTACAACAACAATCATTTTAACTAATATTCTCATCAATAAGGGTCTGATGGATTTAGAATTTGGGACACATTAAAAAAAAAAGGCTAGTAACATTACTCTGCTTTAACCATTCATCAGGGGTTGGCTTCAAAGAGAACAGGAATTTGAGAAAAATGAATACATTTCTTCTTCCCATACAGTCTCTTTTAAGCATACATATCAAAGTGTCCAAGCCCCTACTGAGTACTTATTTCTCAATAATTGGCCAGAAATGCTTAGAAGCTGTAACTTTTTTCCCACCCTTGAACGGTGACAGAAATACAGCCTTATGACAAAGGATTATTTCTCTAGTAAAACTACAAGTGTGTTTTGCAGTGTCAGGGCACACTTGAAATCTAGTGGGAACAGCAAGGGATGCTGACTCTCCAGGGGGTTCCTTTTATTCTCTAATCCATATACTAGCA
Source organism: Smutsia gigantea (assembly GCA_032199065.1). NCBI lineage: Eukaryota > Metazoa > Chordata > Mammalia > Pholidota > Manidae > Smutsia > Smutsia gigantea. Next base: position 458,612 of record JAVSCE010013005.1, on the reverse strand, counting down.
GCTGCTGTTTGTAAAACCCCAAATCTACCTAGGCCAGTAAGGTTTGGACAGCAGCCTGCCATCAACTCCCTTCCTTAACTTGCTTAGTCTTAAATTGATTATTGTGTGAAGCAGCAATTAGCCAGTAGATATGGTCCTCTGTTAGCAAAACAAATGTAATATATCGATATTGTTCTATGTTACCTGGAAGAGATGCAGTGTAGCAGAGCAGCATGAGCTCAGTCTGGCTTTGAGTCCCACGGACCTGGGTTGGAATGCAAGCCCTACCACTTACTATGACGGTGACTTAAGATTAAACTTTCAGAGCCTCTGTTTCCTCCTCTGTAAAATGCAGTTATCAATTTCTCTTACCTACCTCATAGGATTATTGGAAAGGAATGAGAGAAAAAAACACCTGGTTAGCATGTAGCCCGGAGCAACCTTCCAATAAATAGTAAGTTTTCATTAGTATTTAAGTATTTTACGAAGCTAGCTTTTTAAAACATAACAAATGATAAAAACACAAACTAAAAAAATGAATTTTATTTTTAATAAAATTAAAGATAAAAATGCCATTTTTATTTGTAATTTCTCAAAAAGTTTCTACAGGGATCAAAGTTTGCGTGTGATCCATAAGTACTTTAAAAAGCAAAAATTATTAACACCCTGTTTGTATCCAGGTTGAAAAAAAATAAGAAAGACTACAGCTTGCATTAAATTGAACATTACAACTGTTTCTACCAGTGCCTGTTTTAGAATTTAAGCAAAAAAACAAACAGGAAAATGTTGCTTTCAGGAAGATGAACCAAGTAATTCCTTTAAATAGGGAGAGCTTTCAAATCTAACCATACCTAAATACTAAATGAAAAGAAAAATAGTTTCTACATTTCACTTCCCACCTTACTTTGAAGAAGTAAAACAATTTTATCTTATTTCTCCATAATTTTTAAGTACTCAATTTCTTGGAGTTGGTAGGAATAAATGTTTCACACAATTTCATTTCCACTCTATAGATATTGTCTAGGTATAAATACAATACTTGTTTCTACTGTTGTTATGAGGGGAAAAGGAACCCTAGATACAATATTTTGTATAATGTCTTTTATTATAATGAAAATAAACAATAATCAAGTTTCTCTTAGGGAAAAGAAGGGCCAAAATTGGAAGAGTTCATTATATAGGTGAAAAAATAGAACAGAAATATTTCTCCTGTGTGTGATTTCTGACATTTGGGTGTTGTAAGTCATGGAAATAGGATAATTTCCATTATTAAGAATATTAATTTTGGAATTTCTTTTCGAAAAATTGCACTCAAATTCTAGTAAATAACATAACTGAAATGCATCCTTTCAAATTTCAGCCATTAGCAGTATACACACAAATATTTAATGCAACTGATGCCTTAATTCTAACACTTTTATTTCCTGTATAAATGTAAATGTGTTAAGATGTTCTTCTGTCTCAGATGTTATTTTTGTCAAGAACACACATGCACAAAAAAGAAACAGAACAAGAACTAAAGCCCTCCTGTTTTAAGGCATCCCTGGCTGCCATTCTGAAATTCTTGACAGGGCAAGCAGAGAATCTGACCCCAAAGTAAAGCAGCCTCAGAGGCAGAGGAAGTGGCAAGGTCTGGGCCATTGCCTGCATATGGGCCCCATGCCCTAGATGACTCTGGCCATCTGCACAGGGGATGGTGCCCATCCAAACCTTTATTTGAGAAAACAGGGGAACAGCTCTGCACAGACTGGCTCTTTGAAACTTTGGGTGTATAAAAAAAAGAAGCTGCCACTTGGTTTGTGAACCAAGAAAGAGAGCCAGACGTTGGAAAAAGGTTTCCACGTCTTTCTTGGTAAACATTAAAGCAGGGTAGTGCTGAATTACAATGAAAGAGTAAATTACTTTTTAAAAGAATTGTGTGTGTGTACACACACACACACACACACACACATATACATGACAATGTTTGGTTGCAAAAGTAAAAAACATTTAAAAAGAAGAAAATTATCATTTTACAACTTAGCCAACTCTTAGTTCATTTTTACATCATAAGTTTCTGCAATATTGTATGGAATTGTTTTAGTCTTTTCCATCAATTAAACGAGTTAACAACCCCAAGATTTTATCATCAATGGCATTTGAATCTAAAATTTTAAATTTTCTGAGAGGGAGGATTTGTGATAGATAAAGTTCTATACTTGTGGAGAACTTTCAAACTTGCCAAAAGTATCCTAGGAAAATTATAGGATTCCACTTGCACTCTGCAAGCCACTTTGCATCAAACCTTTCCTTTCTAAAAAGTAATCAAAGAGCATGAAACTATGAACATTGCACAAAATTACCAGACACTACTGAAATATTCCAAAATTATAATAAAATTGTTTTTATTTAGTCCATCGGTGCAGTTACAGACTTCTTTTCTAAAAAATGTGTTATCTCTGAAAATGCTTAGTAACTGTACAGTAGAAAGCAACTGATCATTCTTAAGTAAGTTTCAAATATGCTTCCTCACACAGCTACACACACTTGTGCACTAATGTGATTGTTAGGTGCACCTGCTCCAAGTTAGCAGTATTTCATAAAGCACATGGCAAGAATGGCATTTTCAAGAGTTATTCTGTTGAATATAAATCTATACTTTCTCTCAGTTTATGGCACATATGCTTAGTGCTATACAGGAATCTGATGTATGAAAATGTGGGTGATTTTCAATTTCCGTATCGAAAACAAAGCTATCTTTTCAATCTAAGTCAGTTATGCTCTTCCATACTACAATTGAGTGATTTCTCACTGAGAAATATCTGAACTTTTCAACATTTATATAAAATACCCTTTCATTCAACCAAACATTAAAAGAAAAAGAAACAGCTGAAATTTCTTTACAAGCTGCTGAAAATTATAAATAAGAAGTAAAATTGTTCTTGTCCTGTGTAACTAGGACAACATAGCAAATGCAGTGATGATTTTTGTTACTATCGGAAATCTTCAGTTTCTCAGTATTCAGGACAGCAATGATAAAAAGAAAATTACCTTCTTGAGATTAAGAGCTTACACTCTGGATTGCACACAGAGTGCAAATCTGTTTCCAAAGATCACACCTCTTTTTTATAGAAATCACCCTAAAATCTGAAGTTGGACTGACCATACAGCTCAAATTTGAATTGATGGTATATAGAGACAGTTTTTCAGATAATGGAAGTTTTGTATTGAATCTCTATGGTATGAAATTCTAATTTCTTGTCTAATAAGTTGATTTACTGAGTTTTAAAAGAAAGTATGTTGATCCATACTTGTAATCTGCCAAATGTTAAATTAAATGTACATTTAACATAATTAAAAGGAAAAATAAAGAATTCTAACACATACATTTTTCTGGAACATTTGTCTCTGTCTCTCATTCGTTGGAAGATCAAAACACTGTGTGCCCTGATAATAACCTGATGAAGGAGGCTCCCATCTCCACAATACCAAAAGCTACCTCATCCTCTAATAAGGTTAGCTACAAATTGTTGTAGACATCAATGTTCCTTTAAGTCAAATTAAAATACAAATACTTACAGAATTGGAGATAAATGTTTCCATAAACTTAATAAAGTTACTTAATAAAGAAACAATAAAGTTTGCAATTTACACCATCTCTGACTTCAGTTTTAATAAATCTGATTTTTCTGCACAACTACAAAAAAAGTCCACGTCATAAGAATGCACACTAAGCACTTAGAAGTACACAAAACTGGGTGACCTTGTGTTCAATCAATGGCACATGAGTCATAACTTATTCTGGAAACCTAACTACGTAGAAAACAGCCTCTACTTACAATAGGTCAAAGACAGAAAAAGTTTTTAAAGATCTATCAAGAGCAAAGGAAAACATATACACCCACCTACTTTTTGTGTGTACAGTGCCTTGCAACTATTAATTTGCAAAAGAATCATTTCATTTAAAATTAAATACTACATTTCTAAAAAGCAACAATTACCCTGATTCTCTGAGGTCTTTTAAATGGGAATCATTTCACCCTCTCAAACCAATGGAATGTTCTTCGCCCTTTGTTTTTTGTTCTGCATCTGCATTAACATGGCTGCTAATTATATTAGCCTGGTGGCACATAAAGTCTGGATGGGGAAAAAAAAAAATCACATGATTCTTATAGAGCATAAAACACTCTTTAGGATTCAAATGTATAGGTGCTTAGACTGAGCACTCCTATATTACAGCTATCTCTATTTTGTTATAGAACTTAGCATCGATTCAGAATTTCCATTTCACAAGTGATACAGCACCTCTCCAATACACCATTGCATATATGCATGCATATGAATACACACACAAAGAAATCTTTAGACTTATCATGCTACTTTGTATAGTTAGCTTCCCTATTTGTATATTCATGTTTTTCCTAAAATGATTTAAATTCTTGATAAGTTTGTATTCATCACACAAAATGCCCTACAGATCTAATGCCTACCACTGCCATCATAAAGCTCTATGTTAAATAATTAAAAGTTAAATCACATTTCTAAAATTTTAAACTGAAAATAGCATAAAAATGCTCTTACCCACCCACTCATTCTCAGTTTTATGCTTTTACACAGTGAATCAGCAAATGCATTCTTTTCTGAATCACATATGAACACAGAATGTTTTGAAAATGCTTATACAATTTGGCATACTTGGCCTAACTGGTGGTTTAACAAAGTAAACTCTCATTGTTCTGATTAGCTTCATCATCAAGCATAAAAATCCTTTATTGCAAAACTTAAATGAGTGTGTGGTACAGAAGAATAAACTGGTTTACACATCCTTGAGGAAATATTCTTAAAATTGTATTCATAGTTCCATCTTCTTTTCCTTCAAATCAACATAAGCAATTCACATATCAAAAAATGAATCGTCAGATAACTTTCCTGGGAAAGAAAACCTTCCCAAGACAATATGCAACAAAAAGTACTGCTTCAGCTAAATATTAAAACAACAATACTCCTGGGCTTCATGACAACTGATAAACAATGAAGAACACTTAAGGAATTCTATCAGTTTCAATAGCAAATCTGTACTCTTGAACACTTTACTGATTGGGCTCTCAAAAATCTCCAGTTCTGCAGTCCTTTCAGTCTTTATGAAACAACTGTTGGAAATGTGGGTAGCAGTTCAGATTAATTTATACTTTGCAAGGAAAGCTATTTGATAACAGGAGTGAGCAAGTACTTCCTACCTCAAATTAACCACTTAGGGTGGTATATTTTTCAACCCTAAACTCTCCTTGGCCACTCCTTATACTGCTCTTAGGGGATTTAAATTCAGAGACAGGACCAGGGCTCCTCGCCTCTTTGCAACTGCACAACATTCCTCAAAAAGTACATGCAATTCTCTGTTCTGTGGGGTCAGACAATAGTATTTCACAAGCAGTTACAAACATAATGTAAGATTAAATATTTTTACTTAGGTTTGTAATAATTGTGATTTAAAGGCTACTGGCTTAGTCTATGTCAATAGTGTTGGCAAGTTCATCTAAGAATTTCTCTTCAATCTATGTACTTTCAAAACTCAATGTGGCTTCTAGATCACACTGCTGTAAGGATACCATCTGCCCTACATAGTGGTTTGGCGGAGCATTATACTTATAAAACGATATAGTCCTTGAAAAATAACACACATCAATGAAGAAACAGACACCGCAAAAATTAGTATATGGAAGAAAAATTTTAAATTCCATAGCTCTATCTTTTAACACCTGTACAGTAAATCCTATGTGACAATCACGCTGTTACAGTAATAAGAATGCAAAGCATAAAGGAACAGGAGCTACATCCTGCTTCGCTTAAAGAAATTAAAGACAAGTTTAATCCGCACCTGCCAAACTGTCTTCAGAGGAACAGAAATAGATGGGGGCAGAAAGGCTCACCTCTCCTGTACCCCACAGTGCGTCTCCTTGAAATCATTTTAAATACAGGCAATATATTTGTCACCTTTTCCCTTTTATTTTTTCCCATCCGAATCAATGACAGACCCTTTACTGCACTCCCCTGCCCACTACCTCAAAGACATTACAAAATCAGAGAACCCAAGTGTCACTTACCAGTTGCATGCCACAGATAAAGATAAGCGTGCACCTGCCACTGCAATAACCCATGGCTTCCGAGACCCCTGCCACAGCCAGACTGTCCCGCGTCGGCCACCGTCGAGCCCCCACTTTATCCAATCAGATCGCGGGGAAGGACAGGCAAACCTGCCTAGGGTTCGGGGGCTCCGCGTCCTGGGAAGTGACAGGCATTAGGACCTGCTGGCGCGGCAGCGGCGGCAGCTCCAGCCGCGCCCGCCAAACATACCTTCACTTGCTGGGTGCACACGCCGCGCCGCGGGCAGCGCCGCCCGCGGAGACGCGCCCGGGGCCCGCAGGGGCAGCAGCGGCAGCCTCGCAGCGCCGCCGCGCCCTCGGGCATCTGGCCGCGAAGTTTCGCCCCGCCGCTCCCCGCGCGGACTCGCCCCACGCCCCCAGCGCGGCCGCCGCCCGACGCGCGCTCGCCCCGCGCTCTCCGCGCGCCGGATTCGGGGGCGGCAGATGCGCGCGGGGCGCTGCCGCCTTCCTGCGCCGCCCGCGGCTTCTCTGCGCCCGGCGCTGCGGGCCGGCGGAGGGCGGGGCGCGGGCCGGGCGGGCGTCCGGCGCCGCGGTCCCGTGCGGCGGCGGCTGCGGCGGCGGCTGTGCGCGAGGAGGCCGGGGCCGGGCGGCGCGCTGCGGCGGCGCTGCCCTCCCCTCGCCCAAATGTGTTAGTCCTCCAACAAACCTTCACCCTGCTCCCCGCCGCCCCCTCCCAGGGCGTCAACTTCTGCCAGGCCCGCCGGGGCCGCCGCCGAGGGGGCTGCTGGCGGCGTTGTCTGGGCGAGCAGGAGCGGCGCAGGAACTGTGGCTGCGGTGGTGCTGGCGCTGGGGACCGCGGAGCGGAGAGGCCGGGCGGCATGTCAGGGGCTTGCTGGGCTTGTGTCGGTCCTGCTCCCGCCGCCGTGCCGGGAGCATCAGGAGCGAGCGAGGCGCGTGTGTGCGTCTGTTTGGGGGAGAAGGGACCAAGAGCAGGGTTAGGGAAGGGGGTGGGGTGATGAAGTAGGGGTGCTGAGGACGGGAAAGCCCGCGTGGCGGGCAGGCGGAGCGGAGACGAAGGGGCGCCACGGCCGCCGACGCACTGCCAAGGGCCCAGCACCTTGGTCCCGAGGACGCGCAAGGGCCAGAGCGTGGAGAGTTACGGAGTAGACCCCGATCGGGGGGAAGGACCAGGTTGCTGCTGGAGTTGGGGAAATTGAGAACCGAGAGAGTAGGCATCCGATGAGTTACCCTTGCTGCTTCAAACAATTGTGTTCACTCAAGAAATGGGTCGCTGACAAATTGTAGCAAGAATTACTTAAATCCCAGGGACGGTCCCATCTGGGTGTGGATTCCCGGAGTAGACGGTCTAGACCCCGCACTGGAGCGCTGGCCAGACGTTGTGCTGGGCACCTGCAACCTGCAGAGACACGCTTTGGAGCTCGCTGCTGCCACCTGCCGGTGAAAATCAAAGGAGCAAAGCAGGCTTGGCCAGTTGGTGACCTCTGGGGCCTGGACGTTCATGATCCAGGGATGAAGTTTCCTCTATAGCCTTGGACAGCATTCCTGATTAACTCCCGGGAAGTGAAGGTGTGGCGTCGAAATCCTCTGGAGTACTACTGAGGAAGTAATTGCAATGAAGTGCGGAGATTGATTAGGAAAGAGAACGGTTTATGAAACTAAATAGCAAGCATCTTCCCACACCCCCCCTTAAGAGAGAAAGACAGAGCTTTCCATAACAAATGGGATTTGGCCCTACTGAGAATATGGCCTTTGTGTAGGATAACATTATGCTGGGAACCACAAATAACCCCAAATGATTGTGTCCTTTGAATAAGTATTATGATGTGTCAGAATGACTAAATATAAAGAAAATGAATAAAGCAGAGACCTTAGTCTCCAGAAGCCTGCTACTGAATTTTCAGAAGTAAATTGTCAGTTGTAGAGAGCTGAAAAGGAATTTGATTTGTTAACTTTATGGAATGTGGATGTTTTATTATTACAATGAGAATGTCTGCTTTTAATCATCCCATTTGTAAATAGAGTTTTCTCTGAAAAGTGCCTTTCAATGTTAAATGAAATTGTAAGAGCCCAATATATGCTCTTACCGACTGCAGGGCCTGGCAGGTAATAGCTGCTCCACAACCCTTGGTGAAACTGGAGTCAGAAGTATCTAGTGACAAACGTTTCTTCAAGTTGTTATTATTCTGTCTTTACACATGGTAGCTGTCCAGTAGCCGCTGGGGATGCAAGTATTTTTTATTGCCAAACAAAAAAAAGCTGTGAGCTGATGCTGAATAATAACAATCTGCTGCCGTATTGTTGGGTCTACCTATTGGAATTTTCTAGCCATAGGAGGTGCTTGATTTCAGAGTGAAGTTACAGCCATGAAACAACTATGCTTCCCCATCATTCTTTTGGAATGCCGTACTGAGTGATGACTTGAAGATATTTAGGATGATGACATGTTTGTTATCTTTCCCCCAGCTTTATTGATATCATATTTTGTTATCTCTTAACTAAATTCATGTCATGTCCTTTAGATACTTATAGGCAAAACCTGACATATAAAATGGTGCCCTACTTAGGGATGCAGTTCCATTCCTTCAGGTGGCTGTACACTTCCTGTGCCATTTCCATTTGTCCCTGGAGACTTGGTGGAAAAGGCTGTAACTATCCCAAGTGTCCCATAGACATACATGCAAGAGACAGAGGTTTCAAACTGAAATGTTGATTGCAATTTCATTTAGAAATAAAGTATGCACCATTCAGCTATATATAAGGTTTTCCTTGACTGGTCTGATGACATACTATTGTTAATTATCTTGTCTCTGTGGGGAGAATGTGTTACATGTAACACATCTCCATCTGTCTGACCTTGGCATCCTGCTCTGAAATATTTTCAAGGTTCTTTCACACCTATTATCTCATTTATCTGTCATAACAACTCACAGCATGTTGTAGGTACACCACCACAAAGTGAGTCGCAGCCTGCTCAACACCCAGTCACTTCAAAGAGCAAAAGCTCAAACAGGCTTTGTAACACAACTGAGCAATTTCACTGAGTCTTGCACCATTCATTACAGATTAAAAACATAAAAGCAGCATTATCTTTACAATTGCAGACCCAACAAATTCATTGAATGTTCAATACAAACTTGGATTATTTTTTCTTGTTTGAAATATAACTGTATGTTCAAAATAAATTTTAAAAAGAGAATAATCACTCATAATCCTTCCATCCAGAGGTAATCTCTCTCATTTTTGCACAAACCATGTTTTTACAAACATGGGATTATACATATTTTAATTGGCTTTTTCTTTCATTCAACAATAGATCAGTAACATATGTCCAACTCATTAAACTATTAAGCTCATGAATTCTGAATCCAGTTTACTTCAGATCCCAAGCTCTACCATTTACCAACCATATAACCATAGGCAAATCACTGAGCTTTCTGTGTCTTAGTTTCCTTATCTATAAAGGGTAAGAGGGGAGTAAAATGCACATATATTGTAGGGTTGTTGGTAGGATTAAGTAAATGGCAATATATGTAAAGCTCTTAAAACAATGCTTAGCACATACTTAACATCTTAAGATTGTTAATTATCATTATTCTGTATACAATGACAATATATTTCAATGTACACAAGTATCCCAGTTATTTTAATTCATATCATTTTCTTAGACATACAGATTTTGTGGTAGGCACAGTAATAGTCCCTCAAATACATCCCTACCATTATCCTGCCACAGGACCAGGACCCTGTGACTATGTTACCTCTCATGACAAAAGAGACTTTGAACATGGATTAAGGACCTTGAGATGGGGAGAGTAGCCTGAATTATCAAGGTTGGCCCAAACTAATCACATGAGCCCTGAAAAAGAGAACCTTTCCCAGCTTGAGAGAAGTTGGGACAGAGAAAGGGGATAATGGAAGAAGTAGAGGGGTCAGGGAGATGCAAAGTGAGAAATTCAGCCTGCTATTTCTGGATTTGTAGAGGGAAAAGGGGATCATCAATCAAGGAGTATAGGCGTCCCCTAGAAGCTAAACAGGATAAGAAAATGAGTCTCCCCTATAGCTTCCAGAAGGAATGAAAATGAAATAATAGAAATGTGAGAAATCACAGCTTGATTTTAGCTGAGACTCATGTCAGACTTCTGACCTACAAAACTATAAGATAATATATGTTAATTATATATGTAAGATGAACATGTGCTATTTTAAGCCACTAAATTTGTGGTAGCTCTTTATAGCAATAAAAAAAATGTTTGCTTCCAGTGTTTAAATAGTTTAAGTTTTATAACAGTTAAATCTGCAGGTGTACTTTTGCCTATATTATGATTATTTCATTAGGATAAATCTCTAGAAGTGAACCTCTGAGTCAAAGAATGAGCAAAATTATAATGCTTTGATAAATAATACCAAATTTCCCTGAGGGGTTCTATCAACTTCTACATATAGGGAATGTGCTCAATCTTCCTTATGCCTTTATCAGTAATGGATATTGCCCCCCGCTTTTTTTGGTATCATTAATCTACAATTACATGTGCAGCATTATGGTTACTAGACTCCCCACATCATCAAGTCCCCACCACATACCCCATTACAGTCACTGTCCATCAGCGTAATGAGATGCTATTGAATCACTACTTGTCTTCTCTGTGTTGTACAGCCCTCCCTGTGCCCCTCCAACATTACGTCTGCTAATCGTAATGCCCCTTATTCCCCCTTGTCCCTCCCTTCCCACCCATCCTCCCCAGTCCCTTTCCCTTTGGTCACTATTAGTCCATTCTTGGGTTCTGTGAGTCTGCTGCTGTTGTGTTCCTTCAGTTTTTTTCTTTGTTCTTATACTCCACATATGAGTGAAATCATTTGATACTTGTCTTTTTCCACCTGATTTATTTCACTGAGCATAATACCCTCCAGCTCCATCCATGTTGTTGCAAATGGCAGGATTTGTTTTCTTCTTATGGCTGAATAATATTCCATTGTGTATATGTACCACCTCTTCTTTATCCATTCATCTGCTGATGGACACTTAGGTTGCTTCCATTTCTTGGCTATTGTAAATAGTGCTGCGATAAACATAGGGGTGCATCTGTCTTTTTCAAACTGGGCTGCTGCATTCTTAGGGTAAATTCCTAGGAGTGGAATTCCTGGGTCAAATGGTATTTCTATTTTGAGTTTTTTGAGGAACCTCCATACTGCTTTCCACAATGGTTGAACTAATTTGCATTCCCACCAGCAGTGTAGGAGGGTTCCCTTTTCTCCACATCCTCACCAGCATTTGTTGTTGTTTGTGTTTTGATGTTGGCCATCCTCAATGGTGTGAGGTGATATCTCATTGTGGTTTTAATCTGCATTTCTCTGATGATTAGCCATGTGGAGCATCTTTTCATGTGCCTGTTGGCCATCTGCATTTCTTCTTTAGAGAAGTGTCTATTCATGTCCTCTGCCCATTTCTTAATTGGATTATTTGATTTTTGTTTGTTGAGGTGCGTGAGTTCTTTCTATATTTTATTTTGGATGTCAACCCCTTATCAGATATGTCATTTATGAATATATTCTCCCATACTGTAGGATGTCTTTTTGTTCTACTGATGGTGTCCTTTGCTGTACAGAAGCTTTTCAGCTTGATATAGTCCCACTTGTTCATTTTTGCTTTTGCTTCCCTTGCCCGGGGAGATACGTTCATGAAGAAGTCACTCATGTTTATGTCCAAGAGATTTTTGCCTATATTTTTTTCTAAGAGTTTTATGGTTTCATGACTTAGATTCAGGTCTTTGATTCACCTTGAGTTTACCTTTGTGTATGGGGCTAGACAGTAGTCCAGTTTCATTCTCTTACATGTAGCTGTCCAGTTTTGCCAACACAAGCTGTTGAAGAAGCTGTCATTTCCCCATTGTATATCCATGGCTCCTTTATCATATATTATTTGACCGTATATGTTTGGGTTTATCTCTGGACTCTCTTTTCTGTTCCACTGGTCTGTGGGTCTGTTCTTTTGCCAGTACCAAATTGTCTTGATGACTGTGGCTTTGTAGTAAAGCTTGAAGTCAGGGAGCATAATTCCCCCTGTTTTATTCTACCTTCGCAGGATTGCTTTGGCTATTCAGGGTCCTTTGTGGTTCCATATGAATTTTAGGACTATTCGTTCCAGTTAGTTGAAGAATACTGTTGTTATTTTGATAGGGATTGCCTTGAATCTGTAGATTGCTTTAGGTGATATTACCCCTTTTTAAAAAACTTTTCCACCTTCTATTTAAATTTGCATTTTTATTTATTAAATACCTAGTAAATGTGCTAAGATGGACCATGACCTGTAAATATATCACACTGATTCTCATCCTTCTGTGATGATTACTCTTGAACATTCCATTTTTAGTAGTATCCAATGACAAAATCTACAGTATAGAACCTGAGCAAAAAAAAGTCCATTCATCTATTTAGTTAAAATTCTGGCCTTCAGAGAAAACACTGAAGAGAAGTTGACAAATCAAGATGACAGATTATACTGTGATAAGGATCAGAGCTGTGGTTAGGATCCATGCCGCACCAGCCATGTTTTTGTATTAAATACCATTTGGGTTAAATTCTTATAAATTAAATTTTTTTATTTTTGTAATAGATCGAAATTTTACTTATAATATCGAGTAAAGTGCCATCAGTATGCTGGGATTTCAGTGCCTGCTTGCTGGTGATCAGTTGCATACGTTAACTTGAATATTTGTAACATTACAGTCACGTTTATTATGAGATATTCTAAGGCAACTTAATATTTTTATTTTATGAACATAAGACTTATTTATAATATTATTTTAGTAGCATCTCATAGAGAGATGTGTAATTTTATAAATACAAATAATCGAGATTAGGAAAACCGTATTTTCATCTTTTGATCTTCTTTTAGTTTGTACTGATTTTTTTTAACATGAAAATTGGGGAATAAGTTTAAGGATAAGCCTAGTGTTCTTGTTCCTAGTATTATGTAATAACCCACTCCAAACATAATGGCTTTAAACAATGATTTTATTATGCCTATGGATTCTGTGCAGCAGGGATTCGAAGAGGGCACAGTGGGGAGTTTGTCTCTGCTCTACACTATCTGGGACTTCAGATGGGAAGACCCCAAGGCTAGGAATGGTTCTGTGTCTGGGAGCAGGGATCACTTGGAGATTCATTCACTCACATGCCTGGTGCACAGACGGGAAGGACTTGAAGATGGGAAATGCCAAACACCTATATGTGGCCCCTCCTTGCAAGTTGACTCCCCCACAACATAGCTGCCTCAGGGTAGCCAGATTTCTTACAGGGCAACTGAGGCCTCCAAGCACAGCATTCCAGCAGACAAGGCAGAAGCATCACTGCCTTTTATCACCCAGGCTCAGAAGTCACCCAGCTCTACTTACACCATATTCTACTAGTTACAAGGAAGTCACAGCCATGCTCCTTAAAGGAAGACCTACAGCCCCATCTAGTAATGGAGCAATGTCAAAGTTGAGGGCCATGTTTTCAAACCTTTCTTTTAACCATTGAATCATAATTAAAGGGAACTTACTATTTCCTGAAAATTAAAATATGTAAAACTTTAGACATTTCTGTGTCACCATAGAAGCTATTAAAAATAGACAATGCTATTGTGTCCCAATGAAAGTTACCTTTATGTTAATATCTCAGGGAAAGCAGCTAATTGGATCCAAAAGAAAATGTTGCTCTGAATTAGCTAGAATACAGATTGATTAATAATAATTTGACTTTGTGTTTCATACACTATGGCCAAGGCAAGTAAAGAGAATATAGTCTATCCATTCAAATGAGTTCAGACTCTCAAGAGCAAGTTAGAAGTTGGGATTCATTTCCTACAATTATGAGATGAGGAATAGAGTATTTAAATCATGCAATAGAATGAGACTAAACAAATGATGGGTTTTTAGTGAGACAATAGTAATATGCACTCTACATTTTTTTCTATGTAATTAAGATTTATCACACAGCTTGAAAGTATCTTTGCAGATAATGTAGTTATAGTACAATTTCTTTATTTGCTGTGCTTTCCCCCAATTTATCCTTCTACAACCCTAATAAATACCAATTTAATAGAATATTAGAAGACGACAAAGAGAAATGTTAGGAAAGTAAATGTGGTATACTTACTTACAATAAGATTAATTCAAAATCCTTAAGTTTTGAGCTTCTGGAGGGAAGAAAAATAAATCCCTTAACACCATATTGTCTTTTTTATAGATGTTGAGTAATATGAATACAGTCTTCTAATCAAATGTTTGTTTTCCCCTTTGGAGAAAGAAGGAGCAGAATACTGAATTCAAATTGTTCTTTTTAAATCTGGAGGTGGATGAAGGAAGCAAGAATTTAGGGTTTACCTTCTTGGGCTCTGAGCTGGAGTACAGAACCATGACTTCTTTGTAAGTCTGTTCAGTCCCCATTGCCCACCCTGGAACTGTCCAGTAAAGACACAGTGATTCTGAAATGTTTCTGGGGTTTTGCCCTGACATTTATGGTAGATATGGATATTCCTTTGATCCTTCAGATAATGGTCTTAAGGAGGGGGACATGGCCAATGACCCCCCTTCCCAAAGTATTTTCGTTTTACAAATGCCTTTTTGGCAGTACCCCAAGTACATAAGCACTAACTTTAAATGACAATAAAATTCTCATTAGTCATAATACTGCTCAGCCCAATAACCAGCTATCTGGGTGTTAAAACACTGTCCTTGTTGGTCTCCAGTGAGCACTGCCAGCCTGACTCAAGACTCCTCTGTGGGGCCAAAGGGAATTTCTGGATAGTCTCTACGTAACTGAGAAGTCTGGAGGAGACCAGAGAACCAACTCAGGTCTTCACTCTGTGTATCACATCACCTTGCCAATTTTTCTCTCGCTGGGTTTCGGGGAGTAGGGAATGTGGCAAAAGCAGCCCTCCTTTAAACATTCCCTCAATCTGTGCCTGCCATGCAGCACTTTCAACCTCAACCAGAGCGAGTGCAGAGAAGACCTTGGAACACCTTCCCTTCTGCCTGCTACTTCTACTGCCATCCTCCAGGAGCTGAAAGTAGTGAGCGTCCCTGTCATCTCCCTGCCTGGTCAGGGCCCTCCTCTGAATGATGTCCTCTTTCTTTCCAGAGGAGAAAATAATAGAGGAAGGGGTTCAGGAAGAAAACATCCAGTAGAACAGGAACAAAAAATGTTATCCCTGTTCATAGCTGCAAGCTGAGTGAAACACTTTCATTACCTTTGGGGGTTAATATTTGGAAAGTCAGGAAAGAGTCTAAAAATTAACATAGCACAAAAAACCATAGACCAGTGGAGGTGAGGGCTGGGGGCTATGGCAGTCTGACAAGGGGAAGTTACTGCCACCTGGGAAAATCAGGAGGAGAATATTTAAGCTGGCACAAGTCTCAGAGGTACAAAGACTGCAGACCCAGACTCAGCAAGCACAAGCAAGCCCGATGAGCTGCAGTGTAGGGAGCAGCAGAGGGCAATTCTGTTGCAATGGCGGTTCTGGATGTTAGTCTGAAGACTTGGATGGTAAGTAAAGAGCCCATTAAAGTTCTGGAGCACAGAAATAACAAGGCCTCTGCCCCAAGAAGATTCACTTTGCAGTTGTACATAAAATAGATTGGAAATAAGAGGGCATAGATATAGGAAGCCACCAAAACTAGAGCCAGAAATCATTGCTCCGTGTTGTACTAACACCAAGACATCTAGAGTGTATTTTTAATCGAACATATTCAATAAATCCATTTTATCTGTTTTTTTCAACCCTTTACCAATGTATATGTATCTAATGCATTTGATATTCTACAGCTCCTTTGGCAAACATCTTAAATTTGAATTCTAAGAGTAAAAAATACATTTTCCTATCACTCGTTATAGTCACATTTGTGTCACCATTCTCAGATCCAAATATATCATGAGGTTCATTTCTATATAAAGCATGGTACAGATTTCTTGCGTGTGTCTCAATAACTTCATTCTGCCTTACATGTAAGTATATTAGGACATATGAACATAATTTACTTTTACACATAACTTTTTTGGTTTTAATATAGTCCAATTAAAATGTGACTATCTGGATGAAAAGATAGGAATTAAAAGTGTTTATTTGAATGACAATATATAATTACCTGTCAGTGTTAAAGAGTACCATTTTAAAGCAATGTTCTAGACAATGTGTTTATAATTTTGGGGGGGGGAATAAAGCTGCAGAAATGTTTGTACAGTTGAAGACACAATAAAAATAATTGGGAATTTATACTTGCGAGAGCTGTTTGTATTCATTCTAGCAGGAATATAGCAGTGCTAACAAACTGTGATAGACATTTCATGTTTCCTGTGAAGATATGGAATGCCAAGTGCTTTTTTTCTGTCTCCTACAGGATTTCAGGATTTGATTGCCCAAGTGACATTTCTATGGCCACATACTTTTGTTAAATACATATGTTAATTACAGTTTTTACAGTTTGCATGGTGACAAAATTGTCATATTGTCTTATGCTTGAAATCTTTTTTAACTAAAGTGTTAGCTCTGTAAAAGATGTCTTAAAGGAAAAACTTTATTTTACCAAGTAAAAATGAGGTTTGGAAAAACTTTTTTTTTCTTTGCTAGAGGGGGAAGTATCAGAAGCTGTAAAATGCCTTGCATGTTCAAGTACAAGAAAAAAATTACTATATTGTTATATAATACAAGCTTAATAATGTAGAAGGTATTCACGGTCAACAAACTGGGTAATGGTAGTGATTAACAAATACACAGTTCTCAGCAGGTTACAAAATATTTTCTTTCAAGGTTACCTGCACAAAAATATTCACTATTTTCAATATTTTATATGTAGTTTTACCACAAAATCCATATACTAAACACATATTTGGACATAACTTTTATTAATACAAATATATTATGTAATTGTGAACATCAAGTTTTTATTTTCCCTGCTCATATAGAAAGCAGAGCACACCCTTTGTCCTACCACCATAACCGACTCAATCTTTCACTGCTTAATATCCGATTATAGATAGTATATTAACTGGCACCATTAAAAAAAAATGACTACCATCATAGAAATTACAGTGTCTTCTAGTTTTCTGAATGTTCTGAGTCCAAATAATACAATGCCACATTGAATCGATAGACGGCTTGTAGTCATATGGACGCTTTAACAAACAATATTAATTCTTAACAATCTATAAACACTGGGTATCTTGGCATTTATTTGTGTCTTTTCAACTTCTTCCATTAAAATCTCATAGTTTTTAGTCTACTCCTTTACTTTTTCTCCTGTATTCTTTCTTCCCTCCCCCCCACTCCCTTCCTCCCTTCCTTCTTCTTTCTTCCTCCCATTTATTGTGTGCTTACCACATTCCAAGCACGGTGCTAATCACTTCACATACATTCTTACTCATTCCTCACAACTGAATCTGAAATGGATACCCACATCCCCATTCTAGAGATCAGGAGACTGAAACTTAAAGAGGTTAAGCAATTTGCAGAAGACCAGGGAGTTAGAAAAGTCAGAGTAGCTAGAAGTCAGTTCTCTGTTTTTAGCACAGAGCTTCCAAGAAAACAATGAAAATGCAAAGCTAGGGCAATATACATGGAACATGGGCTCTGGGGTCACCAGTCCTGCATTCAGTACACCCCATAGCTGTTTCTAATCTATGCAACATTAGACATCTCAGTTAACTTTTCTCATCCTGTGTAACTTTATCTATAATATGCGGACAATAACGTAATCCTCACATCATATGATCACTGGAAAAATTAAATGAAATGATGTAAAAAAGTTCTAAGATGTCAGGTAGTAATTATTTGCATGGTGTTGTTGGGGACTACACAACAAATTATAGAAAAACACATATTTCCCTTTAAAACTTTTGAATTCCCATTTTCTCTCTTACACTCTAACATCCTTGAATTGTAACCCCAAACCTGTTACTAATTTAGTGTTACTAGCACTTGACAGTGGATTCAGTTCACTTGACTATGATAGGCAAGTTTATATCTAAAATGTCTGAGGCTAGAGAACTATTTTTTAAGCAATGAAACCTGTAAAACTGCTCCTCCTAAGAGTCTATCAAGCTAACATCCCCTACCTGCAAGCATGTTAACCATACTGCACCACATATTTTCTGTAGGCAAATAAACAACCTCATATCCTCATATTACAAAGAAGGTTTGTAACACAATCCATGGAGAAGGTCGTATTCACACTAACACCTACCACCCACTGTGGGCTGAAGACACCCTGGTGACATTTTTCTGAACCCACACAAGCACTTGGTGTCCTTTGTGGTGGAATCTGCATTGCCAATGGATGCTGGTCCCATCCATGGCTCTGCATCCCCACAATGGCTCATTGCATCATTTATGCTTCTGCTGTTTCAATGCCGAAACCCAAATGAAAAAAAATGGACAGCTTATATTACAGAGCTACAATATGCACCAGTTAGTATTTTTATTGCAACACCTGAAGTTTTTTCCTAAGATGGTTTATAGTTAAAATTTTTCTTGAGTAAGTAGCCACAGGAACCTAACTTGACTTAAAATATGGTCATCCCTTGGGCCTAGAACATCAATAACTGGATTCACTGTGCTCTTAAGTCATTTTCCTCTAGAATTTATTTCATGATCTGGTAACAATCTCCCAATTCAAATAGTGGCCAAGACCTTGGGGGAATTCAGCAGAAATTCCAGGATCTTCAAGTTAGTGTTTAGCTGACTAGGACTGACAGGTAGGCTTGTTGTTTCACTCTTTCCTCGCATTAGATTTTGGATTAAGATGAACTAACCAGTGGGTATCAAGTATTCCTAGAGTGAGATAATTCACCATTCTGTGGTGAACAATTGTGGAGGGGGAGAATGAATAATTTGTGGAGGGGAGAAGCAAGCTCAGCGAGGGTTGTTCTACACCTGCCACTGGGTAGTTACTGATCTAGTTAATAGGATCACAGAAGCAATTGATGAGACAGAGTCACACTTGGACTTGAAAATGAGGCTAGAGACAAAAAGGGAAATAATGGTGTGATATTTATTTAGTGACAGCCACTTGACAGAGAAATAAAGTCAAGGAGATACTGAGGAGGAACTGAAGGGTGCGCACACGTGCCCTACACACACACACACAAGCATGGCCAGAAAGAGGAGGCTCGACATGATGGCTTCGATTCTTCTCTAGGGATGAAACTGAGGTGATGTGTCATAGCCCTTTCTCAGAAAACTCCCATTTACTCCCTAAAACTTACCTTGTACTAATTTCTTTGTTAATCACCAATTATGCTGCTCTGAATAATCTCCCTTTATAAATGCTAAGAATCTTTGAAAACTAAAGTAACCTGAAATCCTAGAGACATTTTGGAACCCTTTAGTTTTAAACTTCAAAAAAATTATACTAACGTAAAAAAAATACTATTAACCTAAGTTCACACTGAGCTCAGAACACTTCTACATGCTCAATATATTCTGTTTTGTTTGGAGGAGAGGAAATTGAAACTAAGACCTTCTTTTAGTAACGACCATTTTAATGTCTGCTATCACACTGGGTAAATAATGCAGAGCTTCTGAATTTAGTCATTATAAAAATCATTTTTCAATAAAAATGGGTAATTTCTCCATTTCAGCTTCTAAGTACCTATAGAATTAAACTGTGGATTTAAAATACAATTCAACTGTTAGTTTTATTAAGGTAATTCCCAAGGATCATATCTTCAAAAGTTATTCTTAAAGATCATGAATTGTTTCTAGAGTTATGGCCATTTCATCGTAGTCTAGAGTAGTAAACATTATAGTTTACCTCCTTTACTCTCACGATTAATGAAAAAAATAATTTAAAGAGTTAAAAATGAGAAAAGTAATACATGAGCACTGATCTAATAAAAATATACATATTTTAAAAATTGTATTCCCAGACTAGGGTGTACTTCCTCACCACTCCTTATGTTTCCGTCCATTGACGAGAGCTCCATGATTATACCACCACTGCCTATCTTGAACTTCTCATTCACTCCACTGCAGGGGAGAAGGAGGAGCTCAATCTGAGTGGTAAATTCAAAAGGAGAAACTTGGCCTATGCAGCCAGCCATTCCTCACTCTAAGCAGCCAGCATGCCTACATGCACCATGCTCTAAGTTTTACAAAGTCAGGCTCCTATATGGGGAGGCTCCAATTATTCAGCCATGCCGGCAGCTTAAGTAAGACTGTCTAATTCAGTATTAGGGACCTCACCTGTATGCTGATATTTCCTCCAACATCAACTTATCAGTAATAAAGGTGTCATGCTGGCTTTATGTTGCCTTCCCTCTTGTATTATTTCTCAACTGACACTATTTATTAGGTCCTTGTCAAAACCAAACAACATTGACTCAGTTGCTTATTCCTTCAGGATTGAGCTTTAGTCTGTAAAGTTGTAGGTGAGAACCTGTGTTTTACTCTCCACACTATTATGGGAGGCTTGGTGAATGCATGTGTATGAAGATAACCACAAAGCTTAGGAAACAGAATAGAGAGCAAAGAGTCATATACTCAGTAACTATATGTTGAGCATCCATCTTTATAGCATTTATTGCTACTGGGGAAAACTTAACAATAAACATATAAAGCAGGCAACATATATACACAGGGTAGTAGCTGGTAAGGATAAGAAAATACATTATAAAATGTTTTACAAAGGATACGGTAATCCTTCTTTAAGTAGGATGATTGGGGAAGCCCCTCTAAGGAAATAAAATTGCCCTCAGACCTAAAAATGTGAAGGTAGTAGTCATGAGAGTATCCAGGGAGAAATGATTCCAGGCAGAAGAAATAGGAACATCAAAGGTCCTGAAAGGAAACACTTATCAAGTCAAAGGGCAGAAAGACAACCAGAGTGCCTGTATGTAATAAAGGAACTGAGAAGCAGGAGACAATGAGCCTAGAGAGGTGGGCAGGTGCTAGATCATGAAAGGAGACATTGGTGGCCATGATTTAAAGAAAAATAAGATGGATTCAAAATGGAAGAATGTGTTGGAGTATTTACATTTGGGACTATGATCTGATGTTTTAAACTTTAATTATCTGTTCTCATTTGAATGGTTGGGGGGTTGAGATCTGAAGAACTAGAAAATATTCCTACTTGCCTGTCAGGTTTACTACATTCTCTCCTACTATCAAACATTTGAAACCACAAAATACATTAATATGCTTATTGTAATGAGAATTAAGCACATACAGAATAGCAATTAATTTGGGTTATGGTCTACTGTGGTGAAGTTATATGTATATGTATTATTCAGTGGTCACTAAGTTATTATGTGTTAATAAATGACCTGGAACTCTCAGTGGCTTACAATAATAAAAATTACTCCATTGCATCTCAATTACAGGTCAGCTACAGCTTTGCTTCCCATACCTTCTTGTACATGACATTCAGGCTAAAGGATCAGGCCCTGTTGGGGTAGCCTATATTATTATTATTCCAGTAGTATTTCAATTTAAATAAAGTTCAGTCATGTTAAATACTCTTTGTGTGGTGGCAGGAAAAAAAAGATCAGTGGCAGAACCACATGATAGCTCTTAGAGCTTTTGCTAGGATGTGGCAACATCATTTCCAAAGCAAGTCACGTGGTCAAACTAATGTCAATAGATTACGGAAGTATAACCTCTTCCACGGAGGGCAACATATAATTGGGAATAATATAAGAATTTACCACAGTGCATATGATACATCTCACTGCAACCACAGCATATGAATTTTGATTATGCACTAAAATAGAAATCAGGCAACTCTGATCCAGAAATCATAGAGACAATAGCTCTATTGGAATAACATCTGCTTGTTTCTTCTACCTGCAATGAACAGACATGCGTGTGTATTAAAGCACGCTGGCAAATCCAGACACACCTCCACACCCCCGCACACATTGGTGTTAATAATCAATCTCTGAAGACTCTTTTTGCTCCAACCAATGTCTTTAATTGGATGTCAGTTAGGTTAGCAATAGTTTCTGAAACTTACGGAAAAAAAAAAAAGCCATGAAGGATAGCTGCTATCTGTGATGCCAGGTTCTGTGTTCTGTCTCTAATTGATGACACTGGTTTGAAACGTGAACAATGTTCTTCTTTGTAAGGGAGTATATTTATTACCAAACAGGAAAAGAATAAGTTGTTTTCCAAATCAAAAAAAGATTTATTATATGTTATTGTTCACTACACACCCAGGAGTATTGTAGGTATTAAAAAGAACACAAAATAGTAGTCAATGCTGTCATCCTTGTAATTTTTAACCCTAAGAAGTGTCAATCAATCTTCCAAGTATTTACATGAAACAGTCAAGTCCCCTGATATATGACTTCGACATAAGTTGCCTCGGATGAAAATTTAATGCTTAGAACTTATAAACAGAAACTGACTTGAATTGAACCTTATGGAAGAGTAGCAAGTAATAAGGAATTCAACATTTCATAAGTTACAGTACCAGAAAGTGGAAAAGTTAGTGACTGAAATAAGTCTTGGAATTAACCAGCAGGAATGAACTCATTAGGTGAAAAACTTTAACAAAATCTGAAGTTAGTATATTTTTCTCATTAGTCATAGCTCTAGTCCCATAAAAGAGACAATCAAGATGACATAATCCTAGTTTAATAAGGGCTTGCCAAATATAGCTCTTCAAAATTAATTAGCCTACTAATCATAAAAAGAAAAATGAATAGGTAGGTAGATGCTCTAATATTGAAAATACCCTGAAGAAGCACCAGACCCATTTTATTCTATTTAACTTGTCTATTAGTTTTATCTCACATGATAGTAATATTAAAATGCTGAGTGATACTCTTATTAATAAATAATTTTACTTTTTCTTTTTTATATATCTAGCCTTCTCAAAGCTCCCATAGTTAATGTCTCCACTAAATCAATTTGGTAAATTTGTTTTTAAAAAATATCCTAAAAAATAACCAGCTGTCAAATATTCAATGGAAATATTTGTGATAGGAATATAAGCATTTTAGTGAAGCTTTTACAATATTTAACCTTTTTCTCATTTATTTTGAGAGGAACTATATGGGACAAAGGACCTTATATCACCGTGGGGCTCTGGAAGACAGCTGAGAAAACAGAGTTGAGAAAGGATGTTAGAAAATTTGGGCAGGAATGTGAAAAACTGACCATGTGTGAGAAGAAATTCAATTACCAGTCCCTATGGCCCTTAATATTTTATGTGGTAAGATAGCATATTTTATGTGATTTACCAAAGATCTGCAAAAAATATTGACCTAGAGAAGAGTATTAGGGACTTTTTCACATATACTAGAATATCTATCTATATGGTTCTTTTTGCAGTCTTAATACATAGTGAACTGATACAACACCAATAACTCATTCTCGAGCTGGTGCACAAATGATGCACATGTGCGCTCGTGCACTAATTCACTCAAGAAATATCCATTATGCTGTCACAATGTTCCAGGAATACACCAGGGGCTGAGCTGCAATGCCTGTGTGACACCTGTGTGGAGGTGTTAACTAGGCAGCTCAGATATGCTCGTCTGGAGCTGAAAAACAAGAGCTAGGCTGCAGATATAAATTAAGTAGTCATCAGCATACAGATGGTATTTTAAAAATGGAAATGTATAAGATGACTTGGGGAGGCAGCAGAGAGAGATGAGAAGACAAGTCAAGGGAGACATACCAATATTTAGGGGCTGGGTATCACAGCCAGAGAGAAAAATTATAAGGGAGTGACATTATAGAACACAGAACAAAAGAGAATTTCCAAGAAAAAGGGAGTGGTCAGTTCTGTCTAACATTGTTGAAAGATCCAATAAAAAGAGGATTAAGCATGGTCTGCTGGACTTAGTATCAATGAGGTTGTTATTGACCTTTTCAAAATCAGTTTTGATGGCACTGTGGGAGAACCAGATAAGAACACACAATTATGATAATTACAATGTCCTCTGGTCCATGTACACTAGTATTCAAGATGTCCCATTGTTTGGAAAGCCTGGTATTTTTGTAACCATTGCTTAGTTTAGTAACTGAAATGCCTTAATTCAAAATGGACCCCTTTGTATGAGGAAGTAACAAGTTTATGTCAGCAATAAGCTATCTAAATAATAAATAACTTATTTATTATATTGCTGAAGATATTTCACAATTTGCATATAATGTGATGAGATGGAATATGCTCTTTAAAAACCACCAGTAATGACTAGATGACTGAGAGTCTCATGCAGATAATTACAGGATTTCTCTAAGGACAAAATTGGCTTTTGTCTAATTGTTACACCTTTCTTTTTTCTTAAACTACTCTAATTGTTTTTAGTTCTGGGTCTATTAAAAATAATTGCTGATTTATCAAAAAATAATTCCTTACATTTTAAAGACGTATAACTAAGTTAAATGAATTCCTAAAGTATGATTTACAAAATACCCTACCTATCTGTCACTGCACACACATTATTTATTCAAGTAATAGACCCCAAGATCACTCAACCAGGAGAATCAAGATTTATACAGTAGTTATAATTCATGTATGAACAACAGTGACCTCATGTGGCTAATGCCGTATGCCTGAAACTATTAGACTAAGAACAACAAAAACAGTCTGTGCTATACATTAAGACTTAGATCATAATGAAATATGGGAGCTGCACATGCCATGCAATATAATTTCTTTTTTAAGGCCTCTAATCACAAGGCAGTTCCTTCCAAGAACCAGCTTCGATATATATATTTATAAGGTTGGATTGTTCAAAGATTAGTGTTATGAAATAAGGTGTCTTGAGGGCCAGGGACCAGATCTTACTGCTTTGCATTGCCAAAGCACTCAGTGATGGTCTTTGCACATTGCAGGAACTCTCCAAATTTCTTTTGAATTCCATTTTGTCTTCTTTGTCCAGGGTATTCCAATGTTAAAAATAATGCCTAAAAGGAAATTTAAAAATAGATACCACTGGAGCTTCATTACCCAGCTGTTTGTAACTTTTGGGGGAATAACTGTATTTCTCTTTCATCGGCCAGTTCTCTTAATTAGTTTGAACCTTGGTAATACTCAGGAATTTTACTCACATATTTGCTCAAAAATATTTCAATGCCTTATCAGATAGAATAACAACAGTGTCAAACATATTACATTACACTGAAAATAAAATAACTTCCAACTCTCTTCCTTTTATAATCAAGAGTAAGGTCTTTTACCACCAAGCTCAAAGAACTGTTATAGTTAGATCATAGGTAGGTATCTAACTGCACCAGTAAAAGCTTACCTAGGGAATGCCCCGTTAAGGGTAAATTCTGAAGTGCCATGATATTCAGTAAATGACAGACTGCTTCTTCCAATGCTCCTCTTAGAGTGTCCGTACTACATCCCCTAGCACAGCGGGAAAGGACATATCTCTGGAGTAAGAAGGCCCGGCCGATAATCCTGACCTCATTTATTAGACTTGGGCCATTCACCAACTTCTCTTAGACTGAACACTCATTTCTGAAATGGGAGAGAGTAATAACATCTACCTTATAAAGTGATCCTACGTCTCAACTTAGAAAAAATACGGGTGCCATTTAGTGTGTCTGATTGTTTGTGTCCTCCCAAAATTTATAAGTTGAAATCCTAGCACTTAATGCGATGGTATTAGGAAATGGGGCCTTTGGGAGGTGCTTACATTGTGAAGGTAGAGCCCTCATAACGGGGTTGGTGCCTTATGAAGACCCCAGAGAGCTCCCCAGCACCTTCCATCATGTGAAGACACAAGGAGAGGCCTGCCACCCAGAGGAACGCCCTCATGTGCCATGCTGGCAGTCTGGACTTCCAGCCTCCAGTACTGTGAGAAATCAATTTCTGTTGTTTATATGTCACCTAGTCTGTGTTATTGTTATAGCTGCCCAAACAGGCTAAAATAGCATCTCATAAATTTTTGGCACTGTGGGATAAATGGAAGTTTTCACCCAGAATTCCCCGCCTGGCCTTAGTCCATTTACATGCCAATGGTTGTTTATCACAGCAGAGCCTCCTGTGGATCCTGGGTAAGGGGTGGAGAGAAAACAGCTGTTCTCTCCTCCCCTCCATTCCTGGTACCCAATTTGTCTGGTGCCCATCAGTCACCACAGACCTACCTGTGGAGGTCCTGCCAGAAGGGGTAGGCAGGGGTAGCAGAGTCCAGACGATGGCCAGAGGAGGACTGGCTAGTGAACCTGAGCAAGCTGTGAGAAATAAACCCCTTTAACCCAACCTGTCCTTCCTCTTCTCTTACTTCGGTTTTACGAGATTCACAGGGAACTTGTCCTGGGAGAGAAGCCCCCCTTCCCCCTGGAGCTACAGGCACATTGTATTGTAAGTGCTTGATATTCCAAGCTATGGTTTTTTTTTTAATTAAAGTATCACTGATACACAGTCATGTTGATTTTAAATATAAAACACAGTGGTTTAACAGTTACCCATATTATTTAATCCTTACACCCTCTAGTGCGGTTACTATCTATCAATGTAGTAAGATGTTGCAGAATCATTGACTATATTCTCCGATTGTGAATTATTGTGCCCCTTAATCCTCTTCCCTCTTCACCCCATGCACCCCAACCCCCTCCCCCTTGGTAACCACTAGTCCCTTCTTGGTGTCTGTGAGTCTACTGCTATTTTGTTCCTTTTGCTCTGCTTTGTTTTCATCCTCCGCAAATAAGTGAAATCACATGGTACTTGTCTTTCTTTGCCTGGCTTATTTCACTGAGCATAATACCCTCTAGATCCATCCATGTTATTGCAAATGGGAGAATTTCTTTGCTTTTTATGTACACAATGGAATATTATTCAGCCAAGCTATGATTTTTAATTAAACTTACCTGTTATTTATTATTTTTACTACTCATATATTTTATGCTTTCTTAATTAGAATTGAATACAATGTACAGTTCATCATTTCCTCCTATTTTTTAAACTAAAGCTTTCTCTTTCTACATTTTATTTCATTTCCGTGATCTTCTTCCTAGTACAAGGGAGCACCAGTTAGGTAGCTTAGTTAATTCTTGCTAATATATTGAACTTAGTTGTTCCTTGGGAAAGACTTATTATAATTAGGTAGAATAAGTTTGATATCACATGTACTGCATAAAATGTATATAGCACATGTGCCACAAATCTATCTGCGAAGGACAGTATTTAAAACTCTTAGTTATTATATTGATGCTTAAAATATAAGAAATAATAAAATCAAAATAAATTACTGTAAAATAAAAATAAATATCATAATAAAAATACACCTACATAAAATTTTGCACATTTCACTTTCACACCTGAAAGGAAGTTTATGTTTATTTAGTTCACTGTTTTAATAATCACAGAATTATTTTCATTATTTAACAAATATGTATCAAGTCCTGCTATGCACCAGGTACTGTTTTGCATACAATGATTCCATAGTACACAGAACAAAGAAGATCAGTTCTTTTGTGGATTTTACATTCTAAAAAGGTGAAAGAGATAATAAATAAGGAAAGAAGGAAGAGAGGAAGGATATAAACAAATGCGCATCAAGTGGCAGCAGGTACGATGAAGAGAAGTTAGAATAAGATGGACACAGAGCGATGGGTTATTATTTTACGTAAGGTGATCAGGAAAGGCATCTCTTATAAAGAAACACTTTTAAAAAGACTTTAGAAGTTTTAAGGAAAAATATTTCAGGCAGAGGAAATAGTAAGAGCAAAGGTCCTTCAGGAGAAAGTGGACTTGGAGTGTGCAAGAAATTGTGTAGCTGGAGCAGAGTGAATGAGGAGAGGGTTTGGAGATGAGTTCAGAGAAACAGTGGGACTCTGTAAGCTATAGTGATACACTTAAATTTTATAATGATCCCAATATAAAAAAGCCATTTAAGAATCTGATCTGAGAAAGGACATAATTTAGCTTATATTATAAAAATCTCACTTTAACTTCAGGGTACATAATGGACTGTGAGGGTAAGAGCAAAGGAAAATGAGAGGCCATATAGGAAGGGTTAAAATTATCCAGGCAAGGAAGATGCTGGCTTGGCCAGAATATTGTGGTAGATGTGGGAGACAATATCAGGCATGATTCAAAGCAGGAATTTAAAATAACTTCTAATGGATTGAATGTGGAATATAAGAGAAAAGAGGATTCAAGGATCGCTCAAAGATCTTTGGCTAGAGCAGCCAGAAGAATGGAGAGCCCTTTGTGGAGACAGGGTTGACAAGCAGATTTTTTTATTTCAGGAGTGGAATGGGGACCCAGAGGAGGGGAATGAGGAGTTTAGTTTTGAACATTTTGAACATCTTTTAGATATTCAAGTGAAGATATTCGATAGGCAGTTGTATATTTCATTTCGGGATTTAGGGGAGAATTCCCAAAAAGAATTTAACACTTTGGGAGTTATAAAATTATTGATGGTATTTTAATCCATGCAGCTGGAGGAGATCATCTGGGAATTGCGTATAGGTAGAAAAAATTTTTGAGAGGGGAGCTCTGGGGCTTTCCAATTTTTAGAGGTCAGGTTGATGAGAAAGAATAAACAAAAGAGGTTGATAAGGAAAGAAATGTAAACTGAGAGCTGACTAAGAAGGAGTGTCATGGAGACCATGTGAGGAAACATTTTCAAGGAGGCTCTTCCATATGTGAGATGTGCTGACTGGCTGAGTAAAACAAAGACTAAAAGCTGACCAGTGGATTTGGTGATATGGAGTTCATAGGTGTCTAGGTCATCATGATAAAGAGAATGGTAGGGACAAAAGCCTGACAGTGGTGAGTTCCACAAGGACAAAAGTAGGGAAGGGAAAGGACTCGGTTGATAAAACTTATGAAGAATCAGGGTCTTACACATGAGCAGCTTTCCATACTCAAGAGATCTAGGGCATTCTGAGACATCAGTTTCAAAGTAAAGAAAAAGTAAGGCATCTTGCAAAAGCCTGATGCCTGATAGACCTCTTGGGGTTTGGAGGTGGCATATTCCTCATTTGGGAATTCTTCTCTAGCCCATTACCAAGTGACACGAAAGGCTGGCCACTTTAAGTGGGGCCTGTACCAGGAAAGTTCTCTGTGGTAGGTCCAGGCAAGAGTATGAGCAGACCTGGCATTTGGGCCATATGATACAGCAGCATTTTCATTTTAGAGGTGTCTGTGCTGGGAGAAGATGCCATGTGGAGGTTATAGAAAGTTCAGTAAAACAATTACAGTGTAAACACCTGGAGTTCTAGCAAAGCCATGTCATCTACAGAAAATAATTATATACCATTCAAAAAGAGCTCCTGGTTTTCTACTGGGTCCTACAATGGAGCACCTGGCAACCGGATGTCAAGTGACTATGCTGCAAGAACAGCCCTTCTTGAGCAGGATATTGTCAGACCTATCAAGGCATAAGTTAGGCCAGCCCAGCAGCAAGCCACTGTAAGATAGAAACGGTACTTCTAGGATGAGGCATGAGCAGGGCCCAAGGTCACACAAATAGGTGGCCCATACTCCCATTTTACCAACCATTGTCACAGCACTTTGTCTTTTGTCAACATTTATGGCCACATTGGGGAGGGGGTGGTCTCCTAAGATCAGATGACAGGAGGAAAATGAGCTCTTTAAAGGATGGGTTGACTTGGTATATGTCTCCAGGCTGAAAATGAATAGTAGCCAGTGTCCAGCTCTGCTCAGGGGAGGGCCAGGAAGACAGTCGTGAAGGAAAATCTCCCCCATATGTAGCTTTTTGGATGGTGCACTTGGCCACCCATCGCCCTTGCAAGGAAAGAGAAGTGGTCTGAGGTTAGAATATATGGAACCATGGCCATGTGAGAATAGCTTGTGGGGAAGGGGAAGGATTTGGCGACCAGGGACAAGGAAGTCTGGGAGAGGGAGCATGTGGATAGGCCTATGGGAGTAGACCTGAAATATTTTTTATAACATATTCAAGCCCTGTAGAGATTATCCAAAATAAAAAAGATATTAAATAACCACTCTGACTAAATAATTCAGCTGACATCAACTGGACTGTGTCATGGACACCCCAGTGCTGGTGCAAAGAGCACATGAAAAATGTATACATGTGCTAAGAATAGAGGCTCGGAATGGGCCTTAAAGCATGGGTTCCCACATACAAAGGATGATCTAGATACAGCTATGGCAAAATCTTCAATTTGCCAGGAAAATAAACCAATTCTGAGCCCCCACTACGGCACCATCCTTTCAGGAGACAAACTAGACACTTGGGGTTAAGTTGATTATTTTGGACCCTTTTCTGTCAGTAGCGTATGTGCGGGGAGAGAAAATCCTGGTGCAAAATACCTCTAGAAACCGAAATCAGTCAAAGGGAGAAATAAAGTTTAAAATCTGTTTATTGCTCACAAACTGCAGTCTGGGGCCATTTCTCTCTTTCCTGCTCCAGAAGAAGCCAAAAACCAGCCCTCCCCCTCACCGCTCAGGTACAGATAAGCCCTCCTTTGCCCAGAGTACCACTGATATGGAGATGAACTTCTCTCCATCTGTGAGGAATGATGCTAAAGCCATACTTCTTTCCACCTCTGAATGCCTATTGATATGCAGATGTACTATAGCCAGGTGAGATATTCTGGAAATGTTACAATATTACCCACAGGCCACCCCTGCAGAAATCTCGCCTTACAATTTACTCGTTCCCCTTCTTCCGACCAATCTATTAACAGACAATAGCAACAGCAATAAAATCTTGATAATCCTCAAGCCAGAGGATTCAGCCTATGCAGATTAAGTAAATGTACTTTACAGCACAATCTCTAACTAAGCACAAAATATGTTTCTATACTTGTTTACTCATTCCTAACAACCATGCTAGATTGCTCACAAAACTTTTACCAAACATTAGACAAAGTCAAGCCTCTCTTTAAGCATTTCTTTCTTGACAACAGAAACAGAGTTATGATAATTCTCAAGTCAGAGGATTCAGCTACGTTCAAAGTACCATACAGATTAAGTCCAAAGCTCATCCATTCCAGCCATCACGTGGCAGCTGCAGCCAGGGGGTGCATCCAGGACACAAAGTCTGTAGAAGCAAATAACTATGGTTGTGGGGGCCACTTTTTGGTTATTCCAGGAACACACAGGAGGCCAACTTCCAGGCCTTTTCCCCAAGGTGCCAGAAGAGCCAGCCATCGCTGGTCCATGTGATGAAATATCCAAGGCCACGTCCATTTTATTCCTAATCGCTGCATCCATCCTTCAAACGCATGTCCAATCAAGTGGGTGCCTTGATCACTCTCAATCACCGGTGATGGGCCATAGGCTGCAAAGAGACCTTCTAGGACCCTCTTGGTGGTTTGCAGATCTGGATAATGTGCAGGGCACTCCTTTCAGGATCGGCTGACTTCTTCAAAGGTCAATGGCAAGCTCCACCAACGGGTACAGCCCGCATTGTCTTTTGCCCCATGTGCACCAAACGCTGAGACAGCCATTGGGCCACATCAGAGGCAGGCTTTCTTTCTAGCCAGCGCACCTGGGCCAAGTGTCTGCTTCATCATTCCCTGTGAATGCCAAAAGTAAATGGCCAGTCACATGCTATATGGTAGGCGTCTGTGCCGCACCACTCCATGGCCTTTGAGTCCAGTCTGTCACCCACCCCGTGATGGGATAGGTGGTTATTACCTTGGTCAGAGCTGTTCTGGCTATGGGCTCTGTAGCCTGCAAGGCAGGGTACATAGCAGCCAGTTGCTTCTCTACCAAGGTGACCCGGACTTCTGCTTCTTTCCATAGGAGCAGCAGCAGTGGCAGAAGCAGTAGCCTTAGGCTCGGGCCACAGGCCGGGGTTGGCGCGGCCAGCAGTGGTGGTGCCTCCATGACCACATGAGTGTAGACACATGTCCCTCAGCATGAGCGCCACTTCTCCCCTTCATTTCCTGAGGCAGCCCTCCCAAAGGTCACACCCATTATAACAGATTTCAGGTTCCGAAGAATCCTGCCGACTGTGCCAGATGTAAGTCCGGGGAGAGAAAATCCTGGTGCCAAATACCTCTAAAAACCGAAATCAGTCAAAGGGAGAAATAAAGTTTAGAATCTGTTTATTGCTCACAAACTGCAGTCTTGGGCCATTTCTCTCTTTCCTGCTCCAGAAGAACCCAATATCCAGCCCTTCCCCTCACCTCTCAGGTACAGATAAGCCCTCCTTTGCCCAGGTAATGACCCACTGATATGGAGATGAAATTCTCTCCACCCCTGAGGAATGTTGCAAATACACTAAAGTCATACTTCTTTCCACCTCTGAATGCCTATTGATACACAGATGTACTAAAGCCAGGTGAGATATTCTGGAAATGTTAAAATTTTACCCACAGTAGGGTCTTGGCTAACACCACTATTCCAGGCCTAGTGAGTCCTCTTAAATGAAATTCTCCAACAATTATTCAACTGAAGGACATACTTTAGTGCAAATTAGGTGAGGTTGTGGACACATGGCCATCGTGTACTGAACTTCCCAGAAGCTGTCAGTCTGAAAGAGTGATGGGAAAGCCTCCTAAGGCGTAGCTGAGGTTATATCCTGCAAGGATGGGTCATCATTCTCCGGGATGTAGTCTACACACTAAGTGGACAACCCTTCCTCAGTTCTGTGTCCCCCATAGAAAGATGCTTGTGTTTCGGTCTGGGAACCAAGGGGAGAAAGGAGAGTAGCCTCAGTTACCATTACTCAGAGATTCCCTTGGGGAATGTATGCTTCTCTCACCCACAAGTCTAGTCTTGACAGGACTAGATGTGCTGGTTTCACCAGAGAACATAGAAAATTTCCTGTTAAATGCTCTGCAATGGCTGTAGCTTGGTCACTCTGGGCAAAGAGGCTAACAGGAAGGAAGGAAATGAGGCACCATTTCCACAGGAGGAATTAAGCCTATCCTTTCAAAGAGGTAAGATTCCTGTTATACAGTGGAGGAAGGAAAGAAAGTGCTTGGTGTTCAAGTGGTCCACTGGCATATCTCTGTCCATCTGTGATAGAAAATGGACATATGCAGCAGCCATGGCCTGATAAAGTTATGATCAGAAGCAAACATACTTTAAGAAGAGGATCTGGGCTCCTCATCAGGTAAGCCACCTGGATGAGCAGAGACAGTAGGCAGAGGAAACCCAGAATGGGTAGTAGAGAAGAGAAAAGATGAATATCTGTTTGGGCCTCAAGACTAGCTATGGCCGTGAGGAATATACTTTATTCTACTAAATCTCCTCTTGCAAATCTCCTCAGGAAAACGGAACAACCAGAAATCTAAAGGAACTGGGCCTAGATGGAGTGAACTTACACAAAATAAGTGGGTCCAAACAGCTCGAGGGTTCTAGCAGGTGCTGCTCAGATCCTTCAGGACCAAGAGTACCAGCCCAGGTGCCTGGATTGTGGCCCGCTGACAGCTCACAACAGAGTTCCTCCCCACAAAATGCCCTCAGATAAAAGGAGCTGCCTGGCCCAAGGTTACGTCCCAGGCTATCAGTTCTCATGTAATGAGTGGACTGTGTGGAGGGTACAGAGGCCTAGCTCTTTACTCAATTTGATATTTGGAACAACTCTGAGGCTCCTGTATGCCTGCATCTCAGTGGAATTCTCCCTCTGCCCAATCCTGCTCTCTTTACTCCCATACTGTTATTTTTGTGGTATACCTCCTGAAAAACCTCTTTCACACAAATCTCAGTCTCAGTGTGTTTGCTGAGGCACACACAGTGTGGCAGTAATCTTTTACGGTATTTTCTGAATAGCTTGACTTTTAATTGTAAAACAAACTTATAGTATCTTTGAAGAAGTGGATTTCAAATACAAAAATACAGACAGAAATGTCTAAATTAATTCTCAGACAATGCAAACACGCTCGCATAGCAAAGCATAGATTTTACTGTGTTACTTTTGGTTTTGGTTCCCCTTCTGATGCCCACCAAGCCAATCCTTCCCAAGTAGAGTTCTTTAAGACACTTAGTTCTTTTGCCTTTTTTGTTTGTTTGTTTTCTAATATAGATTTTACCCCAAAATACAAACTATATAAAAAGGTACTAGCACAATAGAAGCAAGGAGAAAAAAACAAAACTTTTGTGTATTTCTAAATACCCTATAGGAAGTTGTAAAAAGATTCATGCATAACAATAGAATGTAAATTTAGGTAATGATTTGGATCTTCTCCAACTGCAGCCTCAGCCTTGAAAAACAACAGATTTCCTTAGAAATTCATTGTAGTTCTAACATAAAATTCTGTTACACCAGGCTAATTGACATTGCACAAGCATATGTAATGAGTTTCTCAATAAAGAAATAAATACTTTTTGTGTAGAGAGATAAAAAAGGCCAATATGGGAGAATATTTTAGTAAATGATCAAGATAGGGATTCAGCTGTTTTAAGTCTTTTCATTTGTATTTGCATTTATATCACTGATCCATAAAACTTCCAAATGAAAGAGTGGCAGCACTCTGTGACAAAGGCATACTAGAGCAATTATGGGGGAGAAGACCCAAAAAAACCCCGAGGCCCCCATATTTAATTAGTGTGAAAACATTAGCCTCGCAAATTTACATAATTTCATTTCTTCTTCTTTTTTTTGACCCAGAAATATGGGGACAATAATAACTAATATGTAATGTACATATGATGGGTTCAAAACCACGGCCCATGTGATTCACTCAGCCTGCTATTTTTACTCCATTTCTTGAAAATCTGCTCGTTTCTGGAAAAGATATAAGATGGTTTAAAAAATAAAGTAAAGTAAGGAAAATAGGGTAGGTTAGAGAGTAAATGAATAGGAACCGAGAACAAAATGAGAATGGAGAAGTTAAACTGAAATTAGGAATTTGATTGGCATGCAACAACTTCCGTATGTTGAACAGTACTTTAATAGAGGTCTGCTAATGTGGCCTCAACTTTCTAGCAACCAGCAAAAAGAGTGAATGATGATAAGGGTTTGATTAACAACCTCCAAATAGCAGAGATCTCAAAGCTATTTCTTCCACGTCTTCCCAAGATAGCACTACACTGTAATAAAAAGAAAAAAAAAGCTTAAATTACATTTTTATATGAAAATTATTAAGAAACAAAAGTTTTGTAGGGAAAATTGTTGTTTCTTTAGCAATTTGTTCTTTTCATAATGTCCCTCAATTTAAGCCAGTTGACAAAATTCTGAAAAGCAAAGTCAGTAAATATAATTTAAATAAAGCTTACTCTAGATATTGTTAAAAAATTATTCTGGCATTTGTTAAAATGATAAGGAAGACTTTATTTAAGACCATTGCAATGGAATGGCTTTTGTAAATTTTTGGTGAAAAATACCTTTTTCCATACTTCAAGTTTTTGAATTCACTGTTGGTCTTTCAAAATGGACAACCCTTTAAAGGATGACAAGTACATTTTACTTTTTAACATTTGTTTCTTTAAAACTTTATATATTGCCACATTTTAATATTAATATCATGTGTTTTCCAAAATTATTGTAAAGTATTAGAATATGTGAAACACTAAAAAACAAAAAAAGGAGTGTTGTAATGGGTATTTTATAGGGAGTGAGACCAGGTTCAAGTCCAAATACAAGGACAAGTGGAGATTTATAAGCATAAAGCAGGGTGAGGGTGTCTTCGAATGGAAATTACTAAGAGGAGACATCAAGGGTAGCTAAACTGGCTCTACAAAATTCTTGCTAAAGATAGATCAAGGATTTATACAATAAAGACAGGGGATGAGGAACTTGATAAGGTATCAAGGGTGATCAAATATCAATGATGGGGAGATTCTGAAAAACTGAACTCAGCAGTATTCTTGCTAAGATTGGGGCAATGTAGGCCCTGCAAAGATAGGGTGGACATGGAGGGCCAGTTGAGGCCTACTCAAAAAGATGACTCAGAGAAGACTACAGTTTGGTCGAGGAGAGAGTCTTAGTCAATATCTACCAAATACGATCATTGAGCACTACCAAGATCTGCTCAAAAGAAGTTTGATGAGTACTTGTTCATTAGGCGAGTGCTTCTGCATTGTTGCTCCAAGAGGAGGGGGCTCCCTGCACTAGGCAAGTTCACCTTGAATTCAGAAAGACCGAATAAAGGCAAGGGCAAGTTGGGAGTTAAAAGAGGATCATAGGGCATTTATTTTCATGGTGGTCACAGGCAGCTCCGTCCCTCCTGGCTCTCCCACTGTTTGCTCCTGCTCCCCAGCACAAGGCGTTCTCCCCTCCAGCACTGGGCTCCATGGCTTCTCTCTCCTGCTTCTTCTCTCCACCCTCCTACGCTCTCTGCTTCTCTGCTCCTGCCTCTCTCCCTGCTCTCATTGCTCTCCTCTTCCCTGCCCCAGCACGGAAGGAACTCTGTGGGTGGATCTCTATGGTGACTGGAAATGCTGGACCAATTACATCCATGTGCTTGTGTGTTTCCTCTCGCTCCCCTGGCCCAGTGCTCTCATGACTGACCAGCTCTGTTGCTCATCCTGCTACCCACAGGTATGCAAACAGGCTCTTTATGTGCACAATGGAAGATGTTAAAGTCAGGCAAGAATTTTGGTCCACTTTCTCTATACACATCTAAAACTATAGTCTTCAATGACACGAATATCTAATACCTCAAAGGGACAATATAGGAACAACGGATAGTTATTTGCCACTCCTTATGTTTCCACATGAAGGATCTTCAGTTACAACAATGGTTCTCAAACTTTTTATCAAAGGATATCTTTACACTTTTAAATACTTCAGAGGAAACAAAGAACATTTGTTTATATGAGTTATATCTGCTGTCATAAGGAACTGAGAAATTTAAAAAATATTTACTTATTCACTTAAAATTACAATAATAAACATTTTACATGTAAACATAAATAACATAGTTTCTTAAAATAACTACATTTTCAAGCCAAAAATTAGTGAGATGAGAGGCATCATTTTACATTTTTTTGAAAACCTCTTTAATGTCTGAACTGAACATAGCTGGTTCTTTGGATCTGTATTACACTCATTCTGATGCAATATATTGTTTTGGTTAAGTACATGGAGAAGATCCAGCCTCACACAGACATGTGGTTGGAAAAGGAAGACTTTGAGAACCAAAAAAGGAGGCCACAGGGACCTTTTGACCACACTTCGAGAACCAGTCCTTTAAAGTAACTCTCCTAGTCTCTGTATCCCGACTCATTTCCCTCTAGGGAGGAGCCGTGAGTTTCCTGATGGAGGACTTAAAAAAGGAAATGGACCACTCTCTATGCCATATATTTTATAGGGCAGAACCCCCCCAGGGGTGGTTTGCTTTATCCATTGCAACCTTTGATTGGATGAGTAAATCCGCTGAATTCTGAAGGTACCACAATCCATTCTGTACAGAGTCAAAGGCACATTTTTCTGATGAGCATTTATCAGAAAAGCAAAAAAGTTAAAATATGTATCTCCCTCTGTCAGACTGCTGCATCAATCTCTCCACCAGTTTTGAACACGAGGGGAGAAGACAGGAGTGTTATTTACTGAACCCCTTAAATGCCAGCAAATGGAAGGACATCTGCCGGGCTGTCCAAAGCCATATTGTCTTAAAAATACAATGTCAGACACAGCAAGGAATACATTTAAAAGGCTTCTCATTTGAGATGTTAAATAACATTTCAATTTTAAGTAATAGGTATGGTTATGTATATCAATCACCTAGAATATACATAAAAATTAAAAGAAACTGAAGAGAAGGCATATGCCCAAGCAAACAACTTTGAATAATTTAGATTTATAACCTTATGAGATAGTTAGTGGAAAGAACATCTGCTCCTTAAATACAACTTTCTCTATAGATTATGTACCTACGTGGAGTAGGAGGTCAGAATAGCATCATAGAGTAGCAAATTTGCTGCTCCAAGCTTGACTTGTAATATACTTGTTAAAAACCAAACATAATTCTAGTGAAATACTTAATAGAAGTAAGCAAAATGAAAAAAAAAGAAGCATTCAAAATACTGTTAAAAGGACCTTGGCAAAAGATCTTAGTATTTTGGGGCTTCATGACATGCAAAATAAGGTTCTTCAAAAAAATGTGTATGTGCAACTGAAAGAAACAATAAAGCACCTGTCTGTCATAAGATGGAATGTAATTGACATGACTCAAAAGATGGAATGTAATTAACAATAAAATGACATTGAGTTATAGCCTCCCATCCAAGTTTAGTCTAAGTGCTAATTAATTTACATTCACTTCTCTTTCTCACTTAAAAATGTTATAACTTCAGGTTTCTCAACTCATGTAAGTATGCTCTCTTACCTACAAAGTGAGGGAGCAAAATACACTCAATTAGACCACAAAACTCTTTAGAAAAGGAGTTGTGTCATAAGTAAATATGCATATTTTCACATTTAAATTAGCATTTTGAATATTTAAAATATTTTCTGCTTGAATGTATAAATGAATGTTTCTTTAATATGTGCTTTCCTGTTAGCTACATCATTACTATTTACAGCTCTTTCCTAATATGACTCTTTATACTTAACAGACTTCCTAAACGGTCATGAATAGTCCTAATCCCATTATCTTCACTATTAATCATAATTGCCAGACCAGACATCCTTGCTTTTAGGTAAGAATTGGCATGAAGGTGAGGTGAGTATGGCACTCAATTCAAGGACAAACTTTTTTAGGGCTTGTTAACAAACTCAATCATCAACATAAATGATATTTTACTGCAATATGTTTAAAAATGCAGGATAAAATATCGAACTTTTAAGTAAAAATAGATGGTGTATTTATTGCATTATTGTGCAGCACATACAACAGTCTTCCAACCAGCCAGAGGTTCCCAGGTTCTCAGACAGAATAGGTTTATAAGGTGGACAGTGGTGTGCAAATACACTGGGCAGTACAGAGTTTTCTATGTAGTCATCATATTTTACTGTAAAACTTTTATTAGCTTTTAACACTTGGCTCAAAATCTGGGAGAGTATTTTGATAACTATATTAAGGGTACACATTTATGCTTTTGCCTCAGACCAATACAGCTTCTCTGTGCACTGAGGAACAACACAAATAAAAAGCATTATTTTCTGCTATCACCTGTGTCTCTTGAGAGCAAAATTTCTCTTTCTCTTCCTCTTTGCCACTTTTCTTCACAGTCCAGCTTCTTCTAAGTTATTTTTACTTATTTTCTCCTTTTCTTATCTCAAAATTACTCCTTAACACACTTTTTACTTTCATAACCCTTACTCCACGGCAAAATCACTGACTAATACCCTTAAATAACACTCATATTCCCAAATCCGGTGGTCACATTTCAGACTTCATTTTTCTTCACTGCTCAGCATTGTAACATGCTGTGGACTACTCTGTTCTTCCACAAACAATCTTTCATGTCAGCTTCCATGACAGCATACCCCCTTCTTTTCCTTCTGTCTTTCTGGCGACTTCTATGCCTTGCAGGTTCCTCCGTTTCTACTTACCAAACTATATGGTATCTTCATAAACACCATAAAAAATTTACAAGAAAATTTTGGTTTAAATAAATCCAGAAGTGAGTAATACAGTTACTTCCATGGTATATTTTTGATCATGTCTTTGTCATATAGTCAGTTAATATGAAACCATGAATTAGAATGTTCCTAGAGGAAAAGGTGATACTGCTGGATTATATTTTCAAGAATATGTTATATAAGAGTGGTGACTAGCTCTCTCATGACACACAAAATTCTAAATACAACTATTTATCATAATCTTGAATGTTACATTTTTTTCCCTGTTGTTTCCATTACCAATTCTTCCAGTTCTTTGAATCATTTTGTTTATCTAGGTTATCTGGGTTTGTTTGTTTGTGTTAAATAAATTTCCTTTGTTTCACTGCCCTGCTTATGCCCATTTCCATCTGAGTGGTATGGTCCTCTTAGAAGCCACTTGCAATTCACTTATCCTTCAAAAAAAAATTACGGTTACAAGGCATGCTATGAAGGTTAATTTCATCAGGTCTGAAATTAGTTGGCACTGGTTTGCTGGGCCAGATAAACTAACTTGACCACTTGGAAAGGGAAATGTATTGATTAATAGTGTTTTGCTTTGTACCGTGGGTCTAAGGCAAAGTTATACTCCAGCCTCACTGGCCTTCTTACTTGTCCCATAGACTCACCAAGTTCAAACCCTCTTCAGGCCTTGGCATTTCCAAGGCCTTTCCAGAAGTCTACTGAAGTGGTTGCACGTACACCCAATCACTGTCTATACCATTGTCCTATTTTTTTAGATAGCACTTACTATATCTGAAATTATATTATTTGTGTGTGTGCTCATTTTCTGTATTCCACACTAGAAAGGTAAGCTACTCATTGCCAAGTCTTAAAATCCACATAAATTTCCCTTTCTTTGCTTTCACTACTCAGTCCTAGGTGTCTGCATGGGCCAAGTGGTGACTGAAGGAGCTCTACCATGGCTGAGCTCAGTGTGGTGGGAGGGCTGGGAGGTGAGAAGGGGAGCAGGGTTCAGCAATAGCCTTCCTAAGTACTCCAGCAGCAAGACCACACACACAAAATACATAAAAAGAAAAAGAGAAAGAAAGATAAGAAACAAGAGAAAAAAAATAAAAGGAGTGAAAAGAAGAATAAAGATTTTCAGGAGAAAGATCCTCCCATCTGACTGAACTTGTGTTCCATATCTCTGCAGTTGTGGGCATTGTACACACACCTTAGCGGACCTGAAACTCCCCTAATCCACCGAGAGACAGTGGGCAGCCCAGCTAGGGAGAGTCCTTCCTCCCCCATAGCCACACCAGCGGGAATGAGTGGGAGCCTCATTGTCATGAGATAAACCAAGCAAACCCAAGTAAAGCTGTCATTTTTGTCACCGGAACTACAGCCCACAAAAGCAGACTGGTACCTTCATGCTAAACATAGAGTGATGGCCTGCAACAATAAAGGATCTAAATGAATCCCAGCGTTTCCTAATAGCACACAAAATGCCTAGTATGCAACAGAACCCTTCTTACCAAGAACAAGGAAAATCACAACTTGAATTAGAAAAACAGTGTCACAAACACTGAGATGAATCAAATGCTGTAATTACTTGGTAAGGATTTTTATTATTTATTTATTTTTGGATTTCCCAAAGTGCCTTTTATTTATGTAAGTGAAAGTCTTACCGGGGCAACAGCTGTTGCTCAGTAGGTTGAGATGGTACAGCTGAGTAAGCAGGGGCTCTCCGCCTGGGGAAGAGCAGCTCCCTGACCTCGGAACCCTAGGTGAGCCGCTCTGCCAACTGTCAGACATTAAGAAGCTTCTGTAGGCAGCTGACCAGCGAACCGTGTGATTTCGGCAATCTGCACCACCAAGCCCGGCCCCACCCCTGTGCTCTTGGGCTGCGGCCCCTCTGCCCTCTCCCCTTGGAAGACAAGTGACTTATACCAACTACGGCCTTTCTGTCACCCCTACAGCAGGGGAAATGCACAATTTGAGGCAGGAACGGGAAGCTTTACAAGGCTTAGGAGTGTAAGGGGCCAGGCTGGGCAGGACAGCCCCAGAGAAGGGCCTATGCTCCATGGAGGCCACCAGGAGGAACCTGCAATGGGCAGGGACAAGGGTCGCATTTCATGTGGATGGCGCACACCCCCAGAAAGCCACAGTTCAGGGTGGGGCTGAAGCATGGAGCAAGGATACCCCCACCACAGGACAGTGGAGTGGGGAGGGGCGTCCTCAGCTCAGCCCAGGCCAGCCCCATGAGCAGCCATTCTGCCTCAGGAGGAATGGGGCCTTGCACTCACAGGCCCAGGGGAGCCTCTTCTCTTTGCCAACCAGGGCCATGTTCCCACCAGGGGCCATGCCAGATTCTGAGTGACCCCAGGCAAAGCCTCAGAGTCCAGCTGGGGCTGACAAGGTCAGGAGGGGCAGGTCCCGATCTGGGGTTTCTGTGGCCTGGGTCGGGCTGTGCTGCCCATGGGCCAGCTGCTTCAGCTCTTCACCGAGCCGGGCTGTAAAGAAAATGAAAGTTCTATGGCCAGGATTCTCACCTGACCCTGGTGTGCGGCTCATTGCACATGTGTGGGCAATTCGTTATTATTGACTCTATATAAAGAGCTTCACCCAGTGTTCTGGGCTGCATGCTGCAGGAGAGCGGAGGCTGGGGTGGTGGCAGAGTCTAGGACAGACTGAAACAGCTGAGAGGAGGGAGGGGGAGCAGAGAGGCCCAGAGGCAGAGACCTGCTTGCTGCGTGCAGACTTGCTCTAAGGCTGATGGGATTCTAGTGCTTGACCTGCCACCCTGGGAATAAAGCTGGTGTAAACCCTTTCACCTCAAGAATTTTCCATTGTCATTTTTCAGTCTCGTGGAATCAAGAGTGAACTTGCCAGGGGCTGAAACTCAGGGGAAGACATGGGCCTAAAGTTCCTTCACTACCTTTGCACTCTGGCTGCGGGCTCCAGAGTCTGCTGCAGGACCTCTGACTTGTATGGGGCCACCCAGTGGTACAGGTGGATGAGGAGACACTGCACATTCTCCTTCTTTGGAAAGGCGCTGAGCACAAGGCCAACTTCTTCCACCTGCTGCAGAAATCCTTCAGGGCAAACTTGATGGCCAACAGCATACTAGGTGCCCTGTGAGCAGGTGGAGGAAGCAGTCGCCAAATGCCAGGTCACTGAAGGCCTCCATAAGCCCTGGAGCAGGCAGAGAAGCGCGTTCCTGTTCCTCTGCTTGATGATGTGCAGCTCCACCTTGTAGGCCAGGCGCTGCTCCTGCAGGAACTTGGTGAACTCTCTGGAAGCATGTTGGCGTCCATGACTGGGGCTTTCCTCTCTACCCGGAACCTCTGATCCACGTTGAAGGTGTAGTGGTCCACCAGGAAGGACCCCAGCATGGACAGGAACCTGGTGATTGTTGTGCTCAGTCGCGAGTCCCCGAGAGACCACCAAGGAGTCGATTCCGATGCAAACACAAAAGCGTCATTTATTTCAAGCTGGAGCTCGGACTCA
The DNA here is from genome assembly GCA_032199065.1 of Smutsia gigantea. Lineage (NCBI taxonomy): Eukaryota > Metazoa > Chordata > Mammalia > Pholidota > Manidae > Smutsia > Smutsia gigantea. The sequence continues at coordinate 415,710 of JAVSCE010013005.1, read as the reverse complement.
CACCTGTCACCAACACAGCAGTTCCAAAGTGAGAGCCCCGAGCCCAGGTTTTTATGCATTACAAGGTGCAGGAAGAAAGGAACTTGCACCTGGCCTTTGCTGATTGGATGATTTAAAGTAAGGGTGGCTTGTATTCTTATTGGTTGAGTCCGGCTGGTGCTAACCTGCCGGCTGATGTAACATGTAAGGTATGTTATCTTTAAGGGACAGGAGCATTTGGACCTTGAGTGTCTGGATCTTGAGGTCATTGCTAGGGAACTATCTGGGGTGAGGGTTACTGGAACAAACAATTGGTGGTTTTTCCAGGAACTGGAACAAAGTTTTCTTAGAACTAGGTCGGGGCTGAGGCTTCTTTCCTAAGATGGCCTTTTTAAAATGGAGTTTCTCTTGCTCTCACAGTGATGAGCTCCGCCTCCTTCTCCAGCTCCCTGAGAAACTGGCCATGGATATGTCCCACGTCTCCTGGCCCAGCACCGACAGCCCGAGAAAGGGCTGTCCTTGGGCAGTGTCTCTTGGCCGACTAGCTCCTTGCAGGTGCCTGACTCCTTCATGCCATCGAGAAACCCGCACAGCTCCTGGACCCTCTTGCTGTTCACAGAGAGCTCATGGATACAGGCATCCAGGTAGCAGGTAAACTTGTGGCAGGGGTCCACAAAGCAGATGTTGCCGACAAAGTAACGCAGGTAATGAGCAGCTGGGCCTGCGGAGAGCAGTAGTGCAGGTTCTGTGTGCGCCGGACCCTCAGGCACAGACCTGCCACTCCCTGTGGTGCTGCTTCCGGTTCTTCCCCATCTTCTGCATCAGCTTATGCACCACCTCACCTGGGCGCCTCCTCTTGCCAGAGGAACTAAGAAGTTGCGCAGAACAGAGGGCTCCATGTTGAAGAGCTCACTCTCTTTCTCCAGAATATACTGCTTCCAGGGCGAGGAGACCTGGTTGCAGAAGAATGCCTGGTTGTCCTGCCAGATTTGCCACTTTGCCTCCACAACACAGGCTGGTACAGACCTTGCCAGCCTTCACCAGCTTCAGCTTCGTCCAGGAACCTTGGGCAAGTGTTTCAGGATGCGTGTCACCACTGGCTGCAGAGACCAGTTCTGTGCGGGTCGAAGGAGCGTAAGGCCCATGGCAAAGAGGGCACAGCAAACCACGCTCCGGAACGACCCCATGGCCTTGAGGGGCTCGGTGCAGTTGGTCAGCATCTCCTCAGGCCCTCGCCTTGGCCACGCCCAAGCTCTGCAGCCTTGCCAACCCCACCAAGACCGTGGCCCGGGCTCCGCTGTGCAGGTCACTGCAGGTGCCCCAGTGGCTGCTGCTAGAGCCTGTCTCCAAGGCACCCACCAACTGGGTCGAGTCCTGCCCACAGAGCTGCTCCCCTTGGCGGGGCAAAGTTTTTTTTTTATATAATTTATTTTGGTATCATTAATCTACAATTACATGTGCAATATTATGGTTATTAAACTACCCCCTTCCTCAGGTCCCCCCCACTAACCCCATTACAGTCACTGTCCATCAGCGTAGTGAGATGCTATAGAATCACTACTTGTCTTCTCTGAGTTGTACAGCCCTCCCCGTGCCCCCCCAACGTTACATCTGATAATTGTAATGCTCCCTTTTCCCCCTTGTCCCTCCCTTCCCACCCATCCTCCCCAGTCCCTTTCCCTTTGGTAACTATTAGTCCGTTCTTGGGTTCTGTAAGTTTGCTGCTGTTTTTTTCCTTCAGTTTTTTTCTTTGTTCTTATACTCCACATATGAGTGAGGTCATTTGATACTTGTCTTTTTTGGCTTGGCTTATTTCACTGAGCATAATACCCTCTAGCTCCATCCATGTTGTTGCAAATGGTAGGATTTGTTTTCTTCTTATGGCTGAATAATATTCCATTGTGTATATGTACCACATCTTCTTTATCCATTCATCTACTGATGGACACCTAGGCTGCTTTCATTTCTTGGCTATTGTAAATAGTGCTGCGATAAACATAGGGGTGCATCTATCTTTTTCAAACTGGGCTGCTGCATTCTTAGGGTAAATTCCTAGGAGTGGAATTCCTGCGTCAAATGGTATTTCTATTTTGAGTTTTTTGAGGAATCTCCATACTGCTTTCCACAATGGTTGAACTAATTTGGATTCTCACCAGCAGTGTAAGAGGGTTCCGTTTTCTCCACATCCTCACCAACATTTGTTGTTGTTTGTGTTTTGGATATTGGCCATCCTTACTGGTGTGAGGTGATATCTCATTGTGATTTTAATTTGCATTTCTCTGATGATTAGCGATGTGGAGCATCTTTTCATGTGCCTGTTGGCCATCTGAATTTCTTCTTTGGAGAAGTGTCTATTCATGTCCTCAGCCCATTTCTTAATTGGATTATTTGCTTTTTGTTTGTTGAGGTGCATGAGTTCTTTATATATTTTGGATGTCGACCCCTTATCGGATATGTCATTTATGAATATATTCTCCCATACTGTAGGATGTCTTTTTGTTCTACTGATGGCGTCCTTTGCTGTACAGAAGCTTTTCAGCTTGATATAGTCCCACTTGTTCATTTTTGCTTTTGTTTCCCTTGCCCAGGGAGACATGTTCATGAAGAAGTCGCTCATGTTTATGTCCAAGAGATTTTTGCCTACGTTTTTTTCTAAGAGTTTTTTGGTTTCATGACTTACATTCAGGTCTTTGATCCATTTTGAGTTTACTTTTGTGTATGGGGTTAGACAGTAGTCCAGTTTCATTCTCTTACATGTAGCTGTCCAGTTTTTCCAACACCAGCTGCTGAAGAGGCTGTCATCTCCCCATTGTATATCTCAGGCTCCTTTATCATATATTAATTGACTGTTTATGTTTGGGTTAATGTTTGGATTTTCTATTCTGTTCCACTGGTCTGTGGGTCTGTTTTTGTGCCAGTACTAAATTGTCTTGATTACTGTGGCTTTATAGTAGAGCTTGAAGTCAGGGAGCGTAATTCCCCCTGTTTTATTCCTCCTTCTCAGGATTGCTTTGGCTATTCGGCATCTTTTGTGATTCCATATGAATTTTAGAATTATTTGTTCGAGTTCATTGAAGAAAGCTGTTGGTAGTTTGATAGGGATTGTGTTGAATCTGTAGATTGCTTAGGTAGTATAGCCATTTTGACAATATTTATTCTCCCTAGCCAAGAGCATGGGATGCATTTCCATTTGTTAGTGTCCTCTTTAATTTCTCTTAGGAGTGTCTTGTAGTTTTCAGAGTACAGGTCTTTCACTTCCTTCATTCGGTTTATTCTTAGGTATTTTATTCTTTTTGATGCAATTGTGAATGGAATTGTTTTCCTGATTTCTCTTTCTGTTAGTTCATCGTTAGTGTATAGGAAAGCAACAGATTTCTGTGTGTTAATTTTGTACCCTGCAACTTTGCTGAATTCAGATATTAGTTCTGCAAAGTGTTTAGAGTGACCATCATAAACATGCTTCAAACACCAACTACAATATTATATGAAGCAAGTGAAAAAATGGAAAATCTTGGCAAAGAAACAGTGAAGAAATAGACATAGATCAACAGAGCAGATTAGAGAACTCAGAAATACATCCACATAAGTATGCACAATGGATTCTTCTCAAAGATGCAATAGTGATTCAATGGAGGAAGGATAGTCATTTCAACAAATGGTGTTGGACCAATGGAACATCCTTAAGAAACAACAAAAATCCTTGACCTAGACCTCACTTCTTATTCAAAAATTGATTCAAAGTTGATCATGGGTAAAAATGTAAGACATAAACTATAAAACTTTTTGAAGAAAAAGAGAAAATAGTCTGGATCTAGCACTGGCAAAGAGTTCTTAGAATTGACACCAAATACAAGATTTATAAAGCAAAAATAGAGAAATTACATCTCATTAAAATTAAAACTTTGTTCTTTGTAAGGCCAGATACAGAGAGTGAAAAGATAGGCTATAGGATGGTAGAAGATAGTTCCAAAATACAAAGGACTAGTATCTGGAATATTAAAAAATTCTCAAAGCTCAACATTAAAAAAAATGAAATTTAGAAAATGAGCAAAGGACATGAACAAATATTTCACCAAAAAAGATATACAACTGACAAATAATATAGACTGAATATTTGTGTCCCCAAAAATTCATATGTTGAAACTTATTCCCCCAGTGTGATGCTATTTGGAAGTGGTACTTTTCAGAGGTGTTTGGGTAGAGGGTAGAGCCCTCATGTGTGGGAATAGTGCTCTCATAAAAGAGACCCCAGAAAGTTCCCTAGCCCCTTCCTCTGAATGAGAACTGGCTGTGAAGGCTGGCTGTAAACAGGAAGAGGAGCGCACACAGAACCAGACACTGGCCTGCTAGCACCTTGAGCTTGGACTTCCCATCTCCAGAAAGGTAAGAACTGTTTGTTGTTTAAGCCACCCAGTCTATGGTATTTTTGTTAAAGCAGAATGTTAATTAAGACAACAAATAGGCATACAAAACGATATTTGCTTCCATTAGCCATCAGGAGATATAAACTATAGCCACAATGAGATATCACTAGACATGACTAAAATTTAAGAAATAGCAACAATAATGAATGCTGGTTAGGCTACAAAAAACTGGATCACTCCTATGTTGTTAATGGGAATATGAATGATACAACCACTCTGAAAAATAGTTTGGTAGCTTCATAAAAAACTAAACATGTTGCAATTATCTTATGACACAATAACTATACTCTTAAAGCACTTATTCCATATAAATGAAAACTTACATTTATAAAAATACCATATGCAAATGTTCATAGCAGCTTTATTCATAATTAAAAAACGAAACAGGTGACATATTCTTAAATGGGTAATGGTTAGACATATTGTGGTACACTCATACTACTCAGTGATAAAATAGAATGAAGTCTTGCTAGACATACAACTTGGACTAATCTCTAGGGAATTACGCTGAGCAGAAAAATACAGTCACAAAAGGTTGCTTACTGTATGATTCCATAAATATCTATTTATTAACATTTTTGCAATGACAACATTGAACAGATTACTGGTTACCAGTGCTTAAGGATGGTTGTTAAAGGATAATATGAGGGATCATTTTGGTGGAGCTATTCTTATGTTCGCTTTGGTGGTAGGTGCATGAACTTAGCACCTCATAAAATTGTTTAGAACTGAATATGCACAAAGACACAAATTAGTGCAAGTAAACTCTGGGAAATTTGAATAAAGATTGGTATGTTTTTATCAATGTCAATATCTTAGTTGTGATATTGTGTGTTTTACAAGATGTTGCCACTGAGAGAAAGGGTACACTGCTAAAAGGTACACAAGATGTCTGTATTATTTCTTAACAACTGCATGTGACTCTACAATTATCTCAATGAAAATGTAAATTAAAATAATAAAGAAAAATGGAATTTTTGCTGTGAAGGAACCCTGGATACCTTCACAGTTTGATGTGCAAGAAAGGCTCTAAAATAAGTATATTTTACATTTTTTGTTAAAATATAAGTGATAATGAAGACAACTGAAAAGCAATAGGACTATTTTCCATTCCTATCTTCTTTCTATCCCTCAGTCCAGAGGCCCATGATAAGGTTGTCTTCTGGTCTTCCATCTTCCTGAATGATCCCCTTTTTTTTAGGCTCTTGAGTGTAATCTTTTTCTCTTCCTCTACATTCAGGTGATCCCTAAGGCTCCATCCTCAGATTCTTCTCATCTCCATTTATTCTCTCAGATGTCTTCCATGGCTTTAAATGTCACTGATGCCCTAATGTACATCTCCAGATGGAACATGTCCCAGAACCCCAGACTTTTACATCTAGCTAGCCTCTTGACAGGACTATTAGGACATGTAAACACCTTCATCTTTTGATGGCCAACCTCTGCGCCCAAACCTGCTCCTTCCAAGTGCTCTCATCTCAGGGAATTGCATCATTAATCTCAGTCCAAAAATACCATCTTTGATTTATGTTTCTCTCTCTTACTTTTCTTCTTTATTTCTCTCACTTTACATTTGAGCAGCAAATCCTATTGGCTCTACCTTCAAAAAATGTATTCTACACCTGACTGATTTTCGTTGCATGCCCTACTACCACCTAGTCTAAACCATTTTCAGCCTTCCCTGGTCTAGCCATGAAATTGTCTCCCTTATATTCCATTTTTGCTCCCCTAGAATTTGTTTCCCTCATAGATGCCTGAGTAATCCAGACTTTAAAATGTAAGTCAGGTTAATTACTCTACCTGCTTGAAACCCTCCAGTGACACCCATCACACCCAGAATAAAATAATATTCCACACTGTAGCCTATACAGCTCTGTTTACATGGTTACCAATCTTGGATACATATGTTATCATCTGAGGAGCTGATACCCAGGTAAGGTGACCAACCATTCTGGTTTGCCAGGGACTGTTGAGTTTTAACACTGGAAGTTCCAAGTGACAAGAAATCCCTGTTCTAGCAAACTGGGACTGTTGTTGACTCCCAATGAATTAAATTAGAATCTCGGTGTGCAACCCAGGTGAGACTGTGTTTGTGTGTGTAAATATATATATATATATATATATGTGTGTGTGTGTGTGTGTGTGTGTGTATGTGTGTATCTAGGTCGCAAGGTGATTATAATGTGCTGGCAAACTTCAAAACCATTATTTTAAAACAGTAGCCTGCAAACTATAGGTCAAGGGTCCAAATACTGTCTGCCTCCCAGTTTTGTAAATAAACTTTTATTGGAATATATCCACACTCATTTGTTTATTCATTGTCAATGGCTACTTTCCATCTACAAAGAGAAAATTGAGTAGTTTTCCACAGAGCTAAAATATTTACCACTTGTCTCTTTACAGGAAAACCTCAGTGGCCCTTACTCTAAATAATCTAGTTACTGGCTACTTCTCTAACTTCTGTACTCAAAAAGTTTTTCCGTAGAAAGACCTCTTTTGATCACTATAAGTAAAATAAATTAAATATTTCTGAACACTGATCTTTTTTTATTATCACCTGAAATTAAATCATATTTTTATTAGATTTGTTTTTGTATATCTCCCCCACTAAAATGTAAACTCCATGAAGGCACTTCATGTTTTGTTTACTGTTGTATTTCTAGTTTCTGAAACAATAATTGACAAATTACTTATTAGATAATTATTGAACAAATGAATGAATGTGTTTATTCATATACTTTTCCTCTTACATATCAATGGTTTCCTTTCCTGGCCTGTTTGATGAACATTTTCCTTCCTTGAATAATCTAAGGCGGTGTATATCATCAGCAACCTTTCTCTGACTCATATTTCTGTCTTAGGCCCTCCACTCCTGCTCCATATCATATGGACATTTTCTGTGCACATATGCACATATGTACCCATACACATTTTCTCTCCAAGATCTAGGCATTTCATCTTGAGGGATCAATGAACTCTTCATATGTACATTGTCTAGACTTTAGTATACTTTATTCTTATTACTCTTTGACATGGTTGTGTTCCATTCATCTATTCCAGTAACTGGCACAGTTTTGCCATTAGTAAAGAGTGTGATTAATTAATTAATTAATTGGTTAAAGCCATGGTATGACCCCATCCGAGAAAGGACCCCAAATATTCTAAACCCTGACATTTTTCATTATAATTAAGGCTGTACAAATTTTTTTTATTGTTATGTCCATCTTGACAACATGTATATTTCCTCGCCTCATCCTTTAATTTCAGTTTTTTTCTGTTATAACAGTTGATTATTTAAAAGAATCAGACTTGCACCCTTTAGGAATATGAACTCTAATTTACTTTGATTCCTAGCTTTATCACTTACTGTCTGATTAGCTTGATGAACGAGCCATCTTGCTGAGCTTCGATTTTTTCATCAATAAAACAATGCTCATCTCGTGAGGTTTCTGTAAGGATCAAAAGTGATTATCTCTAGCACATAATATCCCTTCAGTAAATGTCAACTATTGTTTTTATTATTTGTGGTTAACTGGTAAGTTGATATGTCAGAGCAGGAGAGAATTCTACACAGAGGTTAGTGCTTAGATTTTCTCTCTGCCAATGGCATTAAAAAAAAGGGATAAGACCTAAGGTGTAAACCAAACTTGTTCTACACAACAAATAAAAATTAAGCAAGCATTTTAATGTTTTATGAATCTAGTGTTTGGTTTTTTTTGCACAAATTTAATTACAACATTATTTGTTCTCATAGATTTTGCTGTTATATGGATCATTGCACTGATCTTCCTAGCTTATTGTATTGTTACCTTTTTGGCTTATAAATCTCTTGTCTCATAAAATTATCTGTTTCCAAACAGTGCTTTCTTTCTCACTAGTGTTACTCTGTCATTATTGAGGTAGGATTCAAAATGTAAAATAAGCCCACGATTAGTCTTACTGCTTATAGAGAATTATTTGATGGGATCCAATGGTTAAATAAGTATTAGATTCTATCCACTATATATTAGAAAAGAAAATATTTTATATCTTCCCCTCAATCTCCACAGTCTTGACAAATTTCTATGATTCTTCTGAAAAAATAAAATGCCAATCTTTTTGGTGGTCATCATTCTTAGGATCAGAAAAGTCACACTGCTTGTGCCTTGAGCTCCTTCCATAGCTATCGCCTAAAGTAACTCTAGTAAACAGTTAAGATCCTGTTTCAGGATCATCATTGGAGTTCATGGAGTCTATGAAGAGACTAAGTGGTCGCTGAGAACATCTGAACATCTGAAAAAGCCATACAGAATATCAGCACATATATAAGCATTTTAACTAACATCTGACCTATATACCCTGTCTAGCTCATTTTAAAATTAATTGCCATTTCCTTTTTCTGCTTCATGTGTTCTCTGTAACATAGCCCTTTATCTCATTTTATTTATTTTAATTTAATGTCACCACCGCCTCATTAGGAATATAAGTACAAGGGTAGGAATTTTTTCATTTTGTTCACTGCTGTTTTCTGAAGACCTAGAACAGTGTCCCATATATAGCAGGTACTTAATATATTTTTGCATACTGAATGAATGAATTGGGCATCACCCTACTTTAAATGTAAACATAAATAATATTTTATCTTTAATAACTAGATATATAATTCACTGTAGATATAATAACTAGATGTTAACTTGCTCCTATAAAAAAAATTTGTTATCTTTCCTCCTCCTGCCAATTGGCCATCTAAAACACTTTGCCAGAAGAACTTGAGATATTCAAAAGGCAAATATATATATCTTTAACTTCTTAATGTACTGACATCCATATGAATAGTAAGATAAGCAATAATTTGACAAAATTTTTTAAGACCAAATATAAAAATACATATATATGTGAAATTTTGCAGTATTATGAGATGGACTTCAGAATCCAAATATCTATCATCTGGGAAAATTGTGCTGTTAGTCCAATGTATTTCTTTTTTTCTTATTACCAATCTTGAAGAAAATGGCAACTTTAAGAAAAGTATTTCTGATTAGTAGCAAAAAAAAAAAAAAAAAAAAAAAAAAAAGAAGAAATACATTTCAACACTTTTGGAACCAAAAAGTGCTCATTAGTCATTATTTCACAGCCAAGAAGAACATAAGTTGAAAATAATTCAAAGAAAGAAATGACAGATAATGCTGACTCTCATGAGAGTTTTTAAGAAAAACAGCAAAAGTCTTCCTGTTTATGTGGCATTATATCAATATTTAGTATAATTTAGTGTGACACAAATACATACCTTTATATTTTCCTTTTTCTGAAAAGCCTCTATATCACTTAAATATCATGTTGAATTAGATCGCACAACTCTCTAAATTAGCTAAGTGGTTCTGCAGTGGTGCCACTGAATCGGGGCTGGAATGCAAGTGCTGACTCAGCATGATTTCTGAATAGCTGCCAGACAAAGCGTCACGGTTCTGGAATTTAAAATGAAAGCATGTTCGTAACAAAAATCATCTCAGAATTACATGCCTGTTACAACAACAGTTTAAGGGAAAATACTTTGACATTGAAAGAGGACAAATAATTTATTCATGAAAAGTTAATTATTGGATATTTTTGGTTATGTAACACGATACTACCTGCTATGGTAAATATAAAAGAATACACTAAAAAGGGATCACGTAGACCCCCGTTCTTAATGATATTTTAAAAATAACCAAATGCATAGTTAATCAGCACGAGGATAGGAAAGACAAGGTTGAATGGTGTCATTTATGCTCTCCTCTGGTGGCAAGTCCATTAAGGAAGTTCTAAGATTTTTTTCTAGCTAGAAAGGAAGTGATCTGATCAATTCATTCATAGTAAGAATTCTTCTCTGATGAGTAGTTGCATGTTTTAAAAGCTAGAAGGAATCATTAAGTCATGGTAATGAATCACTAGGGATAAAAGACCTGGTGTCAGGGACTCAGTAGTAGAGGTGTGTGTGACCATTGTGCTCCAGTAAGATCCAAACCATCATTCTTTCCTAGCAATCAGCAGCTTGCTGTAGATGGGGTGAGTCACGGTGGGGGAGAATTAAAATGCTTCCTGCTATCACAAATTAACATATGGAAGTCCCAGAAGGGGAAAAATGTAACCATCTGAATCATGACAGAAAATAAAATATAATAAATAAATCCACTGGGAATTATGAAATATGCCACAGTACTTTGTCTTTTGTGAAAGTGTAAACATGTAAATTTTTCATCTAGAGAGAAACCAGAAAACAGAGATAAACTATCAGTATCTCCTCTTGCAGGGAATCTTCTACTGCACATCACCCCATGTCTTCCTAATCATAAAACCTCTATGTGTACTCTCTCTGAGTATCTGTGTGCACAGTGTCGAGAGAATGTGATAAGTTGTGCATAATGTGTTTAAATGTTCTGAGTCCACAGATAACACCTGATTAAGTGCCTTCATGGACCAAATAGGGTCAGGACAATTGTTTGTGCCTAATAATCCATGCCCAGTAGAGCTTCCTGTGAATGAATTAATTTGATAAAGAAATCATATATTTCAGGCAACATACTGGGAAATACAAAGATGAATATAACAACAGTACCGTGTTGTTTGATATTCTGAAACTCTTGCAGAGGATACGTACAATAAGAAAAAATTATGAGACAGATACTGAGAAATGGTTAATAAACATATTCAGAGTAGAAGAAATGTTTGTTTATAGAAATCAAGATCACTAACAGAAGAGGTGATTTTTAAGAAAACTCTTATAGGAAACAGAGAAGTATTGAAGGTGTACTATAGTTTTGTCATAATTTGGATGTTGCTTGTTTTGAGTGTTTCATGAAAGTATTCTTTCTGCCAACTAAATTATTTATGCTCAGAGGGATATCATTTTTCTTTGAAACTGTCTCAGTCACTAACATATATCTGGTGTTTGCTAATTTAACACTTGGAATTTCTGTTCCTGTAAATAGTAGTCCTGTGATGTGTACATTCTTGTGATTTTGATGAAGCACACATTCGAATCACAGCTTTGTGAGATGGGTGTGTGGGGATGACTCATGTAGCTATTGGGTGATCCTGGTGACTTCCCACTACCCAAAGTCTGACATGGATTTGCTGTACTTTATTATCCGCAACATCAGCAATAATTCTTGTGTTGTGAAAAAATTTTTACAACTTCAACCAAATATACCAATAATATAATTAGGTAGGTAACAACAGTACATATTTTATTTTAGTAGTGAAATTTACCTTAATAACTTCATAATTTCTGTCCTGCCATTATTGAAACTGTTAAGCATTTAAAGTCATTCCTTAACATGTTCAATTGTATTTTAACATGTTTTATAAGGAATATTATGTATTATAATATTATTGGAAAATTTGAGGAATCACAATAGTCTGTGTCATTTACCCAATGTCAAGTATAGTCCATAGCTTCCAAACCATAAGGAATCAATATATTCTTCCTAAGGGACAAGGTAAAGCAGAAACATTTTCATATTAATCATTCCTGTTGAAAGAATCTTCATAATTGAACTAATTGCAATACCCAATAAAGATTGTATGGACAGAAACAGCCAAAATTAAAAAACAAAACAAAATGCTAAATGGCAAACTAGTTGCTAATCATGACAAATTGCACAATTGGGTATTTTAATCCTTATATATCAGTGAGGACTAATTTGTAAAATTTTCATAGACTTTGATTGACACTCAGTAACTGGCTAGCCTATTCACTTTTGATAAGACAATCACAGCATTCTCAAAGGTATTTATTATATAAATACTTAAAAGAGTTGCAATTTGCAATTATTTCACTATAAAGATTAAGGATTTTGAAATTTAGTATTTAATCTGAGTTATCAAAGTTGACTATTATGCATGTTGCTGTAATTTAATAATTTTATAAAAATATTTAATATCAGTAAAAATACATTCATTATATTTTGTTCTAATATGACAACTTTCTTCCTAAATATGGTCACATACTTATGCTAAGATATATGCAAATACAATCATGAGCAGAACATAAACAGATTTCCTTAAGTAAATGCTGGATAAGCCCTTCCTGTAGGGCACTTGTAAAGGAGGTTATTTTAATAGTGATTTGTTCTTTTAAGGTCTTGGAATATATTGCAAGGCAAAAAATATTGGTTATATCTGATTGTTATAGATTTAAACCTAAAATTTAAAGCAACATGAAAATTATCTCCTTAAATATGTATATAAAGTATTTCTTCTAGCTATGTTTAAAAGAATCATAAACCAGCAATTTCTTTGGTTCACCTATTACCCTATAAGTGCTTTTTAGAACCACTTTGTGTCTTTTATAGTATACTGGTTCTGTTAGACTGGGATGAGGCATAGGCTTTTTTTGGTTTGTTTTCTTTGTTTCTTTAAATTTGGACATCAATTTCAATTGCTCCTATTTTATACAAACATGCTCACACACACAATGGCAGACCTTTGAACCACTTCATGGATAAGCTTAATTATGTGGTATTTATTAGAGACCAAATTTAGGTATTCTAATATTTTTTCTTCCTCCTTCGTCTGTTAATTGCATGAAAAATTTCTCAGCCCTTTGAAGGTATGCAGTGCTACATCTCTCTTTATTTTATTCCCTAATTAAGGACTATTGTAATCGGAACAAACATTCCTTATAACACATAAAAGTTGACTCCATAGGATTCTCAAGAGTGAAAAGTCATTTTTTTTTCTTTCAACCAGAATTCTTAAAAAAAGAAATGCTAAGTGGTGAACTAGTTGTTATTAATGGCAAACTGTTCATTTGGGGTTTTAATCCTTGTTTGTTAGTGATATATAACTAATCTGATGTATAACCACTGATGATATATAAATAATATATAACTGTACACCTGATAACTGCTTCCTTCAGTCTGCTGAGACATGAATAAAATTATATATATGTATATGTATATAAATATATACTTCATTTTGTGTATTACTATATATGTGATATATGGAAAGGGCATATATGATACATAAGTCAGTCATAGGGGAATCCAGTTTGAAGACTATAACTGTAACAAGCAGTTTGAACTAACCTTGTTTTATTTCCCAATTGGCTAGGTAGAAAATGACACAAATTTTGCATTTGAGTCAGAGAAGACCATGAACTGTGGTAGTGTTCCCTAGATTCAGAATCAGACAGCAAACTTCAGTCCCACTTCTGCCTTTGATAGCTGGGTAGCCCTGGCAGCACTTGGCTACTCTCAGCTTCCAATTTTGCTTTATAAATTGAGAATAAAAATACATCAGATCAGCATTATAGCATTTTATGGTTACAAGTGGGAATGCTAGAGCCATCTTCTCTGAATTTGCTTTCCGGCTCTGTCCTGTACTACCTGTGAGATGTCAGGCAAATTGCTTCATTTCTCTGTGCCTTTGTTCCATCATTCATAAAAATGAAGATAATAATAACAATAACATACATTTTAGCATTATTGTGAGGATTAAATGAGTTAGTATGGGTAGCATAGTGTCTGTGGCACAGTCCTCAATAAATATTATTTTTACTTTTAATATTAGTTTTATTCAGAGGGCTGTTGTAGAAATAAGAAAAAATATAGACACTCTAAAGTCAAAACATTCCACAAACGTGAAGTAGTAATATACAGCAAAATAAATTTGACGTACCTATTCTTCATTGTTAAGAATCTTTGCGTTTATTTATAGAACTAAAATAATCACATACTAATCCCTTAGCAATTTGTTACACTTCATATTTAACTTTTATTTAGCCACAAAGAGTTAAAATAGCTTCTTAAAGCACCAACTTTCTAATTTGGGCAATAGATTTAAAAACTTATTATTAATTCACAAAAGTTGGCATTAGACCATGAACTTCTTCCAAAGTAATTACAAAGCAGGAGCATTCAACTACCACAAAAATAAATTCAGCTTTCTTCCTAAAGGGGGAGGATTTTAAAATAAATGATGTCCTTTCTCTTTAAATTGATTTGGGGACATTATAAATTCTGTTTTTTAAGAATCAATCAAATATAATCTCAATTATCTATACACAGAAATCCCAATAAATAGGGATACACTTTTCAAAATTACCATGTTGGTTCACCACAAAAAAAAATCTGTATAGAATTAGATATGTCCTTGCACAATATTATAGGTTTAAATATACATTCAGATTCCAGAGCTATTATTATGGTCTAAAAGTCTGAGACTGAAACTGAAACATGCACTTCAGCTGCAAATATGTAGCAATTATCATGAAATGAACTTCATTCCACATTTCTGCTAATCACCATGGTAACCTGCATTCAATGGATTCTTTCTGGGATATATTCCAGACTCTATCAGACATTTTTAGTTTAGAAGGTTGGAATATTTTTACTTACTTGGTTGCTTATTTTGTTTTTAACAATATCTAATGGCATTATAAAAGCATGTACTAGAATATTGAAACTGATAATTCCAACCAAGGAGCATATAATAATAAGGTTCTTAGGTTATAAAGGCAAGAAGAATAATTGACTAACAATATTTACTAACATTATTTCATAAGTGTGTTAATAGATCCATGAGTTTATAATTTAAACACTATCTTAAGTGATCTAAATTCAACATATATTTTTACAATTGGTAAAACATATAACTTACACACTTTTAAACAATGTAATTGGATATAACATTGAGTCCCATCAATAAAATGCTATCAAGATTTTCCCATTCAGCCATTGGAAAAAATACCGATTTTGGTAATTAAGCAGTTTGAGAAATGTATTACCTGGAGATGCAAAAGAATGATGAGTGTTGACACTGGGACAGTATCACCATTCTCAGGCCTATGTATATGGCTTGCGAGATAACCTATAATCAGAATCAGAGAACAAGAACATCAAAAGAGGTGTGTGGACTGGGAATTCACATTTTGGAATTCATATTTTCCAAAATGTAGGTAGTAGTAGAAATATATGCCTGGATATCAGGTTAAGTAGTGCTGCTTTTAGTGGCCAGTCAGTAAACTGATTGTGACTAGTCCATGATAGGACAAAAGATATGTGCAAAATATACAACACTTTCCCTCTGCATCAAGGAAGACTTGCTATGGAAAAAAATAAATGCTGAACTAAATGGATACTTACTGATGTAGTAGATTCACTTCTGGTACATGCTCCTTAGCACAATGCTGACTGGAATAGCTAATAGGCTGGCACTGGAGGAGGAAATTATCATCTAACAAATACCTCAGAGGTATCAAGAAGAAAACTGAGAAATGACTTCTGAATTGTAAATAAAAAGTCGATTAGTGAATCCAGTTTCTGTTTCAACATGGAAGGAGTTTAAAAGACATCAATGCTGTCTTAGAACAAGAAAAAGCCAGACATACTGGAGTTGACTTTTCTTGGACTCATCAAAGAAACGTTACAAGGCACCACTCCAAAATCTTGGAGAGAAGCAAACCCAGAGAATCACAGCTGCAATATGCTTATCTGGACAGAAGCTGTTGGAGCTATAAATGAGTAGAAACCCTTAAATGATAATGTAGAAAAATTGCTTGAAGCTGAGTATGGATTAGTGAGAGATCAAGAAACTCCTGGTGCCCCATTCTTAGTGGGGGCCTTCATATTTTCATGGGTTTTAACTTCAAAAATCCTCACCAGTTATTCACAGTGAAGATCAGAGAAAGATCCTCTCTTAGTTCTGGCAGAAGTAGAGGAAGAGTAACCATTGTGAAATAGACCCATAGTTTTCTCCATAATAAAGTTCTACTCTTTAGGGGGAATGATTTTACTGAAGCCTTCCTTTCACAGGAGTAATGGAAAAAGGACATTCTTCTCATTTCGGCCCTCTCTAGTTTTCCAGTCTCACTAAAAGAAGAAGGAGCCGTCTAAGAAGTTCTATTAGAGTATTTGTCTTTCCCTTATTTATTTGTGGAAGTTCCTTGTATACTATATACTATACAATACTGTAGGTAATAAACCTTGGGTTGGATTGTATGTGTTCCAAATAGCTTTTACCAGTTTATAGCTTGGCTTTTCATTTTAATGATGCCTTTTGATTTCAATATTAAAAGATAAAAATTCTCAATTTTAATGTGTTCCAACTTTCAATATTTTTTCTTATGGTTATCATTTCTTCATGATGTCCAGGTGATAGAGATATTCTCCTGTATTTCCTTCTAAAAACTGAGAAGGTTTTATATAATCACCTTTAATCACAGATTCATATGGAACTTATATTTTTTATGGTGAAAGTTAGGGATCTGATCTGTCTTCCTTTCCTCCCTCCCTCCCTCCCCACCACAGTCTCCCTCCCTTCCTTCCTTCCTTCCTTCCTTCTGCATTCTAATAGTTTTACCCTTATATACGAATGTTATTTTCTCACTGATCTGTAATGTCATCTTTGTTTCTAATTTGCATGAATCTCCTGTTGGGATTTTCTCACTGATTATTGTCTTGAACACTGAAAATATCACAATTTTAAATTATTAAGGAATTATTATTAGCCTTGACATCGGCATGAGGAGAACAATGTTCCTCATACCATGATTATTTTCTAACTTTAAGAATATCTCATTTATTCTTAGCTCTTCTCTCTTACATATGAAATTTAACATCGTTTTTGACAAATTCCATGGAAAACTCTGTTGGCATGCTGAGTGGAATTTATTTGAATCTGGAGATAAAATTTGTGAAGAATTGACCTTATAATATTGCATTTTACAATCTATGAATGTAATATTCTCCACTTACATAGGTTTTCCTGAAGAAGTGGTTTTGAAATAAAGTTTTATAAAGTTATTTAACAAAGCCTTACATATTTTTAGATATAACCTAGATTTCTTATAGTTTTTGATGCTACTATTGTCAATAGTGTTTTTTTAAATTACATTTTCTCTTTGTTACTGGTTTACTGAAATTAAGATTATTTTTGCATATTGATTTTATAGACTAAAAGTATCCTCCTTTATTGTTTCTGTTAAAATTCAGTAAACATTTTTATTTGGATTATAGGCATGGCGCTGGGAGATTTAACAGCTATAAAGTTATGATAAACACAAACTGATAGGAAGTTAACAATATATTTAGAAACAATCTAATTTAGATTTAGAATATTTATGTTATTCCCATCATTTCCCATTTTGCTAAGTCATTACTGATGAATTAAAATTCTTCATATATTATTTTATCTTATTATTATGTAACTTAATCTATTAATCTGATATGAGCTTTTCTGAGTAAAAAGACTAGTTTTTTCTGGTTCAGACACTATTAGATGAACAATTGGATATTAATAGTTGTTTATTAACAACCTATCAATAGATAAAGAAAGTGCCATTCTCCCAAGAAAAGATGAAAACTGCATGAGTTATTTGTACAGTTATGGGTATGGATTTTCAATAAGCCATCCACATAGCAGGCCTGTACCACTTGTATATTTGTATCTGCAATAAGGTTACCTTGGCTAAAGGCTGTAGTCTTATATTTATAGCCAGTGATAGTGGACTGAAAATGATCCCATGATGTGACCTCATAAATCATTTCCATATGTTTAAACAACTTTGGCTTTGACATTTCTTTTTATAGTATATTAATTAAGTACACAGGATTTGGATTACCCTTCTGTTCTGATTTCACCTTTATAAATTCCTACTGGTTATAAAACCTACATTCTTGCACATTTAGAACAACTTGCTTATGGCCTTTATGTCTGAAGGTCAACTTGGCAAGCTATAAAATCCTTGACTGACATTTTCCTTCCTTTGGGTATCATAAATGTGTTACATTACTTTATATTGGGATCATTTGTTGTTGTAAAGAAATCTAATGTTAATCTGGCTTTCTTTCCTATTCAAATTACTTAATGTTCTTACCTCTATGCCCAAAATAATCAAAACCACAATGAGCTATTACCTTATACCAGTCAGATTGGCCAATATGCAAAAGACAAGAATTAACAAGTGTTGGAGAGGGTGTGGAGAAAAGGGAAATTCCTTTGGTGGGAATATAAACTGGGTAAGCCACTGTGGAAAACAATGTAGAGGATCCACAAAAAAAGCTCAAAATAGAAATAGTATGTGACCCAGAAGTTTCATTTCTAGGACTCTACCTGAAGAAAATGAAATCAGTAATTCAAAAAGAAATATGAACCCCTACACTTTCTTCAGCATTATTTACAATAGCTAAGATATGGAAGCAACCAAAATATCTATCAATAGAGGAATGGATAAAGAAAATGTAGTTTATATACATGGTGGAATATTATTCAGCCATAAAAAAAGAAAGAAATCTTGTCATTTGGGATAAAATGGATGAACCTAGGGGGTAGTATGCTAAGTGAAATAAGTCAATCAGAGAAAGATGAATAACGTATGTTTTCATTTACATGTGAAATTTGAAAAACAATCCAAACAGAAATAGACTCATAAACACAGAGAATGGACAGTTGGTTACCATGGGAGTGGGTGGATAGGTGAAATAGCTAAAGGGGATAAATAACTATTAACTTCAAAATATAAAGTACATTAGTGACAGGAATGGAAGTATAGCATAGGGAACACAGTTCATAATATTGTAATTCCTTTATGAGTAGTGATGTTGTGCATCTTTCATGTATCTGTTGGTCATCTGTATGTCTTCTTTGTAGAAATGTCTGTTCAGGTCTTCTGCCCATTTCCAAATTGGATTATTCTTTTTTTGATGTTGAGTTGTATGAGTTGTTTATATATTTTGTATATTAACCCCTTCTCAGATATATCATTTGTAAATTTATTCTCCTATACAGTACGTTGCCTTTTTGTTTTATTGAGGGTTTCCTTTGTTGTGTAGAAGCTTTTTAGTTTGATGTAGTCCCACTTGTTTACTCTTGCCTCTTATTCCCTTTTCAAGGAAGACATATTCAGAAAAAAATAAATCTAATGTTGACATTCAAGAGTTTACTGCCTATATTTATAGAAGTTTTATGGTCTCAGGTCTTATATTTTGGTCTTTATTTTATTTTTGTGTATGGTGTAAGACAATGATTCCGTTTAATTCTTTTGCATGTAGCTGTCCAGTTTTCCAAACACCATTTATTGGAAAGACTGTACTTTCCCTGTTGCATAGTCTTGCCTCCTTTTTCATATATTAATTGACCATATAAATGTGGGTTTATTTCTGGGCAATCTATTCTATTCCATTGGTCTATATAGCTGGTCTTAGGCCACACTGTTTTAATTGCTGTAGCTTTGTAGTACAGTTTGAAATCAAGGAACATGATACTTCCAGCTTTGTTCTTTTCCAAGATTGCTTTGCCTATTTGGGTCTTTTGTGGTTCTATACAAATTTTATGATTGTTTGCTCTACTTCAGTGAAAAATGCCACTGGCATTTTGGTAGGGATTCCATTAAATCTGTAGACTATTGTGGGTACTATGGCCATTTAAAAAATATTAATTCTTCCTATCCATGAGCATGGGAAAGGTTTACATTTATTTGTGTCAACTTCAGTTTATTTTGTCAATGTTTTATAGTTTTCAGAGTACAAGTCTTTCACTTCTGTGGTTAAATTTATTCCCATACTTTATGCTTTTTGATACAGTTGTAAATGATATTGATACTTAATTTTTGTTAGATCATTGTTTTTATATAGGAATGCTAGAGATTTCTGTACATTGATTTTGTGTCCTGTGACTTTGCTGAATTCATTCATTAATTCTAATAGTTTTTTGTGAAGTTTTTAGGGTCTTCTGTATATAGTATCATGTCATCTGTGAATAGGGACCATTTTACTTCTTCCTTACCAATTTGGATGGCTTGTATTTCTTTTTCTTGTCTGATTATTGTGGCTAGGACTTCCAGGACTAAGTTATATAAAAGTGATGAGAGTGGACATCCTTGTCTTGTTTCTCACCTTAGAAGAAAAGCTTTCAGTATTTCACCTTTGAGTATGATGTTAACTTTGGATTTGTCATATATGGTCTTTATTATGTTGAGATATGTGCCCTCTAGACCCACTTTATTGAGAGTTTTTATCATGAATGGATGTTGAGTTTTTTCAGATGATTTTTCAGCGTCTCTTGAGATGACCTTATGATTTTTATTCTTTTGTTAATGTGGTGTATCACATTGATTATGGATATTGAATCATTCTTGCATCCCTGGAATAAATCTCACTTGGTTCTGGTGAATGATCTTTTAAAGTATTTTTGGATTCTGTTTGCTAATATTTGTCAATAATTTTTTTGTCTATGTTCATCAAGGATATTAGTCTGTAATTTTCTCATTTCTATTGTAATGTCCTTTTCTGACCTTGGTACCAGGGAGATGCTGGCCTCATAGAATGAATTCAGAAGCTTTTCTTCCTCTTCAGTTTTTTGGAATAGTTTGGCAGGAGAGGTATCAACTCTTCATTAAAGGTTTGATAGAACTCACGAGTGAAGCCATCTTGTTCTGTAATTGTCATTGTTGGGAGTTTTTTGATTAAGGATTCTATCTCATTACTAGTAATTGGTTAATTCAAATTTTCTGCTTTTTTTTCCAGTTCCTTCTTAGAACACTGTATATTTTTAGGATTTTATTCATTTTTTTAAAAGTTGTCCAATTTGTTAGCATATAATTTTTCATAATACTCTTTCATAATCATTGATATTTCTGTGGAGCCAGTTGTGACTTTTCCTCTTTCATTTCCAATTTTGTTTGAGTCTCCTCTCATTTTTATATATATATATATAAAATAATAAAAATTTATTTCCATTTTGATCTTTGTTATTTCCTCTCTTCTACCAATTTTGGGCTTTGTTTGTTCTCTTTTTTCTATTTCCTTTTGGTGTTGGGTTGGATTATTTATTTGAAATATTTCTTGCCTCTTGAGATAGGACTGCATTGCTATAAATTTCTTAGCACTGCTTTGCTTGCATTCCATTATTTTGAACCATTGTACTTCTATTTTCACTATGATCCACGTATTTTTCTTACATGTTTTCTTTGATTTCCTTAAAGACCCATTGGTGTTTTAGTGGCATACTCTTTGGCTTCCATGTGTTTGTGCTTTTTCCATTTTTTTCTTGTAATTAATTTCTAGTTTCAGACCACTGTGGTCAGAAATGATGCTTGATACAATTCCAATCTTCTTAATTTGTTGAGACTCTTTGTGGTCTAATGTTATCTATTTGGAGATTGTTCCATGTGCACTTGAAAAGAATGTGTATTCTACTGTTTCTGCATGTAAGGTTCTATATGTATCTGTTATTCCATTTGGTCTAATGTGTCATTCAAATCTATTGTTTCCTTATTGATGTTCTGTTTGGATGATCTATCCTTTGATCTAAGTGGGATGTTAAAGTATTCTACTATTTTTGTATTACTATAAGTCTCTCCCTTTAGGTCTTTTAATAATTTCTCTTTATATTTAGGAGCTCTTTTGTTGGGTGTGTAGATATTTATAATTGTTATATTTTCTTGTTGGATGTGCCTTTAATCATTATGTAATGTTCTTCTTTGTCTCTCATTACAGTCTTTGTTTTAAAGTCTATTTTGTGTCATATAAGTATTGCTACTGCAGTTTTCTTTTTTCATTCCTATTTGCACGGAGTATCTTTTTACATCCCTTCAGTTTTAATCTCTTTGTCTTTAGGTCTAAGGTGAATCTCTTGTAGGCAGCAAAGAGATGGGACTTGTGTTTTTGTTTTTTCTTAATCTAGTCAGTCATCCTATGTCCTTTGGCTGGAGCATTTAGTCCATTTACATTTAAATTAATTACTGATAGGTATGTAGTTACTGCCATTCTGTTAAATGTTTCCTGGTTGTTTTTGTTGTTTTTCCCTCATCCTTTCTTCCTCTCTTGCTCTCCCTTCGTGTATTATGACTTCTTTAGTGTTATGTTTGGATTCCCTTCTCCTTTTTGTGTGTTCATCCATTATAGGAATTGGGATTATGGTTACCATGGGATTCTTATGTGACATTCTACATATATAGCAATCTTTAAATTGATGGTCACTTAAGTTCAAAAACATTCTAACACTACATATTTTACTCTCCCTCCACATTTTGTGTATATGATGCTTTCTTTTACATCTTTTTATTAAGTGATTCCCTTAACTAACTTTTGGATGTGATTGATTTTACTCCTTTTGGTTGTTTTGACCTTCATGCAAGCTTTTAAGTGATTAATATATCTCTGGTATACATTTGCTTTTAGTGAAATATTCACTTTCTTATTTTTCTAGTTAGAGTCTTCTTTTCCTATTAAAACGGGTCCTTTAACATTTCTTGTATGGCAGAGTTAGTGGTAGTGAACTCCTTTAACTTAGGTTTATCTATGAAACTCTTGATCTCCCCTTCTATTTTGAATGCTAACCTTGCTGAGTAAAGTATTCTTGGTTGGAGGTTTTTCTCTTTTAGAACTTTGAATATATTATGCCATTCTCTTCTGGCCTGTAGAGTTTCTGCTAAAAAATGAACTGTTAGCTTTAAGGGGGTTTCCCTTGTTGGTAACTTTGCTTTTCTGTCACTGCTTTTAAGATTCTCTCTTTGTCTTTTATCTTTGATATTGTTACTATGATGTGTCTTGGGGTGTGGACCTCCTGGGGTTTATCTTGTTTGTGACTCTCTCTGTTTCTTGCATCTGGACATCTCTTTCCTTCCTTGGTTAGGGAAGTTTTCAGCTATTATTTCTTCAAATAAGTTTTCTGGTCCTTTCTCTCTGTTTTTCTGGGACTCCTCTAATGTGAATGTTTGGGTGTTTGATATTGTCTCAGAGCTCCCATAACCTATCTTCATTTATTTTATTTGTTCTTTATTCTTTTTTCATTCAGCTAGAGTGCTTTTCATTACTCTGTCTTCCAGATCGTTGATCTGTTCTTTTGCATTCTCTGATCTGCTGTTGATTCCCTCTAGTGTATTTTTCATTTTATTCATTGTATTCTTTATCTCTGATGGTTCTGTTTTATGTCTTCTCTCTCTTTATAGAGGTTCTCACTGAGTTCTTCCACTCTTCTCTCAAGTCTGGTGAACATCTCTGTAATAATTAATTTGAATTCTTTATCTGGTATATTGCTTAATTCTATTTCATTTAATTCTTTTTCTGAAGTGTCATGTTCTTTTGCTTCAAGAATATTTCTCTGGGCTCCTTTCTGAGGTTGCCCGCACTTTCTAAGTGCATAACCTTTTAACTGTAAACTCTCTTTTCAAACTTCCAGGGGGTGATCCTCTCTCTGAGGTCACCCACACTTTCTAAGTGTGTAACCTTTTAATCTTAAACTTTCTCTCTCCAAACTTTTCAGGGTGCCTCTCCTTTCTGAGGTAGCCTGTACTTTTTCTCTCCTTAAGTAACTTTAAATAAAACTTTACTTTGCTTCAAAAAAAAAAAAGAATATTTCTCTGTCTCCCCATTTTGTTTGACTTACTGTGCTTGATCCTACAAATTAGTAGAAAGAGCTACCTCTCTGAGTCTTGAAGGATTGGCCTGGGTTAGGGAAGGTCCTCTGGGTAGATTGCATGTGCCTGGTGGTTTGGCTGCTTTGCTTGAGATCTTATAAGTGTGATCCAGGGTTGTCTGGTGTCATAGCTCTCAGGGTCTCATTTGAGAGGGGAGGGACACAGTCAGAAGGGACAAAGTGGAGGAGTTTCTGAGTGGATACCAAGGGGGTCCACACTAGAGAAGAGACAGCCACCCCAGGCACAACTTCCAGGAAAGCCCCTCTTCCACAGCTACTGGCTCTGTGCCAACCTGAGGTACAGCTGCGATCCAGGCATACTCTCCAGGAGTGGGCAGTGACTGGTTCTGCACCCAAGCTGCAGCCCCAGGCCTGGGTGTGGTCCCCTAGGAAAGTCCTGCCCCTGAGGCTATTGGCTCAGTCTGCAGGGCAGAAGTGGCTTAGGCACACAGGTACTACTGGATCCAGGGAAGCCCCACCTCTGCAGCCACTGCACCAGTGCCTGAGGTGCAGCATTGGGTAGGGTATACGCTCCAGGGGTCCATGGCAATTGTGCCCTCAGGGCAGCTGTGCCCAGATGTGCTCTCCGGCTGATGCATCTGAGTGTAGGTAGGGCCAGGAAACTGCCTAGCCAAATATGAAATTGGTGTGTTGGCCCCAGCCCTGCTCTCCATGTCACTATCAATGTGGGAAAGGAATGTAAACACTGGTGCTCACCAGATCTCTGATTCAGAGTGTTCCGGCCATTCTCCCGCCAAATGGTGGGCACCTTAGTTCTATAATTCGGGTTTTAGTCTAGATGCACTTTAAAGTGTAACTTTTTTTTTCTATACCCCATGAATCTGCCTCAGGTCCCTCAGCAATATTCCTCTCCTTTGCAGTTCATTGAAATGGGGGTGACGCTCCTTCCGTTACATGTCTACATCTCTCTTGCTTTTTTTTAAATGTGATCTTTCTATCCCTCATTGTGCAGAAGGTGCTCACTCAGGCCTCAGTTCTTCCCTAATGAGTTGCTCTGTGTGTAGGTGGAGATTCAGTGGGAAGGTGGGAGACTGTGGGTTCAAGCTCTCTCTATGCTGCTATCTTCCCAGAAGTCTGAACAAAAATTTTAGAAGGAAATGTCAAAAGGGAAATCATCCCTTGCAGATATTCACATATATTATAAACCTGTAATAAGTAAAACAGAATGGTATTACACTAGGAATAAGCAAAAATTCAATGTAACACAATAAAAAAATAATAAAAGGAATACTTTTATACATGGAAATGTGTATAAAGTCAACAGGCAATAGCAGATTGTTTGATAAATCAATTTAGTATAACTTGCTGTCCATTTAAAGTGGGTGAGGTTCAATCGTTGTCTCTCATCTTTTGCAAAAATAAATTCCAGATGTATTAAATACTGTGTTTTCATTAAGGAAAATATGCGACCTGCATTAGAAGACAAAGAATGTTGCATCCAATACAAAATACATAAAAGTAGAATGTATAAAGAAGAATAATACATTTGATTACATCTGACATAAAAGCATATGACAGAGGTCATCATAGAATAGTTGAAAAAACAAATGATAGGTAGACGGGGCTAACATATTTTAACATACATGACAGAGAGGAAGTAGTACCCAATTATAGATACAACATTTCTAATAGACATGAAAAATATAGTACAAAATGAACAAATGAGCAAGTCAAAGAGCAAGAATTAGGTAACATTGATTACAATATAATAATAAGATATCATTTTACATTCTTTTATTGGCAAAGATAAGGAAGTTTTATATCAAATATTGGTAAGGGTGTATAGAAAGAGAAACTCATACTGTGGCTGGGTATTAACTGGCTCAACCATTTTGAAGGGCATATCTTTTATAATTTAAGTTGTGCATTTCCTAAGAGCCAGCAATTTTATTTTATTTCCTGCAATATATCCTAAGAAACACAATACATATCCATGCCATGCACACAGATTGTTCATTTTGTGGTTTTTACAGGTAAAAATAAAAAACAAATTATATCTGTTAATCATGGAATATCAAGTAAATTGGAATAGCTATAGTATTTAAAGTAATGAGAATATAATAATTTTTAGTGCTTGCTATGGATGAAACTCCATTTTAAGCTTTATGTAAATTTATGTAAGTCTTTTAACATCCCTATAAGGTTGAGATTATGCCCATTTCATAGGTATAGAAATTAAGGTAAAGAAAGGTTAAATAACTCAATAAAAATCATAGATAATAATCATAGGAGCTGAGATTTTTACTGGAGACAGTCTAGTTCCTAGAGAGTTTGTTAATCATAACAAAAATATAAAACTTATTGTCTCATAGAGCTGGAGTCTAGAAGCCTCAAATCAAGATGTCAGCAGGGCCATGTTTCCTCTGAAATTTCTAGATAATTCTTCCAGGTCTCTTGTTTCTGGTGGTTGCTGGAAATCCTTGGCATCCTTGGTTTGTAGCTGCATCATTCCATGTCTGCCAGTCTTTGCAGGGCTGACTTCCCTCTGTGTGTGTCTTCTGTGTCCCAATTTTCCTCTTATAGGGATGTCAGTCACTGGATTTCAGGCCCATCCTAGTCATTTTAAATTGTTTACACATATGCAAAGACCGTCTTTCTAAAAATGTTCATATTCACAGGTGTAAGTTAACAAGCATTCTGGGGGACACTATTCAGTTCTGTACATGATGCAATAAGGTTCTCCTAAGACATATTGTATAAAAAAACAGTGAAAGCAGACGTGATGTGTACAGTGTGATGCTATTGATATTAGTGTCCTCCCCCTTGAGATTCCCTCTCAAAATAATCCTATATGTCTATGAACCTACTAGTATAAATGCACAGAAAAAATTACCTAAAATAAGCCAATAACTTAACTGGAGAGGACTGAATGTTGGGTTCATTCAGATTAAAAATATTTTACCATTGTAGATTAAAACATATTTGAGATATGTTCACAGATCAAAAACATATTTTAGAACAAATTATAACAAATACCACAATGAATTCTTGAAGTTACTTTAAATCAAGGACAATCAAATCTCTAGGGAATTTAGTTCTGATGGATAGCAACTGACCTATGATAGGAGGTCAATACATATTTCTTTAATAATTTAGTTTATAGGATGTAAGAGAATAGAAGAGAAAAATGTCATGGGTAAAAAAATAGCTTATTTTAAAATTCCATTTTAATTTTGATGATTTTAGTGAATTCTCAGCTTCTTGAAGCACAGAAGTGAGGTACAAGTTTTAAGGGAGAAGAATGCTGAAGACATAATTTCAAATAAATATACATACATTGATTATTAAAATGTCATCACAAAAGTAATTTTAATGAATTTTTCATTAACATGCATGTATCACAAATTGATGGATTTTCCTCAAGGTTTTAAGGAAAGAAGAATGTTTAAAAATAAAATTGAGAAAACTCTTAGGATGTGTAAAATAAGAATATTTGATAATTTCACTGCCATTTTGGTATATTTCCTATGTGTCTCTTCTATTTCATAAGTATTTTTTAAAATTATAGAATATGCTATAACACTTTTGTATCCTGTATTTTTCACATAGCAACAGATTTAAGCATTTTTCATAGTATTAAAATTATACAAAATTGACAAATCAAGAGCTGCACACAAATTATATGCACAAAATATAATTCATTTGTACTCTTTTGTTATCTATTTGGTTTTATTACAATTTTTCACTCTTCCAAAAATGCTCTCTCATGAACATTTATTTCATCTAAATCTTTTAATGCAATTAGTTTAACATTTCTACAAATTCCTTCCCAAAGACTTCCTCCCTTCTTGTACTTTTAAAGGCTATGCTTTTTGAAACTTTAAAGCTTCGTCTGTGTTGATCAAATTATTTCTTATCCCATATCATTAAAAATTGTTCAATTAAATTATTTATGAGAAGGAAAAAAATAGACTTTAAAGGATATGCTGGTCTGAGACCTGAAGTGAAAAAAATCAGGGATTTTTTTGTTGAGGACCTGAATGTAAAAGATACTTGTTTGCAAAATTGCTAAATATTTTCATAAAACTGAGGATACATTTTCTGAGTGAAGCAATTCTTATGGGAGTATATTTGTAGATAGTTTAAAGCATTAGTCTTGCAGACAAATGCTAAATCCTGTCTTTGATTTTGACTTATGTCGCATAACAATTTTCTTACATTAAGTAATGGGAAGGCTGGAAAGTCTAAAATCTGTAGACCTTGACCTTTCATATGACAAATTTACTTTCATTTTCACCTTTGTGCTACCATATAGGAACCATTGCTTTTTGTAATATTGTGTCTTTCAAATATACCTTGAAAATATGTATATAAGAAGTTAGCCATTGTGTGAATGTGTTTGTGTGTATGTGTGTTTTATATCAGTATTTTGTTATTTCAAGAATAAATATGATTTTATTTGTTTACGTAAATAGTAACTACATAATTATAACCCTTGAATAATAATTTATGATTGAGGATTTACAAACAACGACAGCCATTACCTTTACAACTTGTTTGGAGAGCTTAACTGGGAAGCTCTAAGCATTTCTGATTTATAGATAGGGAAAATGAAATAGGCAGGTAAGATTATGTATTTGTAATAGATATTGACTGAGCTGGGAATGAAGCCAGAACTCTGGAGTGTTTGTTCATTCTCTAGTCCTGTATCTTGGTTATAGAATCTAATGATTCATTATTTTAATTGAGTTATAATAACAGCAAATTATTAGACATCTGACATTCAATCAAATGGAACCACACACACCTACAGTCTTATAATCAATGAGACTAACAATGGCATCTTTAACATACTTTAAATTGAGAGCTTTCTGAATCTAAACTAAATCTATTGAGCTGAATCACTAAATTGTAGCATTACCACTATGTATATTTTATTTCATTATAAAAACTGGAAAATTGTTAGCCTTAGAATACCTTATATAAAGACTATCAATCAAATAGACTTTTATATTGAATAGAATACTATGATCCATAAACACCAAAAATCCATGTTGAGTAAGAGTTAGTTGACAGTGCTGACATTTTATTCAACATGCAACTAATTAATTGTGACATAGTATAAGAACCAGGTCATGGAAGGCTCTTAGATGGGGTGATCAGAAAATGCCTGACCCAGGCCTATTAATCAGGATATGGGCATGGAACAAATATTGGGTTGTGGCCTGAAGATAAGTAACTCTTGTGTCTGAAAGGCAGATAGGTGACTTGTAGTATGGAGTAAAACAAAACTAATTGAAAATACTGACTGTAATTAACTTCTGGAGGAACAGAAAACCTAGAAGTTAAGTATTAAAAACAGGGGAACTAGGTAAAATGTTCCAGATTTTATATAGTCAATTACACACATAGCAGCAACATATTTGGGCCACTTATCAACAAAGATTAGCTTCTTTCTGATGTCTTCTGCATATCTTGTTGATGACTGACAAGCATTTACAGGTGTGTTCTATGAGGCAGTTGTCAAGATGCTGGACTAATGAGAGAGAGGCTATTACTGTATTAGTTGCTTCTAGAACAAATATTATTATATAGAAAAATTAAGTTCTATATCAATATTCTTCAAGAAACAGAACCAATAGCATAAAACCTGTAGAAACAGACCAATATCTATATAAAGAAATTCATTTCAAGCATTTGGCTTCTATGAATGTGGAGGCTGAAAAGTCTAAAACCTGTAAGGCTGTCTGACAAGCTGGAATCTTGGGCAGGAACTGAATCTATAGTGTTGAGACAGAATTTCTTTTTTTCTCAGGGAAATCTCAGTTTTGCTTTTATGGTCATGGATCAGCTTTTGTGGTTGGATCAGGACGATCCAGATTATTGAAGATAATCTCCTTTATTTAAAATGAACTGATTGCAGATCTCATCACACAATGCCTTCACAGCAATACCTAGTTTAGTGTTTAATTGAATAGTTGGGTGCTACAGTCCAGTCAAGTTGACACACAAAGTTAATCACCACAGTTTCCTAAAATCAGTTGTAAAAATTGTAAGTCAAAGAATAGATTTCATAATAAAGACCAAGCTATAAATGTTCTCTGAATATTTATTAAGAGTATGTTTATTGAAGTGGGGAAAGGATTGAGGAGCATATCCTTTTGTAGGGAATACACATGTAAGGGCAGAGCCCTGAATGGGATTTAATGGAAGGGTTTTAATCCAGTGACCCACAGAAATTCTAGTAATCTCAGAGTAGTATCTGGAGACCATAAGACATTGCTCTGATAAGATTTCTCAACAGCATTCTGATGCATAAATTATTTAATATAACTAAAATTCCTATCTTACTTTTAAAGTAGTTTGTTTCTGTGTTTGCAATTCACATATTTCTTCAGAAATTTTTGTATATATTTGTTGTTTATATGTCCATTGGACTGACTCTCATCTATTTAGAGAAAACCCATGGGAAATTGTTAAGTAGAGAAAATGTACTCCCTGTCTGCCTGCATTTGTCTCACTCCTTTGGGTCCCCATTTACTCAGGTTTCTAGTGATTTTTTTCTCAAGACTTCCAGGTCAGGTTCATCATATGTAAAGCCTGATATAGGGATTCTTACACATGTTTACTGTGGGACTTCTCTCAGGAGAAAGTGAGGAAAGCAGGATATGGTAGGGGAAAAAGAATTTGGTCTTGGTGGTGACTAGTCTGAATGCACAGTTAAGTTTTGGGAGAAATGCACCATAGATTGAGTCTAGCTAGAGGCAGGTGGAACAGTCAGTTGAGACTTTGTTCAAGTTGTACTCCAGGAGTGTGAGGTGGCCTCCCAGTCAAATTGTTTTCTATTTGGCTGAACAAAATTCTGCAACCAGGGGAGCAGGCAGGTGTGAGTTGTTATCATCCAACACTGACAACAGCTAGGGAATAGGTATTCTTCATCTTGGGGTATGTTGTGGTAGCCTACCAATAGCTCCACTGTCATACATTACAGACTTCTCCTACACTAGGTCACACCTACTTGCTAATCACATTAAGTTCTTTCTATCCAGAACCAGATGGCTGCACTGGTGAAGCCTACCAAACATTTAAAGATGAATTAACACTAATCCACCTCAAACTCTTCCAAAAAAATTGAGAAAGAGGGACCATTCCGAATTTATTTTATGAGGCTTGCTACACTAATATCAAAGCCAAGGAAGAGTACTACCAGAAAAGAAAACTACAAGCCAATTTCCCTGATGAACATAGATTAAACCTCCTCAATGAAATATTAGCAAAGTGAAACCAGCAATACATTAAAAGGTTCATATACCATGATCAAGTGGGATTCATCCCCTAGGATGCAAAGATGGTTCATTATCCAATACATTAATCATAGAAAAGATAAAAGTTATATGATCATCTCAATAGGTGCAGAAAAAGCATTTGACAAAATTCAACATATTTTCATGATAAAAATGCTTAATAAATTGGGTATAGAAGGAACATACCACAAAATATTAAAGGCCCTATTTGGCAAATGTCCTCCTAACACCGTATTCGATGGTATAAGTTTGAAAGCTTTTCCACAAAAATCAAGAACAAGACAAGGGTGCCCCCTCTCACTCCTATTCAACATGGTACTAGAAGTCCTAGCCACAGAAATTAAAAGAAATAAAAGTTACTCAACTGGAAAAGAAGAAAATTTTCTCTGCATGCAGGTGACATGATCTTATCTAAAGAAGACCCTAAAGACTCTACCAAAAAACTATTTAAACTAAAAAATGAATTCAGTAAAGTTGCAGGATACAAAATCAACATATACAAGTAACTTGTGTTTTTATACATTAACAATGAACTATTTGAAAAAAAAAAGAAAGAAAACAGTCCAAGTTACAATAGCATCTATAAACAGTAAAATTAACTTTGGAATAAATTTAACCAAGGAGGTGAAGGACGTAGACAATGAGAATTGTAAGACACTGATGAAAAAAAATTGAATAAGCACGAAGAAATGGAAAGATATCCCATGTTCATGGATCAGAAGAATTAATATTATTAAAGTGTCCATTCTACTCAAGGATATCTGACCAAGTCAAAATTACCCAGGGCATGGTTTCTTGACCATTTTGTCATTATAACTCCTCTATGAAGCCTTTTTAGACAATTTTATAATAATTATGTCTTGTGAAATTTTCATGCCATAGGTATACAGCATATATGTTTATTAACTCATGTATATCTGTGCTTTATACATAAAAATTAAAAGATTTTTTGACGCCAAGAACTAACTTTGCCATTCCCCTTTGAGAACACATGACTTCAAGGATCTCTCAGGAGAGAATGAGTTTCAGACATTTTGTGAATTCTTTCCTTCCCAATCCATCCTCTGACTCGCAGCAGTTTCTCCTTGTTTCATATTTTTCAGGAAACCTTTAAAAATTGCTTAAAAAAATTTATGCGGTTTTTAACACAGATATATGTCAATACCTATCCCAATGATTACCAGGATTTTAATCAAGTGGGGTTTGGAATTTCCACTATAAAATATGTTAATTACGATCATATTCCCTTTTGATACTCTCTTACTAGTTTTTCATCATCAAAAGTGATTTGAAACTTTTTATTTATAATATTGATGAAAGTGTGTCATTTCTCTAAATGCACATTCATTTCCTTTCCAGAAAGTCAGTTTCACTGATACTCTTGTCTATTGGAGGCTTCGAATCAATCTTTCAGGCTATTTTCTATTCGGAGGATTGCCATCTGTATAAGTCTGATTTTTATTTAATTCGATTAATAAAATAAAAACACATGGCTGTGGCAGAGGAATTAAATAATGTCTGACATACTGTGCAAATATTATGAAAAAGACTTTCAGATTCTTAGGAATAGCACAGCACTCTTCATTGTTTGAGTCTGATGCCAGTGACTCACTCATGGCCCATAGAATGTGGTAAACATAACACTGACTTCTGAGGCTAGCTCATAAGAGGCCTTGCAGCTTCTACCTAAAATGCTCACTCTGGTGAAAGTCAGTGTCGTGTATGAAGTCTGTGTAACTTAATATCATGCTGTGAGAAAGCCCAAGTTAGTTATGTATAGATGTCCTGTGGAGAGAGGCTTATCTTCTGTGGAGATAGGTAGCTCCCATCTCTTTTGTCCATCCCAGCTGAGGTGCCAGCCTTGGGTGTGAAAAGCTATGTAACATCTAGCTCAGTAGAGGCTTCAAAAGACACCATCTTCAGCCACCAAAATATTTGCAACCACCTATAGGTCTTCGAATTAGTACTTTCCAGATGATCTCTGTCAGCCTATAGGATAATTAGAGATAATAATAAATTGTTTAAGTTACTACGTTTTAGGGTGGTTTGTTGTGCAGTGACAGATAACTGAAACACCTGGATAGAATGCGTCCTTGATTGATGATGGTATGGTGTTCCATTAACTTGGCAACACTTCTTGTCCATTCATGAAACACTTAATTTTCCTTCCAAATTTACTTTCTGCTTCCTGAATTACAATGCTCCCTAATATATCTATTTGAGTTAGCAACTCTTTTTCATCACAATAATGAGCCTCTAGAAGGATATTTTTCTGGACCCAGTATTTGATGACCTCTTTCCAATATTGCCATGTCCTGTCTGGCTAGGTGGGGTGACTGTTGATTGGGTCACCATATATATATATATATGATGCTATTGGGCATTTGTGGCATGGGTACAGTCTGGGCATATAATAAGTACCCAGCTATCAGGTGTTTCACAAAATGTCCCCTGGACATGATCTGTGATATATGATTATGTCGTCCCTATTTCCCACTCCTCTCAAGGATATCCTGGTTCCATTTATATTTTCCTTAAAATAACTCAATCTACATTCACTTAGCTGAAAGAACAAAGCAAGCTCTGGCATACTAGTCAGGCAACAGCAATCTGTGTCTCATCTGAGTTCCCAGGAAACTCTTTTAGCAGTGTGTTGACATCTTGCTTAACTGACACTCAGTGTGCAAATGCTTAACTGTTCACCTACCCATGCTTCATACAGTTCAAAGGTAGTTTTTCTCTTTCTGGAGACCTGAAAAGAACCAAGTAATAAAGATAGACCTAACTAGTGAGCCAAATGGTAGCTATAACTGGCAGTTGGTCATTTGAATCACTAAAGGCACCAGATTATCCAGGTGGAGTATTTAGGCAAAGCCTGTAAAATAACCATGAGTCTAATTTTTCTTCTCTGGAGAATGCATGTTAGGTGATTTCTCCCAGCATTTGGGGCATTTATCAGGATCATCCTGACAGATAGCTGACAGTATTATTCTCATTCTCTGGGATTTCCTGCTGAAATCGCTTGCTCTTATGGAAATAACGTATCACATCTTTTCCTGGAGCTTTAATCCATTGTAGGCCCCTTCCTGATTGCCATAATCTCTATAGCTTCCATTTATCACCCATTTTAACCTCTACTCTTCTTCACTGGTGGAATAATTTGATTCAGCATTTCTGCTTATAGAGCAGGTTGTAACATCACCCATGCCAAGGCCCTCTTGGTGACACAGCAGAACACAAGGAGTTATTTTTCAAAACGTACATAATCCTCCTCTGCATATGGTTTATCCTCCCCAAGAGCCCTAGTGTTTGAACTGTCATTTTCCCACTGAGGTTTAATATAAATTTCCTATGGTATAGCTTTTCCCATCACATATCCTAATGCCTTAGGGTCTTCTGAGTATATTGTCCAAAGGGTAGGGCTGCTTGCACCACAGCCTGGACTTGACTTGCTGCGGAAACCTCTCCTATTCCAGGCTCCATTCAAAGCAGACATTCTGTCATATTACCTGCATATGGGATGGAACAGTGTTTTCAGGTATAGAATATGTCACCTATAGAACCCACAGGGGACTGTCAGGATTGCCATACTTTCTTCACTGTGGGAGAGACAAGATCAAATAATTTGATCTGTACCTTGGATGAGATATCCTAAATTGTCTCTAACTACCGGTTTTCTAGAAGTTTTACTTATGTGATGCACTCCTGAATCTTCATAGGGTTTATCTCACCTTTTCTGAAGCACAAGTGTCTTACCAAGGCCTCTCATGTGCTCTTATGGCCTGGTTAACATGATGTAACACATGCAGTGGATGAATGTGATGGTCTCAGTAATGTTCAGATGATTCAGATCTCTTCAAACTATCTTTCAACAGAAAGTGGGCCAGTTAATACAACTCTGGGGCAAAACTGGAAATACATACTTTTGTCCATTCAATGTGAATGTGAGTTATTTTCAATCCTCTTTTATGATAAGGGCAGGAAAGAATGCATTTGCCATTGATTTGGCATACCCGAAGTCATGTTAATCTACTCTAGCAAGAACACTACATCTTTCATGGTGACCGAAATTGGTACTACCACACCTTTGAGTTTGAGGTCATTTTACTACTACTCTTCTACCTCTTTCTGATTTCTACAGGAGCCAGGCTGGTGAATTAAATTGAGATGTGATGGATATTACTACTCTTGCACTCTTTAGATCAGGGGTTGGTGAACTTTTTCTGTAAAGGTACACATAGCAAATATTTTAGGCTTTGTGGGTTACACGATCTCTTGCAAACCACTCAACTCTGTTGTTGTCATGTGAAAACAACCATAAATAATACATACATGGATGGATTATAAGAAAAATTTACTTATGAAAACAGATGGTAGGATGGATTTAGCCTGTGAGTGGGTCATCAGTTGCCAGTCCGTGCTTTAGACCCTTAATGGTGGTACTAATTTCCACCATTGCATCAGGATGCAATGTGTTTTTGAATCACTCCTTTGGCTTAAGAGCCTTGTGGGTATTTGAGGGTCACCTGCTTCCCTACTGTGACAACCCGTACCCCTCAGGCCAAGCACTCTTTGTGGAGGATGAGCTCACTACCTAATATCCTTTTCCAAATGATATACTCAGGGCCTTAGAAAATGACTACTGAGTGGGTCTGTGCATCCAGTGGACCTATTTGGGACCTGGACTCTCCTTCAATCAGTGACTTCCAGATCTGAAAACTCACTCAAGTCAAGGGATCATGACATTTTCTTGGGTTCCCTCAGCCTTTTGATAGTTTATTCCTGTTTTATGCTGATGGTACAAATTGAGTAGTTGTTGGTTGCCTATCTAGCTTGCCCTGGTCACACTGTGTTCCATTAATTATCTCCATAACTCTCGGTAGGTCAGATCTCCCTGTGTGCTATTCCAACCTTGTCTTTCACGGTGGAAACCCTTGTGGAACCCCTCGGCCTCTATTGTTTTCGTGAGCTACCACTGCCTTTGTTATCAGAGAGCCTAGTCCTGTGATAGCGTTTCCAATTATCAGCCCTGATCTAGAAAGGAGAGCCCTTCCGGAATTTGTTGATGCTGCTTCTCCTTTCATCAGCACACCATGAAAGTTTTAGTAAACTGTGTAGCCTCTGGGATTTCCACTGGTAAATAATTATTCAGTAATTTCTCTAGCTGAACACAGTGCTACACTTCCCTAGTAGGCCTACATCCTAGTGCTGTTTCATCTTTTCCTGCACTATCACCTCTATAATTCTGATACTTCAACCTTGCTTAGAAAAGGCTCTACCTTTTTCCATACTTTGAAGAATCATCCTAGTAAGGAATTTTCCCCATATCTTTGGTGTCCTTGATGGAGGGTTCAACGCTGTGTTTTAGGAGGGTGCACCCAAAGTGATAAACTCTCCTTATTAAATCTTGTTTTTCAGCTCCCTTAAGCACCCTTAGAATCTACTCCTATGGGTATTCCCCTGGCTCCTATTTGCATCTGTTGGAGTGTAGACCCTTTCCTCTCTTATCAGTTCCAACATCTTCCACCCTCCCATCCCCACTTCATCTATTAATTTTTTATGTTGTGACTTAATCTTTTGTTATTGGCCTAGTTCTTAGGAAGGGAGATAAGAGCAGATACTAAGGAGCGAAGGGTGGGCTAGAAGGAAGTATTAGCTCTGAATAGGGAGGGATTGGCCACTTCCATAGGCTAAGGGAATCTGGGGATCTGTGGACCTGGTTGCTGGCCTTTCCTTTCCTCCTTTGCAGGAGATGACAGCATGTTTTTGTGCTACCAAGAAGGCCTTTTGGCTTTCACACTTGTTTTTTTTTTAATTGCATATTAATCAGTCTAAGTTTTCCACTATCTTTATTGTCTTTATTGAGGATGCTCATTAGGCTGGACGATATTCATACGATTCTTCATGATGAGTTTCCTTCATACTTGTCTAGTACCTGGTAGATGCCAATTAGTGAACTCTCTTACTCAAATATACAATGCCAGTTGACCATAGATGAAAATTTTATCAGTTAGGCTGCCACTAGTATTAATGTGTTCTCCACCTAGAATTAGTGATGAGGCCTTTACTGCTAGCTAGGATATCACTAATGATTCATTCTGCTCTGAAGTCCTACTGCTGGCACCAACAGTTAGAGGTAGCATTCCCTGGGAAGCAGATGAGAGTGGAATTTACCACTGGTATTTATCAGGAAGTGTGTTTAGAATCAATATCTGTGGAAAGGAGGAGCAGGGAGCAGGATTGGGCAGAAAGAAGTCAAGCTGTGACTTCATTAAGAGGTTCAGCCAACCTCACAGAGAGCTCTAGAATTTAAATGGATTGTCAGAGTTGACCCGCATTGCATGGAAATGGCAGGGCATTCATATACCAAATTGGTCACTCATTGTGTATGGGCCACCCTGAGCAGTGTGTCTCATTCACTGATGTAGCTGTTTACAGCTGAGGCATTTCCTGCAGACAACCACTGTAGTCGTTGGGTGGCACATTGACCACAGGTGTCAATTCTGTTTAACATGAATTTATATTCCCCCAGGGTTACCAGAAGGGCCTGATACAATCTACTTGCCAGCTATGTTTACACCATTGTTCTCAGGGAGTTCTTCCTAAAGCTATTTTCAAGGGATTTCTTTCCTCTTGATATCAAGCACAGTCCTTTGTCACATTTGTGATTTTAGCAAGTGCAAAGGGAATATGTCATCATTTGGCCCATCTTTGTTTTGCTTTTGTACTCCCATGCCATTTTATCTTATGAACCCAGAAAAATGTGGATTTTAATTGGAAAAATCCCATCAGTGAACCAAGCAGCCACTTTCACTTTGATTTGGAAAGAATCGTAGAATTCAGATCATAGAGCAATGCAGGTGGCTGGATTCTCAGTGGCTCTGTCCCAGGCAGGCAAGTAACCTGCTTATGCATACATCTT
This sequence comes from Smutsia gigantea, assembly GCA_032199065.1. NCBI lineage: Eukaryota > Metazoa > Chordata > Mammalia > Pholidota > Manidae > Smutsia > Smutsia gigantea. The sequence continues at coordinate 377,743 of JAVSCE010013005.1, read as the reverse complement.
GAAGAACTCCCCTGAACATCAGCCCTGTTGCACATTCATTTTGTGTTTTATCAGTGGGCTCTGCACTTCTCTCTGATTTACTGTTTCTCTGTTGTTATGTAAGACATGATCGATATTTTAATCTCAAGATTATGTGATGTTCTTCTGCAATAGGATCCAACAGCAAGCTAGCTGTGTATATTCCTTCATTAGGGGCATGAAAATACCTACATCAGCTTGTTTGTGAACCTGAAACTCCAACTGCTTCCAATTAAGAGCAGTATTCAATTTCTGCCCTAGGCTCGAATGACATGTGGTCTATTTGCAGACACTCTTAAACGTAAGTGAGCATTTGAACATCGTATCCCTCAATGAAATATGAGGGGCAATGCCAGGGAAACAGCCACTGATACGTCATCTAACTTTTTTCTTCTCTGGATCTCATCTAAAGGGGAACTCTTCATTTCATTCCTGCTAGCTGCTAGTCTATCTCCATGCTGGTCCATGAACAGATGTTTTGTATGTAGGTTAGATGGGGCTGTTTACAAAGGAGTTCATGGGACCCAGTACTCCAGTTTCAGCCATTTGCTTATTCAAAGTAGTGATCTCTTGCTATCCTCTTAGAGTTCCATATCATTTGATATTTATAACTAAGAAGGGCTCAAGCAATACCAAGGTCTCCCATTCAGTATGTCCAGTAAAACCTGGTAGCAGGCTGACACTGCTGTACCTTATTTGATCATGAAATAAGAAGATCTGAGTGTATCCAAACTAGTATATTTGAAGTGAATCTGAAAGAGCCTTTTTGAGGTACAAGGGTCAAGGCTAGCTTTGAAGATGCTCTATTAGCTGCCAAAGCTATGAACTCTCTGATAAAGACACTGCCAATTTCCCTCTTTTTTGTTTGCATTCTTCAAAAACCTAAAAAGCTCACCTAGTAACACTGGTTGTTTTTCTTATTTTTCTTTTCTTGACCAACTTAGGACCACCTTTCTTTTGAATAGCACAAATCTTCACTTTGTTTAGTACCATGAATGGTAATTGGCCTAGTGTATCAGGTCTGTCACCTGAATAATTTCTTAGCATCCAAGAGCATGGCTACATAAGATGCTTGAAATTGGATAACTCTCCTTTTCAGCTTCTTTCATGGTCAGTAGCTGGCATTAAATTAGGTATCTCATTTTGATCATAATACAGCACGTTCTTAGCACCCACACTCACATATACTATGCTTTAGAGGGAGTATTCTATTTCCTAGTTAAGGAAACAGCAGGGCTGTATGGGGTTGTGCTCTCAGGTTAAGTCAGACGAGCTCACTGCATCAAGTTAGTTGTTAGTTGTCTTGCTATCTTGATGGAGCTGCTCACAAATGTTTGCAGACAATTAAACATCTGTGGTCACCCCAATAATCCCTTCCATTCACCAGAATCTAGAATTAGTGATGGAATCCCAAGATTATTTATTCTGAAGATCTATGTGTCAAGGATTCATCAGGCCTCTGCAGAATTTTTCCATAAAGCGTCCCAGCTTTTTAACAAACTTCTCTCTGGATGTCCTGGATATCTGGCCATGGCTTTTTGTTGATCAATGGTCAAAAGTAACTTACTTTGTGAATGAATATAATATCTGTCTAGCTGACCACAGGATCATGAAAAGGCTTTCCAGTAACTGAGCAAAGAAATGGTTTGATTTCTTTCTGTACCAGTTTTCTAGTTGTCCTTTAGAGATTTAATTTTCATCTATGATGCTAATTGTAGCTTGGAGTTCTCTGTTTTTCCACTTAGCTAATTCCTCAGGGATCTCTATTTTCCTCAATGTCAGTTGGTAAGACTTATCCTCAGAATGTCAATGCAGTTTTCACCACTTCTTATCAAGGATGTATAGGAAGCCATCTATGTCTCAATTTCTCATCAAATTTTTCTTCCCTCTTTCTTTTTTTAACGCTCTTATCATTTGTAAGTTTGCAAGATAATCTTGCCACTGCTATCGATTTGTGCCATAAAATGTTGAATTGTCAGAGTAGACTTACATGAATGAAAAATCTTACCCAATACCAAACTTTTATAATAGTTAACAAATTACACAAACAAGCCACAAGCTTCATATGGAGAGAGTGAGTTACACACTAGTAGTTCTTTCTTTCCACAGTCTACTGCCCTTAGGTAGCACTTCACATCCAGAGTCATGACAAAGTCTGCCTTTGCTAAATTCCTCGTGCTTGCAGCTGCCTCCTTACATTCCTCACTGTGTCTAGAGGATTCTGATCGTATCTCATGGGGACTGGCTACTTGCCTTTTAAGTGACCCGTGTAAATTCCCTGGTTGAGGCAACTCTTTCATTTAGCTAGCAATGCTACAGGTTCTTTGCATCTGTTTTCCTTCTTCTTTTGTTAGTTTTTTTGTCTTCCTGATTCCTGACTTTTTGGACCTTGTTTGTCCGTATGCATGGCAGGGAATAGAAATCATTCAATGTTTTAAGCAGAAAGGAATTCAATACCAGAATTAAGGTGTGCTTACAAAATTGTGCTGGAGGTTGGTGGTCAAGAAACACTACCACCATTCACTGGTCAGGAAAGTGCTAAACCACTACTATCCTCACTGCCGCTGTTCACCCACATTTATTTCATTGGTGTGGGCAGACAAGCTGGCTCTAGCATGTGGAATATCTGTTGCATCAATTTATCACCCCGCTCCACTAAATGCCGAATAATGGCACCACTGTTTCCAGACTGGAATGAGTGCATCTCAAAGGTAGAAGCTAACTTCATCCAGAAAACTAGCTGCAAGCACATCTGGGCAATGTAGTTTTTAGCTCTACAGCCCCTGTGATACAGAAGGTGGGAGCACAAAATAAGAAGGATGTGGAACAGTCCACTGAGTGCCAGATTCATATCTAACACGAACTTACTTGTTATACTTTCCCAGTCTCAGATGCTCATCTTACAACTTCAGTGTCCCAAGTCCACACTTGACAGGATATATTCTTTCCCCCTCCTCTCAGCTTTTCTGTCATGCCTTTTCAGTAATTCACATACTTTAGGAAGTGGCAGCTAGCTATTTACATTTTTTAAAATTAATGACAATAGATTAATATTTTCACTGCGTGAAATATTTGCATCATTACTGAGACCTTCTGAAATAATTAACTTTGACAAAGACACTATTGGGAGTTTCAGGTCCCATGGATAGTCGACATCAGTAAGATTTTGGCAGCTCCTATCTTTAGCTACCCACGAGACCCACCTTCTTTGCCTCTGTCCCCGGAGCTGGACCTAACCATTATTGTGTAATATAAATCAGTTTCTTATTTTGTGGTCATGAAATTATGAGTACTGTTTTTCTGTCTTGAAAATAAACATGTACAAAATAAAAGGAACTTACTCTTCCAATATTTTTGAAAAACTAGAGTGGGTTATTGTTTATAATGATGATAATAAAAATATCCATTTCAGAGGGACACAAAAAGTTTCAAAATGCTTTGGAATCAATCTTTCAAAACCTTTTGTTTTGCTTTTTCTATGTTTTAATCAGTAGGAACAACCTCAGAATTGCTTCCCTTCAAAACCCCAAACTTATAATTGAGAAAGTCATTTAAAGTTCCATTTTTGGAGCTTGCTATTTATATGCTAAGATTTAATTGTAACATGGAATAAAAATCCTTTGAAAATATCTCCAACGTTGTTTATCTTATGATAATTATATTTTTAATTTTCTTATTTTTGTTCCCTTGCCCATTTTTTCTTTCTTCTGACTCTTTTTACTTGTTTCACTTTTTCACTATAAAGATTTAATATATTTGTTATTTTTTTCTTCAACTGGTATTTTATAATTTAAAGGAATTTTTCATTGTTCAAATACTCTTTTTTTCCCCCTAGTAAATAAAACACTGCTATGAAGCTGGTATTTTTGATAAGTGTAGAGCTCTTTTACTGTGGTTGTACAGAACACCATGATAGGAACATTATTTAAAGTAAAATAGTCAAGATATTGTGACAGGACAAAAGAAAAAACCAAAGAAAGAATATAGTGGTTTTTTTTTTTTAATCTCTGGGAGATGAAACCAAATAAAAAAGTCCCAGATTTGTACAGAAAGTATCAGGAATATGAGTTACCTGTGTGCTCTACTAAGTATCCGAAATATGAATAATATCTACATGCAAATTTATATTCTATGCATCATTATGAACTAGTTGAAAATAGTGCTACTTACTAAACTACAAATAATACATTAAAATGACTGGAAAATGCATTTTTTTGTAATTTCCCCTAGGAAAATATGCCATCATATCAATGTTTAAGTGTTCAAATTATATTTTATTTTTATTGCAATAAAGTTGATATACGGTATTATGTTGGTTTCAGATGTACAGCATAGTGATTCAATAATTGTATATATTATTACATGCTTGCTACTGTAAGTATAGTTACCCCATTATCATACCAAGATACTACAATATTTTTGGTTAAATTCTTTATGTTGTACTTCCACTCCTATGTGTAACATTTCACAGTTTTCAGTCTGTATGTCTTTATTCCTTTCACCTATTTCATCCATCCTCCACCCCCTTCCCTATGGTAACCAACAATCTGTTGTCTATATTTGGGGTCTATTTCTTTTTTGCTTATTTTTAGACTCTATGTATCAGTGAAATCATATGGTATTTATCTTTTTCTGCCATCCATGTTGTCTCAAATGGCAAGCTTTTCTTCTTTTTTATGGCTGAGTAATATTCCATTGTGTATATGTACCAACCACATCTTCTTTATCCATTCACTTATAGATGGGCACTTGGGTTGCTTACCCTTGCTATTGTAAATAATGCTAAAATGAACATAAGTGTGTGTATTTCTTTTCAAATCAGTGATTTCATTTTCTTTCAGTAAATTCCCAGAAATGGAATTGCTGAGTCATATGGCATTTCTATTTTTAGATTTTTGAGGAACCTCTATAATATTTTTCATAATGGCAGGATCAGTTTGCATTCCTACCAACAGAGTAGGAGTTTCCCTTTTCTCCACATCCTCTCCAACACTTGTTAATACTTGTCTTTTGGATAGTGGCCATTCTGATTGATGCATTTCCCTAATGATTAATGATGTTGGGCATCTTTTCATGTGCCTGTTGGCTATCTGTATGTCTTCTTTGGAAAAATTCCTATTCAGGTCCTCTGCTCATTTTAAAATTGGATCTGTTTTCTTGATCTTGAGTTGTATGAGTTGTTTATATATTTTGGATATCAGCCTCTTGTCAGATATATCATTTGCAGATTTAATCTCCCATATGATAGGTTGCCTTTTTATTTTGTTGAGTATTTCCTTTGCTTTGCAGAAGATTTTTAGTTTGATGTAATCCCACTTATTTCACTTTTGTTTCCCTTGCCCTGGGAGACATATCCAGAAAGGAGTTTTTCATACTGATGTTCATGAGATTCTCACTCAAATTTTTTTCTAAGAGTTTTTTGTTTGTTTGTTTCCTGTCTTACATTTAGGTCTTCAATCCATTTTGAGTTTACTTTTGTGTATGGAGTTAGACAGTGATCTAATTTCATTCTCTTACATGCCGCTGTCTAGTTTTCCCAACACTATTTATTGAAGGTAGTCTTTTTTCCATTGTATTTTCATTGCTCCTTTGTCATATATTAATTGACCACATATTCATGGGGTTATATCTAGGCTCTCTATTATGTTCCATTGATCTGTGGGTCCATTCTTGTGCCAAGACCATGCTGTTTTAATCACTGTAGCTTTTTAGTAGAGCTTGAAATCAGGGAGTGTGATACCCTGAGCTTTGTTCTTCTTCCTCAAGATTGTTTTGGCTATTTGGGGTTAGGGATTCTTTGCTCTAGTTCATTGAAAAATGCTGCTGGTATTTTGATAGGGATTGCATTGGGTCTGTAAATTGCTTTTACAATTTACAGATGGTCATTTTGACAATATTAATTCTTCCTACCCATGAAAATAGAATAGATTTCTTTTCATTTGTGTCTCCTTCAGTTTCTCTTATGAGTGTCATATAAGTTTTCAGAGTACAGGTCTTTCACCTCTTTGGTTAGGTTTATTCCTAGGTATTTTATTCTTTTTGATGCAATTGTAAATGGACTTGTGTTCTTGGTTTCTCTTCTGCTATTTTGTTATTAGTATATAAGAATGCAACAGATCTCTGTGTATTGATTTTGTATCTTGCAACTTTACTGAATTTATTTATTCTAGTATTTTTTCATGAAGTCTTTAGGGTTTTCCATATATGGTGTCATGTCTTCTGCAAATAGTGACAGTTTTACTTCTTCATTACCAATTTGGATGCCTCTTATTTATTTTTCTGACTGCCATGGCTATGCAGTACTCTGTTGAATAGAAGTGGTGAGAGTGGGCATCCTGTCTTGTTCCTGATCTTAGAAGGAAAGTTTTCATCTTTTCACCATTGAGTATGGTGTTGAATGTGGGTTTGTCATATATAGCCTTTATCATATTGTAGCACGTTCCCTCTAGACCCATGTTTTTGAGAGTTTTTATCACCGATTGATGTTGAATTTTTTTAAATGCTTTTCACCACCTGTTGAGATGATCATATGGTTTTTATCTTTCCTTTTTCTAATGTGGTATATCACATTAAATAATTTGCAGGTGTTGTACCATCCTTTCAACCCTGGAATAAGTTCTACTTGGACATGAGGAATGATCCTTCTGAGGTATTTTTGAATTCAGTTTGCTAATATTTTGTTCAGGATTTTTGTATATGTGTTTACTAGTGATATTGGTCTCTAGTTTTCTTTTTTTGTAGTGTCTTTGTCTGGTTTTGGTATTAGAGTAATACTGATGTTAGTTGTAACTTCTCCTTTTTCATTTCAGATTTTGTTTGTGCCCTTTCTCTTTCTTTCTTCATAAGTCTGGCTAAGGTTTGTCTATTTTGTTTATATTCTCAAAGAACCAGCCCTTGGTTTTTTTGAATTTTTTTTTTCTAATTTCTTTTGTCTCTATTTTTTTCTGTTCTGATCTTTATTATGTCCTTCCTTCTACTAATTTTGGGATTTGTTTGTTCTTCTTTTTCTAGTTTCCTTTAGTTGTGGGGTTAGATTGTTTGAGTTTGTTCTTGTTTTTTGAGGTAGGCCTGTATTGCTATAAAATTCCCTCTTAGAATCCTTTTGAGACATCTCACATATTTTGAACCATTGTGTTTCTGTCTCCATGTACTGTTTGATTTTGTCTTTGATCTATTCCTTGATATCCATTGGTTATTAGAAGCATGTTGTTTAGCTTCCTTGTGTTTGTGTTTTTTCCAGTTTTTTTTCTTGTAATTGGTTTCTAGTTTCATACCATTGTGTCTGAGAATATGCTTGATATAATTTCAGTATTCTTTAATTAGTTGAGACTTGTTTTGTGTCCTAATATGTGATCTATTTTTGAAAATGTTCCATGTACATTTGAGATAAATGTGTACTCTGTTGCTTTTGGGTAGAACATTCTATAAATATCTGTTAAGTCCATCCAGTCTAGTGTGTCATTCAATACTTCAATTTCCTTTTTTGTTTTCTGTCTGGATGTCTATGCATTGATGTAAGTGGGGTGTTAAAGTCCTCTGCTAGGATTGTGTTGCTGTCAGTTTCTTCCTTTAGGTCTATGGGTATTTTGTTTGTATGTTTAGGTGCTCCAATTGGATGCATAGATGTTTATGATTGTTGGATCCCTTTATCACTATGTAATGTCCTTCTTTGTCCCTTGTTACTTTCTTTGTTTTGAAGTCTATTTTGTCAACATAAGTATTGCAGCTCCAGAATTTTATTATCCCTATTTTTGTGGTATATCTTTTTCCATCCCTTTACTTTCAGGCTGTGTGTATTCTTAGGTCTGAAGTGAGTCTCTTGCAGGCAGCAAATAGATGGGTCTTTTTTTTTTATCCATTCAGTTACCCTATGTCTTTTGATTGGAGCATTCAGGCCATTTACATTTAAAGTAATTATTAATATGTATGTAGTTATTGCCATTTGTTAAATGTTTCCTGATTCTTTTTGTTGTTATTCTCTGATCCTTTCCTCCTCTCTTGTTCTCTTTTGTGTTTTATGACTTTCTTTAGTGTTACGGTTGGGTTTCCTTCTCTTTCTTTTTTGTGTATCTATTATAAGTTTTTGGTTTGTGGTTAACATGGAATTCTTACATGACATCATATGATTATTACAATCTATAATAAGCTGATGGTCATTTATGTTCGAATTCTAACTGAACTACATTTCTTACTCCCCCTCCGTCTCATTTGATGCATATAATATCTTTTATACATCTTTTTATTAAGTTAGTCCCTTAACTAATTTTTAGAAATAACTGATTTTATTATTTTTGTCTTTTTGCCCTTTATACTAGTTTATAAGTAGTTGATCTATCTCTGCTATATGTCTGCTTTACCAGTGGAAATTTTTCCCTTTCTTAAATTTCTTGCTTCTATTTAGGGTCTGTTCTTTTCCTCTTAAAGAAATTCCTTTAATATTTTTTGTAAGGCTAGTTTAGTAGTGGTGAGCTCTTTTAGCTTATGTTTATCTGTGAAGCTCTTTATCTTTCCTTCAATTCTGAGTGATAACCTTTCTGAGTAGAGTATTCTTGTTTGAAAGTTTTTCTCTTTCAGTACTTTGAATGTATCATGCCATGCCCTTCACACCTATAGATTTTTATGAGGAAAAATCAGCTGATAACCTTATGAGGCTTCCCTTATACATAATTTGTTGCTGTTCTTTTTTGGCTTTTAAAATTCTATTTTTGTTTTTGATCACTGGCATTTTGATAATGATGTGTCTTGGTGTGGACCTCCTTGGGCTCATCTTGATTGGAACTCCTCTGTGCTTCCTGCACCTGATAGATTTTTTCCTACTTTGGGTTCAGGAAATTTTCAGCTATTTTCTCTTCAAATAAATTTTCTACTCCTTTTTTTTCTCCCTTCTACTTCTGGAACTTGTATAATGTGGATGTTAGAATGTTTGCTGTTGTCCCAGATCTCTCTTACCCTATCTCATTTCTTTTAGTTCTTTCTTCCTTACACTGTTCAGCTTGAGTGCTTTCCAGTATCTATCTTCCAAGTCAATAATCTGTTCTTCTGCATCCTCTAGTCTTCTGTTAATTCCCTCCAGTGTATTGTTTAAATTTCATCTATTAAATTCTTCATCTCTGATTGGTTCTATGTCTATGTTGAGGTTGTTTTCAGTTCTGCTAGTGTTTTCTAAAGTCCAGTGAGTACCTTTACAACCATTGTTTTTAAACTCTTTATCAGGTAGATTGGTTAACTCTGTTTCATTTAGTTTTATTCTGTTTTTCTTTTCTTCTTGTTCTGTCATTTAGAGTGTATTATTCTGTCTAATTTTGTATGACTTTCTGTGCTTGGTTCTATGAATTAGTTGAAAGGGCTTGCTCTCCAGTTTTGAAGTACTGGCCTTATTTAGGAGAATCTCTTGGGTAAACAGCTTTGCCTCATGGTTTTGGCAAGCTGAGGGCTGAAAGAGTGTGAGATGGATTTTTCCTGGTGTTGGAGCTCCCAGGGTGTGGTCCAGGGGGCACAACCTTGGGGACCCTTTGGAGGGTCTCCTGGTTAGACATCTTTGGGTTCTACACTGGCAGGGGGAGGGTAGTGGGCCAGTGGTAGTTCAGTGGCAAACTCCAGGTAACTCCTGATTGTCACCAGCTGAATCCCCTGAACTTCCTCACCTGTATGCCTATTTTTTCTCTCAGCCACTTGGGACCACTCTGGGGAATTCCCATGTGCCAACTAGGTCCTGTTATGGTGTGGAGTCAGGCTCCGTGCACATTTCCCCTTGACCCTTGCATGCTATAAGCTGCTCCTGGCTATTGCCTTGTTGGCACCTGCTGGTCCTACTAGGGGTTGGGCTTAGGCATCGTGTACACATTTCCCTATAGCCCCTTTGCATTCCAAGCTGCTCCAGCGTCATCCAGGTCCCACTCATGACCTGGGGTCAAGCCCAACACATGTATTCCCCACTTGCTCTGGGATTTGCTTTGTAGTACCAGTCCACATATTTGAACGCTTCCCAGTGAGCTGGGAAACTTTCTGGTCCTCTTAATGAGAGCTGTATTGGTGGATAACAGCTGGCAGCAAGGCAGGACTGCCGGACTGCACCCATATCCTGTTCTCAGCTACACCAAGATGTGCAGAGGGAGTACAAACAATGGCATTGGTTGGTTCCCCTGATTCTGGATTGCCCCCAACAGTTTCATTACCAACCAGTGGATGTTTAGTTCTGAAACAGGTTCTTTCATTTATGGTCTAGTTCTACTTTAAACCATAGGGTTTTTTTCCCTTTACTTCAGGTCAGGGAGTTCATGCCTGGCTCAGCCAGCAATATCCCTTCTCCTCCCCTCTGAATAGCTGTACTGAAGGTGGGATTCTCCACTTATGGTGTCTCTGTCTCTCCTGCCATTTTGGGCCTTTAAATTTGTTCTTTCTGTCCCTTGTTGTATAGAAGGTGTTCACTTCAGTGTCTTCTTCTTCAGGGTGAAATAACTCTTGTGCAGGTAAAATTTGGTGTGTAGGAGGAAGAAGGTGGATTCAGGCTCTCTCTACTCTGCCATCATCTGGTACCTTCTTGTCAAGGATATTTTGGTACTTTGTTAAGTGGTAAAATCTAAGTTATCTGTTTTAAGACATGAGCTAGCATGGCATTTTTATAGATTGAATATAAAAGAGAGACAGGAAAGCACAGGGATCAACTCTAAATATCTTAAAGGCAATCATATTTTCTTCAAACTCACATCTACTGCTGTGCATGACCCAAATCAACCCTTATTGTATGTTAAATGAAAACAAATGCTACAATAAAACTATTAAATAAAAAGTTTGTTGTAAATATGTTATAGCTTATTATTGGGGCAGGTTTGGATAAATAGTCACTATTTATTTAGTCCTGTTTTTGTCAAGCACTGCATTAATCTCTTTTACATGCATTATTTCATTTAGTTCTTTTAACAATCTGAATGTGCACTGGGAGGAGGGAACAAATATTCCAAAGTGATTTTCTGGCATTAAGATTCAAATTAAAAAGAGAAAGAAAGATATCACAGAAGTAATAGTTGTTCTCTCACCAGAAATTGTTGCCTCATTAGCAAGAAGCAATAGATTATGATTGAGGAGATGCTGGGCCTTGGGGAGGCATTGCCATGGTAAATACATCCTGTGAGTACCGCTGAGATACAAGCTGTGGCTACTGCTGGAGCGCTTTGGACCCCTTGTTGCCAAACACTGGCAGGCAAGAAGAGGAGTCACCTTACTGGCCTGGGAAATCGATGCTGATCCCAGGAAGATGTAGGGCTGCTCTAAGAAATGGAGACAGGGAAACATAAGTATGGAAACAGCTGATCCACTTGGACACCTCTTGGTGCTCCGCTGCCCCATTGTAACTGTGAATGACATGTGCAACAACCCCAGACTAAGAAGGCTATAACTTTTAGGAGCTCATTGCCCTCAGAAATAAAGGATTGGATAATGTCACTATGGAAGACCATGACCTGCCAAGGTGATAGCAGAGGGATGTGGGGAATTTGAAACAAATCGTAGAGGAGGGAGAGGATGAGGAGCAATCGCAGCCTCCAGATCAATCGCAGAGACTGGGCTCTCTTAATTCTTCTCACAGACCTCCCTACTCAAAACTCAGGTTGTTCAAACGGTTCAAAATTTCCTTCAGGTAAAGCAGCCTATGGCAACCACGGAGGAGCTTTCCTCTGGGTGTGTGTGGAGTGGAGCAAAAGGTGGACTTCAGAGGCTGTGGGAACACTCTCTGAGGGCCGGTATTGCAGGGAACAGAGTTCACCAGAGCCCCAGCAGCCACACTGTAACGGAGGTCATCCTTCCCACAGGCTGCTCTTGTCAAGGAGTGTGTGGTTGAGGTTCAAAGGCAGGGCTGTTCTGGAGGGAAGCAGGAGTCTTCTGACAGCAACTTGGGCTCTCTGGAAGCTCTGCGGGACTTGCCTCTGAACTGCAGTCAGTGACATTTCCACCCAACCTTCTTCCTTCCCTTCCTCTCTCCTTCTCTTAGGGTCACATTTGAATCATGCTCTGACGGCTCTCCCCGTCTCCTCTGGGTGCTTTCCCATGTCCTCTCGCAGCCTGCTTCTCACAGGCCTGGTAATCAGAGAGCAAGACCTGCCCACTTGTTCACTGAGCAGCTTTTGCTCAAGTTGTATAATGAACTGACAGCACCTTAATCTTATCTTACGGTGCTGACAAGCTTCATATCTCCCAGAAATTAATCAAATTTTGGGGACTGTTAAAAAGACCTTTCTAGTTTTTGCTGCTCCACAGATAATTATCTACAATTTTTGCTCATTTCTTTGTTCAGTTCGATGTGATGTTGGGAGGAAGAAGTAGCAAACAGCCTTGGGGGAGGAAAAGAAGAAAGAATAGCATGTTGAAATTGAACATATCTCTTTTAAATCTTTACCATTATTTCTAGAAAAAGTCAAACTTTTCTCAGTTTTTATTGTCTCTCTTCCTACCTTACCATAGTCATTTTTTACACATAATTCTCATATTTTTTATTTGTTACCAAATATGTTTACTAGCGGAGCGCTAATCTTCCCTCAATTTGGATTCTTCTCCGCCTTGCAAATGCTTTCACTTCCTGTTTACTACTTATGTGTCATTCACTGAGCCACATTTACTGCAAATAAACTCCCTGTCAGGCAAAGAATGGGGGTAAAGAAATGAACATAATGTGGATTTATCATCAGGAAACTGACATTGTACTAAAATCCCGAACATTCTAGATTGTTTTTAATGGCTAGGATATGCTCAAGGAGAGTGATTCTGCCTATTTTTCAGCATGACTCTTCTTTCTACCTTTGTTTATCTGTGCTGTGAGATTCCCTGATCACATGACCCTTCAGAGAAGAACATGCAGTCACATAAAAAGTAGAGAAAGCTGACAATTTTGTATATTATTGGATGAAAAACAAAGGACAAATTATAAAACTGCTACACAGAGGTTGCTATGGTAAGCATATTTTTCCAATCAGGACTTTTTTTTTTCATAATCATGGAAAACTGCTTATTGTGAGCACTTATTACCAAATTGAAATGATTTCTTTTAAGGATAGAGGGTGATTTTGAGTTTTATCCAGTTGGAAGCTTATCATGATTGCCTATCTTAATGTATTATATACAATCAGAAAATATATGTTAATTAGGTAAATTCTGTTCAAGTATGTTTATGAGTGTTTAAACCTTACGCTGGGTTTAGAAGACCTTGCATTTGAAAGTGACAAAGACATGCTTTCAGGGACAAGGCCTAAGGCAAAAAAAAGACTAATAGTAACATCTGTCCATGTGTGTTCCTGTGAACTTTTCTTATATTTGCCTTCCTGAAGACTTTTATTGGCTTCAAACCCAGGTTTTATCTTGGCATCTGATTTACACATTCATCTTATAGATATGATAACTCTTCTTTGCCATCTGGTATCTGACTTCAGTCTATGTGTTATGTTTTACTGAGCTATATTTTATAATAGCTCTCCTTATCTTCCAATCTTGACAAGACCAGTTCTTTTTCCCCCTCCAAATTTTATTATTAAAAATTTTAAACACATAATAGCATTCTACAATTAAGAATCTACAGTTAATATTTTACTATACTAGATTTATTATATGTGTGTCGCTATCCATCCAACAATTCATCTTTCATCTTATTTTAGGATGCATTTCAAAATTAGTTGCAGACATGAAACTTCAGCCTACATATCATTAAGGAGGATTCAGTATTTCTTTATTGTTCCATTTAATTCTTTAGTGGTAAAATTTATGTACAAGGAAATGCTCATATCTCAAGTGTTTAATTCATGGAAAATTTTGACAATGTTTTGACCTATATAACTCAAACATTGTGGATATATTTTTTATTTGTTAAACTTCTAGAAGCTAACAGCTCATAGCTGACAGATATAGTGACATGAGACTGAATTTAGCTGGGCCAAGAAAAACCTTATTGTGAGATAAATTGTATTTTAATACCAGGGTCACCTTACGACATTTTGATGGCTAGGTCTAACTATATATTACTATATAATATTGTCATTTGCCATGGCAGTCAACCCCTCTTACGCTAGACTATGAGCTTACAGCTCACTCATCTTTAATTCCTAACACTTAAAAGGAGATAAATATTTTGCACTTTAATGAATAAACTAAAGTCACATATTGATTTATACAAGAAATCTTCCCAAAGTGATAATGTACGTCAGTAAGCTTTTTTTCTAAATAAATTTAGTTCCTGAGATCAGATAGCAAGAGTTTGGGTTACAATGGATTTATATAATTTAAAAAATATGTATGTTCTTTAATTTCTGAATATATATTCTACTTGTCCAAATAATTTTGAGAGTCCTCTATTTTGACCTCTAATATAGATCAGGTTATCAAAGGCTTATCTAGATGAGGGTATCTGCAAAATACTGGCCTCAAGTGGTTTGGTAGCTCAATAACTACAAGTAAGAGACTCTTACGGGGGAATGTCTCTAATAATTTCCCAGTGAAAGACAGCAGGGCTAATGCAGGATGAAAATGCAATTCTAAATTTCTGTGGACTACAGTTTATTTGATAGAAAAGGATCAAATGATGGTGACGAGAAGAGCAGGGATTTTGGTATCTCTTGGAGTTTCCATGAGAGCTTCTTCCTTCATTCCAGCAAAGGCTTTTCTTGGTAGGTCCTTAACAGAGGTATCACTGGGGGTAAAAAATACCCTTACGAGTCACTTCTTGATTTCATCAAGTGCTGAGAGCATGTAAACTAACATAGGCTATTTCATGTTTTCAGAATCACTTATGTCATGTCGCAGTTACTTAGTTCCTGAATTTCTCTGCCTCTTTACTATATCAGAGTCTCACTACTGCACAGTTCTGAAAATGAAACATAACATTATGCTATGCCCTCAGATGACCCATCACTGACTACTGTATCGACAATGACCTCCCTAAGCTTCCTGCAAATTTTCAGAGATGTAAAACAAGGCCATGCTAGGAGAATGAAACAAAGGTGAAAGCAGATCTGGAAACTATATAAATCCACGATAATGACCAGCCCGAACTTTCCAAGAAAGAGGTAAATCAGGTTATCAAGTGTTAAGCTGACCAAGTCTACTAGCCAAGCTAACAAAACTAGTAAGGTTGGGAGCCTGGGTTACTCAGCAGACCTATGGAAATAGACTTCCACAAAGCATTTTTGCAGCCTAATTCTGACATACTGAATTCTGTTTAGTTGCTTATAGTTGTCTGTTATGGGTCTTTCCTTTCACCTGCTGTGATACCTGACCCTTACATGATCAGTAGCCCACTATTTACCTCCCTGGACCCCTGGCCTCCTGCATATTCTCACTTCTAAGAGCAGCGTGCCCTCTTGTGCTGACTGACTTTACATACTCTGGCATTCCAGGTAACTTTCCATGATGCTCCTTTAGTCTTGATATTGCAGGAGTTATGAGTCAAGGGCATATTTTGACACAATCAAGTAGCCAGGATTGAAGTGAACCATAATATATTCCTTTATCCATTCATTCATTCAAATATTTATTGAGCATTTATCATATGTCACGACCTAAACTAAGAACTGGGACAAAGGATGAAATGTTACTTGACTTCCATTCAAAGTCATGATATGAGAGAAGAAAATGTATTCAAGAAATAATTATAACACCCTGTTATTGGTGTAAAAAAAGGAGATATGTATTAGGTACATAGACATAAAGGAGGAAGGATCAATCTCCTTCGCTTAGATAGGAGTGGAAAGTAGACGAGAAAGCTTATAGAGCAGACATATAAACTCTGTCTTTAAGGATGAGAAGTTTGCTATTGCTAGGAGTTGCAGGTAAGGTGCAAAAGGGTAGTCCAGGCAGATAAAGCACCAAGTACAAAGACATATTTTATGAAACAAAAGGGAGGATTAGAGGAACCTTAAATAGTTCAGAATGGCTGGGTCAATGCTACTTTGTGTAATTGGTGGGAGATGAGGTTGGAAAATCAGTAATAATAGCAAACACTTATATGGTAATTTCTTCTATGAATATTACATGCTTTAACTCTTCATAACAACTCAATGAGGTAGGTATCTTGCCTTTATCATTGACCTTATTTTATAGATGTAAGAATGCTGGCAGAGAAAGGCTAAGTAAGTTGATCAAATTAGTATAGCTGATAAATCACACAGCCAGGATTCAAACATAGGCAGTCTGCACTTTTTCATCTGATTTTCAAATTCAGTTTCTTTAAAGGTAAAACATACATATTGTAAAATTCACACTTTTTTATGCAGTAGTCTAGGAATTTTGACAAGTGCATTTGCCATTGATCCTTATGGTAGCTTATGTCAGAAAAGCCTTCCTTCCTTTTGATTGCTGAATAGTTTCCATTATATGAGTCCTATAATCAGTTTACATAGTCATCAGTTGTTGGACATTTCTGTTGATTATGAATAAAATTATGTTAAAGTCCTTGTCTTATAGTTACAACATCTAGGTTATCTTTGAATCTGGTTCTTTTGATTACTGTATCTCTTGACAATGGCTATATTTTTGTCTGCTGGCTTTTTTGTGTGTCTCATAATTGCTTATTGCATGTTGGACATCATATGTAAAACAGTACACGCTCAAGTAATAACATTATACACGGAGATGAGCATTCTTATTCTTTCAGGCTATTCGTTTGGGATGTTGAGTCAATTTCGTCAGGACAGCTGAGCTGAATTTGGATCTTGTTTTGGTTTTGACTGTTGTCAGGGTACTATGGGCTTTGGTAATTCTTAGGCTTCTGATGGGAGCAGAGAGATTCTTTGTTCTTCTGGTCCAGCCTCGATTTTAAGCTAGTTCTGTGTGCCTGGACCTCAGGGGATGGAATTTCTCAGGATTTATGCCCCTTCTTCCCATGGCAGTCACACTCTATCTTGTATGTGACAGAATTTATGTGGGAGAATGTATTCTTCCCCTTTACTAGTGGTATTAGGATAGGATGCTGGGTTTAGGGCTCCACTGCTCTCTGCAGGGTAAAATGATTTTTGTTTCTATCCTTCCCACAATGTCAGTGAAGCTTACCTGTATGCTAAAGGTAAGATTGCTGGCCCTTCCCCAATGGCTTTAGGTTTTTGCTCTATATGTGAGAAGGATTAGGGGTTCCATACCTTTTCCTCAATGGTGGCTGATTTCCTCCTCCATGTCTGTGTGGAGCTTTCTCTGGCCTCCCATATTACCCCCCAATCTTTCTAATGAACAGTGAACAAAGGCCATTGGAAAGAGACTGTGACTGTGTAAATTCTGTTTGGGTTTAGCGGTCTCAGAGATTCCATATTGGTACACTTTAGGAATCATCTTTTTTTTTAAACTTGATTTCCTGTCTGCTTGTGTGGTGAATAAAGCCTCTTCCTCCCACGCTATACCTCAGGTGAGAAAATCTTGTATTCTGCCTCTCCTTGGAATTCAGGCTATTTCATTGCCTTGAAATTTTAGCTCTTTGGTAGATTCAATACAAGCAATAACTGTGGATAATTCATCCCTTTTTTATTGTTGGGAAGGAATAATGCTCATTCCAGGTTTCCCCAATCTAGGCAGAAGCCAAGCTGTGCTTTTAACCATTACGCTAATCTATCTTCCCAAAGCTGGGAATTAGATAATTTAGGCCTTACATGTATATATTATACTAAATAGTTTCTATTTTATCTTGAGAGGCAGATAAGAGATAGCAAAGGATTTTAAACAAGGCAACAATATAATCTGACTTGGGATTTAGAAAAATAACTTCAACAATAATTTTGGGAGAAACACAGAAAGACTCATGTGAGAAACAGGATGACTGGTTAGGCCTGAAATATTCTAGGGATGAAATGACAAGGATATTAATAAGAAGAAATGGGTCTGAAAGATGTCAGAGTTTTCCTGATTCAATGACCAATTAGTTGAAGCAAAAGAAGCATAAGTCTGGTATAAAGGCACATCGTCATTTGACCACTATATTTGTTGAGTGCCTATTTCACTAGCAAACATATCTTAGTTTGAATGAAAAGCTAAATTGTATGGTCAACTTCAACATAATGGGATTCCAAGATTTCCAACTTAGGGAAACTGATACAGTCATTAATATGGTTGAGATACATTTTAAATGGAGCCAATATTGGAGGAAAGAGGATGTGCTGAAAGAAACATTACTGAATTTTGTATCATATGCTAATGTTCAACAGAGAGCTAGAAATGTGGGTTTGAAGATAGAAGAGAGGCCAAGGTGGAGATATAGATGACCATCCTTAGTGGTATTGGATATATTGAAAAAAAATGAGATTGTAACATAGAGTATAACATTAGAGGAATCTGAAAGGGCCTGAAAGAATGACCAGAGTAAAAAGTGAGTGTCACTATAGAAAATTGCCATGAAAGACAAGTAAAGAGTTTTATAGAGTGGTTAATCGTGTCAAAAGAATCACTGAAAGAAGTAAAAGGTAAGCTTGAAATTAATCAATGTATTTTCTAAACCCAGACAACAGCGGAAATGAATAAAGCCCCAGAAGGTGTATTATACAGACTGGAGAATTCAAAACAAGCACTTTTCTCATACATCTACCCTTCTCATCCTTATTACGCTGTCTCAGGTAAAGGCATTAAATTTGGAAGTCTAAAATTGAGTGTGGCAGTGGTATGTTTCTTCAGAAGATGGTACTTTTTTCTTATATTTTCTTGAAAAATTTTTAGAAAAAAATCAACTATAACTTATATATCACAATTTATTCAGCTGACTTGATGTACTATCAAATTTCATGTTTTATTATATTTCATACTGTTGTAAGTGTTGTCTCCAGAATGTCAGACTGTGCAATATGGGGGAAAGGAGGTGGGGAACACCAGAAAGAGAGAAGGTTCTTAGCTTGGGACCAGTGGTGTGTGTGTGTGTGTGTGTGTGTGTGTGTGTGTGTGTGTACATGACCCCCGAGTGTGATCAATTTAGAATTAAGAAGAATTCTATTCTGGGAGAGTCATCTCAAGTTGGCCTGATCAGAAGAGTTGCTTTTTAAGTATCGAAAAAGTCAGTATTTGTCCTCAGTGTTCTCTCTTATGAGTGAGTTTAAACTTAGTCATCTTGCCTTCCTGCATAAGGCAAAATAATTTTCTTTATCTGGATTTATGGGTCTTCCTAACTGTATTTTTTCCAAGAATGAGGTCTTCTTTTTTTAGTTTTTATTTTTGCAGATTTTAAGTAAGATTTTTCCTTTCTCCATCTTTTCGTATTTAATAACTTTAACCAATTTAGACATATCTCTATTGTTGAAACAAAGGGTATTTGTGAAACGTCCTTTCTGAATGTCCTTCCAAAATAATAGTCTCTAATCCCCAATTACCCTGGCAGTGCAAATCTTTCTATTCATTTTCTCCTTTTGTTTTGTTTCTGGTTATATTTAATGTAAACCTTCTATGACCTGTCTAGAGCCCCTTGGACTTATTATTGTTAGCAGTGGTTTTTCTTGACTTTAGTTTAGTTTGTCCCTATTTGCTATGAGCTTCACAGTTTATTATTTCAAAGTATTCTTACATCTGCATTCACTTTCCCCTCACTCTTTGTGTACGTATTCCTAATATATTTCTTGTCATGCTTGACTTTTGCTCTTTCTCTCTTTGGTACATAATCTTGAAAGGGGAATGGAGTCTAATCCCTCTGTTACCTTTGGAGTGGGAAGCATTGAATATTCCTTTTATCTCATCTGTTTGTAATGCATCTAAAATAGTTTACTTTCAATTCTACTTAAATCCTCCTTATTTTTTTTGCATATATTGAAGATGTAGTGTTCATTTTCTTTGGTTTCTTTCTCTCTTTGCCTGACAATGCTTCTATTTTCCTGACCATCAGTTAGATACAATTATGCCTTTTTCTTCCTCTTTTTGTTAAAGTCCGATTCTCCCTCCACTGTTTTTAGGTCTCAGAAATACAGCTTTCTTTGTTATTATCTTTGCATAAGTTTCCACTGAGTCTAAATGGTGAGTTCTCAACTCCTCCTGTACATTAGAATTACCTGGGAACTTAAAAGAATATACAGATTTCTGGTATCACACCCAACCAAATAAATTGGAATCTCTAGGAGTGGATTTTAAAACTTCTGAAGTGTTTTTGATGTGCAGCCAGAAATGAGAACCGTTGACCTACTTATTTTTAGTCAGTTTGTTTCTACTTATCTTCCTGTTTCAAGTAAAGGAACTCATTGAAGATATCCTTGGAGTGCTTTTCATTTTGCTGGAGGTAAAAACAGGTAGCTTTTGCAAGTGGTACTGATAATCTCCACCCAAAACGATATGACACTTATGATATATTTGCTGTCATGATGAGAGCTAGGAAAGGCAAGGAAAGCAGAGGAGAAAATAAGGCAAATAAGATAAATACATGACAGGAGGAGTACCCTGAGAGACACAGAGAGAGGAATTGAGTAGAGAGGATGGAAATGTTCTTCAAAGCGACAAAATCAGCTAGGGTTGCTTGTGATATTTGCAGATTCCTGCCCATTCGTAACCACTGGATCAGAAACTTTGGGGAGGCCTAGGAATCTCTACTTGAATTATTTTCAAGATGATTCTATGCCTCCTGAAATTTGAGAACATTAATTCTGGTTAGCAAAAGAACTGACAAATCCCACTAGAAGTTATTACTCCATTTTAAACACTTTATACCACTGATAAACAGTGAAAGTGAAAATATTCATTGAAGGGTGGTCTTTAATAAAGCAGAATGTTGTGTGTAGTTGTGTAGGGGAGCAGGTGAAGGGGTGTGCATAGAACAATATTTAATACTAGTTCCCAAATATGTAAATCACAGGATTTCCTGGCTAACTTGTTTAAAAGTTAGATTTCTGAGTCCCTCAATGGGTTCAAAATGAAGTCTTTGATCCAGTAGGTCTGGAGTGGGCTCCAGGAGTGCCCTTGTGGGTATGTGTATTTTCCCAGAATTCCCATAAGTGATTACTCTAGAAAACAATTGCGAAGATTCCTCTGAACATTGAATAGCTTTAAACCTGTTTTCTAATGCCAGAAATTCTTTTCTAAATGGCCACTCATCTGGTAGCTGTAAAGTATAAATAACTGGTATCAGATTATTTTCGGAATGATTTAGTTTAAAGCAAATTAAGAGTAAGGACTTACAAACAACACAAAGACATGTTTTACTTTCTTTAGACTTTTGTGTTGGCTAAGTGGATCAACTTAAGTAGCCAGATTAAAGTTCTAGATAAGGTGAAGAACTGACATGGGCTCTGTGTCATTTGAATGTGAATGTTGACAGCCCAGCTTCACTTTAGGTGGCTGTGTAGAGAAATTAGGAAAACGACCTACCTCCCAAGCCTTCAACTTGAGTCCTTACGGCATGTCCCTCCTGAGGATCCAAGGTTCTGCCAGCTCTCCTCTGCTTCTCTACCAGCCCCTAAGAAGCCCTTCCTAGACAGGGAATTCACTTTCTTTAGGTGTGGTCTAATTATTTAGCCTGAGAATAGGCAACTCCTAATAGCTAATATTCCATACATGAGGAAGGAGAGAGAGAACCCTGCTTGGCCTGCCAGTTTTGTTGTGGTCAGTGCATTTAATTAATTGCTCAGATGATTGTGCCATCTGAGAACTGGGAAACTAGTTCTCTTTTGTACACTTAACTATGAACATCTTTGGATCTGCTCTTACTAGAATCTTTCTAGTGGTTTCCTCTTGAACCTGTTGTAAACTTATGAGTTCTTGTACTCCTGTCAATCAACTGACATTTATTTTGTAACTTCTAAGAGTTTTTCGCTGTTTCTTTGATGTTGGTCACACCCTCTATTGGTTTTAAATACTCTGTAACTGTAAGGGATTAGGGTGAGAGGGAGGGCAGAAAAAATGAAAGCAAAATTGATCAAATGTATTAGTCAATACGAAGAAACAAACAAAACCACAAATCTCTAATTTGAAATAAAATGGGGTCTATTGAGAGGACACTAGGAAGCTTGAAGAATTGCCTTAATCCTGCAGACTCAGTTACAAAAATTTCCAGTGTACCTGTGCTCTATAATCAAAAGATGCTGAGAAAATGAAAATCTGAAATTTTGAATTCTGAGAGTAGGACGGAGGCAGTCAATGCATTTTTAAACTCTTAGTCCATTAGTCACCTTCTGACTTCATTTCCCTCTTTGCAAACATAGCCCAAATTTCCAGTGATGCACTCATTTCCACCTTAAAAAAATTCTTGTATTTAGCCTTGCATTGTGTCAACTTGCCAGTGTTCAACAGTGACTCACTCCATAAAAAGCTTTTCAGAGTTTATTCCCAGGTTGCCAGACTTTGCTGGATAAACTCTCAAAATTATGTTGACAGAAAATTCTTGCTAACTTAAGTCATGAATTCATCCACGTTTTTCCTTTCTTCTTTTCTTCATCCTTTTACCTGAATCAGCAGTAGCATAAATGAAGGAGCAAGGAATTAGAAAGAAAAGACCTGAGTTGGGTTCTAGTTTCTGTTACCAGTTAGTTATGTCATTTAAAGAATGACCCTTCATTTCACTCTGTCCCAGTTTTGTCTATGATGTGGGGATAATACTTAAATAATAGGATGCTTGTGATGATTAAAAGAGGCATGTGAAATTAGCTTCTGATCTACATTACGCTCACATATTGGAGCTGTGTTATACTTTATATGCAAAGCAATCCAATGTCTTTATTAAAAATATTTAATTTCTGATTTTTTCTTTGGATATTCATTTCCAAATTTCTAGCTCATTCGGTACAAACAATATGAAGTCTCCACTGACACCTCAAACTAAAAATATCTATAGCAAGCCACTTCATTTTTTACCAAAACTTCTTTCCGACTAGGGCAATTATAGTTAGCGAAGAGAGATTCTTCAGTATTTACACCACCTATTTTTCATTCCCATCACTGTTGTATCATCACATTTTTAAACATCTTTCCTTCTACTTTACTTTGATCAAGGACATAATATTCCGTCCTATCAGTTTGGTGCTATGAACCAGAAGCTAAGAACATTTTTTTGTGTATTAATCAACCACCCAAGATATGATACAAACCCTGGGATAAGAAGAAAAATCTAAGTAATCCAGGCTACCTGGTCATTTTAGTTATTTACTTTTAATTCCAATAAATTCTAAAATTCAGTTCACAAGTCCATTATATTGTATTTGCATAACAAATATTTTTTATATTTCAAATAGATTATTTGATGTATTTACTGATACATTAAAAGAAGCAGATTACTTACTTTTTTACTTGTGTTTCCTTCATTTATTGGAATATCTACCTTATATTGCTTGATTCTAATAATTGCATCAAAAGTTCTGGGATAATTTATTATTGAAAGCCCCTCTGCTCTTCAGTGCTGACCTCAGTGTGTAATTGCAAGAGACCCTTCTGCCTCTTGGGCTCCTTGCCTCGGTATGCTGAATAGTATTAAATATCCAATCCTTCCTTCTTAAAATCTTCTCATTAAAATCAGAAGAATGATTCTTATAAACCAGCCTCAGAGACAGGATTTGCTTGTGTTCAGAATTGAAAGGTAAAAAAAATACACTGCAATGTAACGTTTAGAGTCCCCTCTTGCGCAGGTGCAGATGGGAGGTGCAGCCGCCCCTCCGAATCAATTTCCTCCCGTTGGCCCTCTGCTATTCTTTTGCCCAGAGAAATTGTTTGCTTCCTAATAATATTTTCCCACACACAACCTAAATTATTTTTATACAGTCAATTCTTGAGTTTTAATTTTAATGCTTAGATGACACCCAAACTTGCTTACTTTCACTGGAAACAATTAACTACATTCTTTGACATCAAAGCAGTGGGTGTGGATTTCCTGGTTGTGTGTTGGAGTAATTTATAGTAATGATAGTTTCAAGTATAATTAGTAATTTATACAATTAGTAGGTCTATTTGTCAGAGATTCAAATTCATAAATTCTAAGTAAAGGATACAGATAAGTAGTGCACATTAATGGGTTGGAGAGACTCCTTTGAAAATTCAATTAATTGCAAACATATTTATGAAGCAGGACAGACACCATTTTATTTTTGAATAGGGTTTGCTTAAGAAGAGTGGCTCAGTAATATATTCACTAGTTATGTACCAGAGCATGATGTAAGTTTAAGTGAAAATAATCAATTTGAATAATTTGACTATAGAGATAATTTTTTTTAAGTTGCCAAGTATCTATATATATGCAACTGTTTGGTGATTTTATGAAATCTTGAGAGAAGGATTATTGATATCTATCTATATTAACTAGGCAAATATTCCCATTTTTTGCTTAGCTTTGCCTGAGTAGACATAGCAGAGATGGTGTTTATTAGTAAAGAGGCAACAAAAATATTTTGGGAAAAATGTAGCATAGTACCATATAAACATTCTCTTTTGTAATCTCTGAAAATTGACTTAACTCATATGCATTGTTTTTTGGGGTACTTCATACTTCCAACATAAGCGTTTAGCCAGAATGGAGGCAACTAGTTAGGTCAGGGGCATGACGTCATTGAGCTACATCTCATCTGTGTTATAGTCTTTTATAAACTTTTAAGAGAGTACATATTCTCATTTCTATTATTACAAGTGACATAGCCTAAATTTTAAAAGTAATTATTTGATTAAGAAACAGTATATGTAAGTGCAGAGAAGGTGGGAAAGGCCATAAGGAGCCTGGGTTTCAGTGGGGAATAGCACCAGTAGTGAGCTACCACGGGTCCCAGGCTCTTGGTATCCAGTGATGGGCCACTCAGGCTACAAATACGTATTGTTTCTAAGTGTTGGAGGTACAGAAATAAAACAGACTGAGCCCTCTTTCCAAGTTGCTTAACTAATTGAAGGGGCAAAATAGTGAACCTGATAATAAATAAGATGATTTCAGGTACTGAAAAGTGTTATGAAAAAGGTAAGGGTAGGGAATGATGCTTTAGGGAGGATGGTCAGGAAAGGGCTCTGACAAGGAACGTCTCAGCTAAGAGCTGAATAAAGAAAAAGGGGCGGCCGTGTGATGATGATGGGGAAAGAATTCCAAGTAGGAAGAATAGCCAGTGCAACCTAATGCAGCAAACAGCCGGATGTGTTCCAAAAGAGCAGAGAAGTGGATAAGAGAGAAGGTGGAAGAACATCAGGGGAAAATTGGCAATGGGACGATCACAGAGGAGCTTGTAGAGCGTGGTACAGAGTTCAGATTCCTATTTAAGAGTAACTGGTAGTCACTGCAGTTTAAAAAAGGGTAGTGAGATGGTATAATTTACACTGTAGAAAGATCATTCAGGCAGCTGTGTGGGGGTATATACTGGTGTCAAAAATAGCCAGGAAGTAGTGTGCTGCTGGAATCCAGGGAGAAATTAGGAAGGTCTGGACAGGAGAAACACAAACACAGACAGTGAGAAGATGCATATTTGAAATATATTCAGAGGAAGAGCTGACAGGACGTACTGATGGGTAGAGAATAGAGTGTACAAGAGAAGAATCATGACTATTCACCTCACTCTTTCCTCACTTTTTTCCCCCCCAGAAATATTGTTTTATTATAAATATAGAAAAGCAGCTTTTCCTTCTCTCCTCCCCGTTTTTCAATTCCTCTCCAACTGGTTCCGTGGCCTTTTCCCTTAACTTCATTTATGGACATCACAGTACGGAATTCAAAACTAAAAAAGAAGCAAATAAAAATACTTTTCATACTATCATGGCAAAGAAAGCCATTTGTGTTCATCAACATGTTTTCTCTTTGAAATCCTATGTTGCCTCTCCTCTTCCACAATGAATGAGTAACGAAGCTTGAGAACAGAACAGTTGCACGCTTAGCATGTCCTATCTACTTCAACATTTCTAATATCAAGAAATGAAATAGGATATTACATTCCTGTCTCAAGTTAAAGCTAATTGTTGGCTTGAGGCTAAGAAAATTACAAGAGAAATAATAGCGGCAATTATATTTTTCATGCTTGCTTTGTGCCTGGCATGGTTCTTCATGTTTTATGTATGTTAATTAATTTAACCCCAAACAATCCTACAGTGTATTTTAGAGATGAGAAACTGAAGCACTGAGGTGGAGAAACTTGCCTAAGGTCACAGAGTTAGCAGATGATAGAGCTGGTTTTCAGTTACAAGCAGCCAAGTCTGCAGGCTATGCATTTTACCACTATGTACTGATTTTCCTTCTCATCTTGGCGCAGTTTTAAAAATAGCAGAAGAATGGCTGCTATCATTTCTAGCACCCTCTCAATAATAAGGATAGATGAAACACAGCCTCTTAATCTCCGAGTCAAGAGAAAATAACCTAATGCTCATTGACCTATGATGATGGATAATATAGGTCAACATATATGCTGGCCTTCCTAGTCTCCCTAAAAATGAAATTATGTATTCTAATTCTCTATTATGAACACTCCTCAACAAAAACTCTAAACACATAAATCTGAATTTTGGGTGTAGGAGAAGGTGACACTGGTATACTTTTTGTATATTGTCACCTTGAAATTTCATAGCAAATCCCTTAACATAAATAATATTATCCTTGAGTTATGAATGGGATTCAAAAAAATTATGAAATTTTACAGGATCATACAGATCATGAACTCCAGTGTTAAAATGACCACTTTTGTATACATCCAAGTTCCCATAGACTTCCAAAACTATGTCATATATTATTAGGGATTATAAGAGCCTAAAGCACTTCACCCAGTTTCAAATATCATTCTCAAATGATACTATATTTAAGTGATGTAAAATAATACTTCTGTAGTACTTCAAAGCCAATAGAACTGTTATATAAAAACATCTATGAGAATAAGGTTATTTCTTTGTTTTTTCTTCCCATTTATATGGACCCTTGTAATAAGAAACTTGAATGGTTCTTTCAAAACAAAACCACAGTAACATAAAATTGTATAAATATATGAAATCACTGTTCTAAAGAGGCAAAACCACAGAAACAATATACTTTCTACAATGCTTCATAATTCATTAATCAAGAATTCTTTTTATTTTTATTTTTTCATTTATCCTGATGTGTATTTTCTTTCTACATGACAGGTTTTTTCTGTATTTCATTCCATCCTTTTGTTCTATGGAATTTTGTTTGAGTGGCTCTTGTTTTAAGTCTAGATGACTTCACTGCAAAGATAGAGCCCTGCAATATTAGTAAACTGATAAACGTAGTTTAATCTTACTGAAAATGGAATTGTCCAAAGACTTAGAAAATAAATTTAATCCATGAGAATGAGTGTTGTAGCTTTAAGAGGTAGAACAACCTTTGTTCAGAGCTGAAGTGTGAAGCTGAATTAGAACTAGGCAGAAATAAGTCAACCTCAGAAAAGAGTCTGTAAGTTATGCTGCTTATCTGGGCTGACCATTTTGACTACTAGATTCTTAACTTCAGTCGGCCAGGTGGGTTAAGTCCATCTGATTCACACATCTACTTAAATCAATATTTATATTAAAAAAATCAATTAGAAATAGTCAAAGTAACACTATAGATTAAACAACTATATTTAATTTATATATACTTTGTTTTAAATATTCATTCTATGTATGACCGCTGTTCCAAGTTTGGAATGTTCTAGCTTGTCCAAGTTTGGTCCTCATACATAGGCATTCAAACTTTCTCTGCCACCACCTGGTGAGTGCCAGGTGATTCATAGGGTATTTCTAAGCATCTTAAGATGAGACTGGAAGATAATGTAGATCCACAGTTTGACATTTGGGATCCAGAGAACCAATCAGGAGGTGACTAGTCACACTACAGTTGAGTGACGTTTTGAAGCTCAAGTAGTGTGACTGTTCCACCCTGTGATGGGCAGGCTGGTCAGATCCGTTGTTCCCCTGTTAGAGGTCTTAAGTGGTTTACCTGGGGGCACACAGCTCCAGGGCATTTGGACATGGACTTCCTACAGAGTTCTCCTGATCTATGAGCTTAGGCACTTTTCAGGCCACAGACTGAATTTAGGGTGACTTTCAAAGAAGGAGCAAATCAAAGAAATCCTACAATTTTTCCTTCCTTTTTACCCAAATCTCTTCAAGATTCCTGTTCACTCCTCTTTCAGGTCTTCCCACAACAAAATTTTCACAGCCTTCTTGGCAGAAAGGGGGCATATTTGCTTTCTTAGGAAGCCACCTTAAATCACATTAAGTGATTTAGAATTTATAATAGAAGTTATACTATAAACACTTAAAAACATCTTCAAGATTATTAGTCACAGAAATTCAGATTATAACCACAATGAAATACTACACTACCTTTAAAATGGCCAAAAGTTAAAGAACTGACTGCTTGCTAACATTTTCCAAGTGTTGGCAAGAATATGTGGAAACTGGAACTCCTAGGCCCTTCTGGTCTGTATGCAAAATGTTCTAGGCACTTTGGAAAATAGTTTGTCAGATTTTTGACAATTTAAAAATACTCTCAGTTCTGCAGTAACCTTCCAGTCCCTAAGCAGCCTCTACAGAAGCCTTTTTTAATGACTTAGAAAAGAAAGAGAAAAATCTCTAAGGATTTCTGCTTCATATATATGAACTATAAATTTTACTAGTTTTAGTCTTAATTTCTAATTATTCATCAGAAGGAGATAATAAAACATGGGCCAAGTTTTCCTAAGATATTTTTATTTTTTATAAATTCATCTGCTAAATATTGTAAAATTGTCATATAACTGTCATATAATATGAGTTCCATGGTAGAATATAATAAACTGAACATATCAAAACTCATCATACAATTTGATGAATTTTGACAAATATATTCACCCATGAATTCATTACCACAACCAATAGATGAACATTTTGTCACCACCCACAAACTTTACTCCCAATCTCTAGACAACCACTGATCTGATTTCTGTTTCTATAAGTAGTTTACATTTTCTAGTACTTTATGTAAGTCTAATCATGCAGTATATACTACATTTTTGTCTAGCTTCTTTCACTCAGCATAATGATTTTGAGATTCATCTACATTGGTGCATGAATCAATAGTTCTTTTTATTTCTAAGTAGTATTACATTGGATGGATATATCACAGTTTGTTTATCCAGTTACCTGCTGACAGACATTTAGATCATTTCCAATTTTGCACTATTTCAAATAAAGCTTCTGTGAACATTCATGCCTAATTCTTTGTATGGACCTGCATTTATGCAGTAGGTTTATTTTTAAATTGTCAAGAATCTGACAAACTATTTTCCAAAGTGCCTAGAACATTTTGCATACAGACCAGAAGGGCCTAGGAGTTCCAGTTTCCACATATTCTTGCCAACACTTGGCCAATGTTAGCAAGCAGTCAGTTCTTTTACTTTTGACCATTTTAAAGGTAGTGTAGCATTTCATTGTGGTTATAATCTGAATTTCTGGGACTAATAATCTTAAATATGTTTTTAAGTGTTTATTGTATAACTTCTATTATAAATTCTATTTTCAAATCTTTTGCCCATTATTTAAGTTGGTTATTTTTTGCTATTTTTGAATTATAAGAGCTCTTTATACACTTTGCACTTAAGTAATTTGTGTGACATATGTATTGTGAATATTTTCTCACAGGCTGTATTCTTGTTTTCTTCATGTCTTCTTAATAGTGCCTTTTGGAGAGCAAAAGTTTTTAATTTTGACAAAATATAATATGTATTTTTTCATGTCTCAAAACTCTTTGATCTTTCCAAGAAAACTTTTCCTATTGAAGGTCACAGTGATATTCTCCTATGTTTCCTTTGAGAATTTTTTTATATCTAAATATTACTTAAAGTTGGATTGATGTTCTTTTTTTTCCTGTACTTTCAGTTGATCAAACATCATTTGTTGAAAAGATTCCTTTTCTCTCATTGAATTGCTCTGACACTATGTCATAATCTGACTATATAAGTGTGGATCTATTTCTGTACTCTCTGTTCTATTCAGCTGGTCAATATATTTTTTTGCCTATGGAAAATTGTCTTATTGTAGCTTTACATTAAGTCTTAAAACCAAGAATGGTAAATACTTCAAGTTTTTTCTCTTTGGACATATTTTTTTGTACTAATCCTTTATATATTTTAGGTTTTGGTTCACTACTGTGGATAATATGCTCTAAAGAGGCCATTATTCATAATTACAGAGCTCAAACAATTTTGAACTGTGTATCTAAGGAGATTTTCCTCTTCTTTAATTTAATCTGCACTGAGGAGGGAACATTTTTTTGCCTTTCTCAAACACCCTTAAGTTGAGCTTTTGTAGGAAGAAGTTATTATAGTCCTCAGATTTTTTTTCAATAGAAAACATGCTAAAGTTCTTGTTCTGGTTAGAGATTATGAGTACAGTTGATGGACAGAGACTTACTAAGAGTTAGAACACCTTGTATATTACCTTGTGGTCTGTGCTCTCAGAATTCCTTAAGAAACTTTGGAGAAAAACAGGATTGGACAAAAGTGTACAACTACAGTTGTTGGAAGCCACGATTAGGAGCTGTGTTGTCAAAGAAGATGCAAGCGGGATACAGGCCCTGAGAGCCGAGAAGTAAGAAGACACAGAGAGGATAAGCAGAGAACTATCCCAAACAAATAACTGGCCTTTTGATCATATAACTGCTTTTTAAAATTTTGGGGTAGTAAATGGAAGAAAGAATACATTTAAAGCAGCAAGATAAACACTATAGTTTATAGTTATTGAACACATATTCCACATGCCAGATACTGCTCTAAGCACTTCATGTCAATTAATTGATTTAATCATCAGAACAACCCGATGATTTCAATTTATCATGAATTCCATTTGGGAAAACCAACGTATGGAGAGACAGCAAAGGAGTCCATTAATCCATGTAACTAGGAAGGGAGCAAAGGTGTTGAGGAGTGTGGGGCTCAGATTTGAACCCAGACAATTCCAAAGGCCTGTGTTCTATCTGCCTAGCTAGGCAACTTCCTCAGATTGGATGGAAATAGGCCTCTTGCTGGGTTTTTCTTTAGATTACTGGTAGTTCTTTTATTAACCGATATTCCAGTATTTCTGTGTTGGTGGTCTATGTATGCAGAAATGTCATCCTATTCCAGAAATAAGGTTAATTTGTACAGAGAAACAAATTACATAAATTGCATGGATCTGAACAGTTTTAACTTACTGATTTCAAGATAAGCTTCAGGCTATCTGTTACAAGTATCACAAGCTTTGTGAAAACCTCTAAGCTTCATAAAATCTCACTCTTTCCTTTCTAGTAAGTTTTATGAGCACATATTTGCCTTTGACAAGGAGTTTGGGAATGCAAAATTCTACATTGGATTTTCCATCATTTGTTAGCCATATATATTCTCACACTTTCTCTGTGTGAGTCCTAAGCAGGAGACATCTTAAAGTTTTACTATTTTTGTAATTAAAATAATATTTTTATGTCAGTTTAATAAGAAAGCTTATTAAGGACTGAAGTGATTTTAATTACTTAATGGAAAAATTCTTAACAAGAAGTTCCTGGACTTCAGTGAAATTAATGAATACATAGAGATTCAAGAAAACTTCCTAGGTAGCAGTGCAGTATATACATTTTCACAAAGCATGTTAAAAGCCATATTTTGTTGGTATTTGGAATTGGCTTTGGTTCATGAATTGGGACTACAAATTGGTAATATCTTCTCTAGGGTTTGGTTCCTCTTTGAGACTATTTACACATGAACAAAGGAAAGCTCTAAAATAACCATACACTTCTTATTCCTCTTCAAAGTTTTAGATATTTTCAGAAGATCCACTTCCACTTTGAGTTCTTAAGAGAGTAGAGTATTGTATCATGGTTAGGAGCACGGAATTTGCAGTCAGACAGATTTGGGACTACATCTCATTTTACTTACTCTCTATATGATTAATGGTCAAATTTCATTCCCCTCTTGCAAGCAAAATGATAAAAATTATTATTATTAATAATTGTTATGATGTTTACTTATCATTTACCACATATATGGTATATTAATATATATTATACTATATATACTATATATACCTATATAATTTATTACCAACCCCACAACAGCATAGTACCTGGGTATCATTGTGAAATAAAACCATTAGCCTCAAAGAAGAAAAGAAAAGAAAGAAATTTGCCTTCACAACTCATGCAGCAGAGCCAAGTATGGACTGCAGCTGTCTGATTTTACATCATTTGCTGTATCATTTTCACTGGCTTAGTATAATGCTGGGTATCCACCAGAAGTGGATTTACTGAAAAGCTAGCAAAGCTAAGCTTTAAGACTCCTCAACTGCATGGGTACCTTTCAGAGCTCTGTAACTAAACTTGTATTTATACTTTCCTTTGTTCGTATTCCTTTTCATATAAATGGCCCCACAAATCATGTTAAGTTTTATACCTCACTATATTTGGATCTGCCTCAGCTAGTCACTTGATAAATGTTAACTCTGATCATTGTAAGCATCCACTTACCTTTGTTACTTATAATATTCATGGAGTTTGTGCTGAAGTTGCAGCTTCCCAGCTGCTCTATCTTTTCTCAGCTTGTTTGCCAGCTCCATGTATCTTCTATGGATTGTTTGCCCAACAATCCCTGTAAGGCTCTCCTAGTTACATGCTAACTTAAGTTTTACATATATATATAAGGCTTTGTCAAATGGGAAATGCAAGATATACATGAATTTTTATTACCGCTATCATTAGGCATGTGCTTTTGAAATGCCAGGAGACATTCTGGAGAGCCCTCTAGTTGCCTTTCCCATCTCACCCCGACTACCTCTGTAGCCTTCCATTTGTAATAATGAATAAAATACTAAACATTCTGTGAATATAGCATGACCTTGAAATCTGAATAAGGGTGATGATAACAAAATTGAAAGTCATTATTATCAAGATAATTATACCAGAAAATGATTATTGTTGTACTCATTGGCTAAATGTATAACCAGCATTATGTCATTTGACAATTATAAAACTTTGTGAAGTTGGAATTTGATTCTGAATTTACATGTAAGGAAACAAAGTATTGGAGCGATTAAATGACTTGTCCAAGGTCACATAGCTGGTGGTAGAGTCAAGATTGGAATTCATGTCTGTGATCCCAAAGTCTTTGATCTAATGCCCACGCTTTCTGGGTTTCCTCTGCCCAACTTTGTTCAGACCACTAACACCTTGATTCAGCTACAGGATGTATGGGTATAAATAGTAAATTGATTCAGGGGGAAAAACCTTGAAAAACTAAACTCTTTATGTCTCAAGTATTCAGACAAATCACAGAGTTAATTATATATTCTAAAATTATGCAAATGATCTTTTTGCTTGTGAATTAATCAATGTTAATCACTTGAAAAATAGCTTTTACATTCTTTTTTTTCTCAGAGATGCGTCAGGATAGTTGAAATTCTCTTACTAAGCTTCCTTTTCAAAAATTCCATTTTTTTTCCACTGGCAGATGAAGATTACTTGAGTTATTTTGGTGTTGAGCGACAGTCACAGTAGGTGATTAAATTAGAGGCAGGTGTAAAACCCCTGAGAGTTACCAGGGCTCTGTTTTCTGATGACTGGGGTTATGTATCAGCAATTTCTGACTCTTGAATGCTTTCTTCTCTGTGAGGGAAAGAGATACTGTGACCTGCTATTTAGAAACAGGAGTCAATAAAAGAGTAGAATGAATATTGGATGAGGAAGATATGGTTCATCTGCTTATTTGAATTCAAAAGCAACACATTCTCAGCTATGGGTATTTCAAGATCACGTTAAGAAAAATGCAAATAGAGCGAATGAAAGGGCAATCCTCTTTTTATCAGCAAACACTAAGCCTAGTAATTCTCCATTCATTGTCAAAAGACCTTAATGTAGCACTGTTAAGTAAAGATTCTGAAGGTTCTCTGGTAAATGAAGCTCATTCCAGTTTGTCATTAACTTTTATAATTTTGTAAAAACCACAGAACTGCACCAGGATTATTGTAACCGGGTGAACAGTCCCAACCCACCATGAGAGGGAGGCTTGACTCCTGACTTCTGGGCATCTCAGGATGTTGCTACTTCTTTATTTTCCAGAAATACTTAGAGATGTGTTTTCAATCTGTGTTTTGCACCACAGAGACATGATTTACTTCCTAAATGTATACAAAGGTATCTGAAAGATTTGAGTCTCAGACTATTTTTAACATGAAAATTGATTGTTCTTAGGCATCTCATATTTCTTAGCATGTCTAATTTTTCCTCTCTGCTTCCAAACATGCATCACATTTTTCTTTTTGTAAAAAAAGTTCTTAAATGGAAATCTTTCTTTCCTTTTATGGTTCTTACATTCTATGATTCTTAAGTTGAGCAGTTTTATATGGTTTCAAAGGCAAATTAATTGTTAATCAGATACTGTTTGATTTTTCCACTGAGTCTTCTAAACTGGGTATACCTAAGATATGATTCTTCTTGGATCAGAGTGAATCATGCTTATGGGACCTGCAAATTAATGTCACATCTAGAACCTAATAAACTTACAATATATTGGAGTCTGCTTTTCCTAGAGTGGCTAAAGATGGAAAGATTTTAGCTGTCAAAACTTAAGTGCTCTAGGAAGGACTCTATAAATGCATTTGACTTCCAAGTAAAATTTTACATGAATTTTTTAAATAATTTACTTGTATATTGATATTCCAGAGCTTCTTGAACTCCCATGTGTGTCTAAAAAACACCTTGTTATCATAGGTGTGTCTAAAACACCCAATGCATTCAGGTCACAGTTATATACACCGCTATACTTGATAAAATAGAATATAAGCTTTTCAAGGTAAAGGCTAATGAAAAGATTTCGATTTTGGAAACAAGCAGCTCAATACATATTTTCTAGTGTTTAATAGTTCCAAATATGGACAGAACCTTGAAATATTGGTATTCTGTTGCATGGTAATCTGATGAAAACTTTTAGATAGGAGAATTACATTTCAGTAAATACTTGATGTTATCAAAATGAATTCTAAAATAGCATATTTAAAAACATCTAGATGTGTTTTTATTGAAAAAAGTTGTGCACATTGCACAAATCTTATATAGATGCTCAATAAATCCTTACTGATTGAGGCTTAATGACAAGAGGTTTATTCAGAAATATTAAATAAGTCCAAGGCTTTTCATATTAAGGTGGATAGATAGCCAGTCTGAGCTCCATTCCACAGTTTTTCAGAATGCTTCAAGGTGAAGAGTTGAAGAGAAAAAAAGAAAAAAGGTTTAATCAATAACCTAGGAAGTAAAAATTCATTAATTTGAGGGCACAGAGAAGAAACATTCCAGTAAATAGGGAAGTGTGTGTTATGTTTTTCCAAAGCTAGATAGATGAATTGATTTTGTAATGCTAAAGGTTTACCAATCACTTCAACTTTGTTTCAGATGACTAAAAACAAATTATCCTAAAATAAGGAGGCAGGACATAGATTGTTTGAAATCTTACTTCATTTCTCATTTATTTATAATCATTTCACTTTCATTTATTCTATGTATATAGATTTACTTCTTGTTTTGCTGACAGCTTAATATGAAAACAAATGGAATATAAGAAACTGAGAGACTGTGATTGTTAAAAGCAAGCTGGGCTGTAACTACTCTGAAACTGCTTAAATATTTAATGTATATTTTCATTTGGCAATAAAGTAGAGAGAAAGAACTGATAAAAGGATAACTTGCAGTGAAAGTATTTATGGAGATTTTCTGGCCCTCAGACATGAGGTTTGTCAGTTTCACAACTGGCTCCATACCAAACCTTCTGACTGTGTTTCAATGCCTACACAAGGTGTCTGGATCCTTTCCCCCCATCCAAGATGCAAAACTCTACTGTATCTTTTGCTTTCACCAGCAATCTAATCACATCAAGGAAGGTCACAGTGTGCAATATACACTAGCCTCAAGCCCACTTCTATTAGCTTGGAAATTAATCTCAGGTGACTAACTCATTCTGATTTGACCAGAAGCTATCACAGTTTCAAAACTGAAAAACCCAGGTCCAGAGGGCAACCAAAATGCTTAGTTACTCTGAAACCCATCCACAGTTTTACAAACTCCAGTGCCCCTGTCCTGTAGACATCCTTGAGGCACACACTATAGTTCAGGTATTCTGCCTTTTTGAGATAATCAGGAATTTGGGGAATACATTAAAAAAAAATCTTCCTCTGAGTATCATTTCTCAGCAAGTTTGTTGCACAAGTTTTTATCTGAGGCATAGGAAAAGCCTGGTATTTACTTGACTCTTCTCTGACTCATGCTGCTCCGTAGGTGTTGGGTAAGGATTTTCTCTGACTCCTTTCTCTGCGAGAAATGCTTCCTTGTTGCCTTTGTATGGGGAGCAATCATGCCTAACCTGTGGGGATCTCCACTCCTAGCTGTTCGAAGAGTGGTCCTATGTCAATAAAACTAACTCACCAAAGATTCTGGGAGACTGGAGAATGTGTATTTGTTGTTATATCAAGCTCATTAGTAGACTTTAAAGAGTGATCTAACTGGCAGCCTGAATTCTTCGCTTGGGTCTTCCGCTACACCTGTCACCATTAGATTCAAAGCCCCAATCCTTATATATCTAACTGAGTCTTACTGGGAAGAAACATGCTCAGATGGGTGTCTTATCCATCTCTGCCTTCTGCTAAGTGAATGTGATGTTAAGCCCATCTAGCTTCTTTTGAGTCCAGAAAACTTATAACCATGGCCACTGCCATATTGCCTGACCTTAATTTTGGAAAAAAGGAAAGAGAATGCCTCAGAGAAGAGGTTTACCCCAAGATAGATCTTTAGTGTCAAGAGAAAGTTTAGCATAGTGACAGAGACTGAAGATTGAGCATCTGACCATTACCTGTTGCCCTGGTCCCACAACTGGGTCATATGTTCAAATCTCCTATGCAATTAAATATACTCATGTGACTGAGTTCCAACCAATAGAATATGAATGGAAATGATGTCACTTCCAGGGCTGCTCCATAAAAACCTGCCATTTGCCATCTTCCATATTCTTCCCAACCTCTGGCTTGATGCATATGAGTACAGCAAGCTTGAAATGCACATGTTGAAGATCACAGAGCCACAAGATAGGGGAAGGCACCCTCAAACAACTGTCTGAAGAAAAGCTACCTTGGGACATGAAAACCCACATTGAATTTTATATAAGTGAGAAATAATAGAAGAAAAATAGAAATAAATTTCTATTGTGTTGCTAATAAACTTTTGGGTTTTGTCTACATAGTGCCTACTGTTACTGTGAAGAATATACATAGTGGTTAAAGGAAATTTCTAGAGGCAGGCTGCCAGAGCTCAAGTCTTGGTTATTCTACATGCTGGTTCTATGTTCTTGAGCAAATATCTTAACTTTTCTGTTTCTTTGTTCTCTTATTATTAAAGTGACATAATGATGCCTACCTACCTCAGAGCATTGCTGTGAAGATCAAATCACTTATTAGATATAAAGCAGTTAGAAAAGCCTCTGGCATGTAGGGAGTACTAAGTGAATATTATTGTATCATGAATTTTTACAGTAATTTCTTACTATATATTTCTCCACGACAACTTTTTTTTCTCACTGGCCTTAAGTTTTCAACGTGCTATATTGGATCTTGTTTGAGAGTCACTAGTGTCCATGGTTCAAAATTTAAAAACCACACATACCACTGCCAGATTCTGCAACTTTCTAGGAACTGTCATTTTTTTCCCTCCATTTAAAAAACAACTTTATTGAGATATAACTGATATGCCACACAATTCAAATATTTTGAAGTGTACAATTCATTGGCTTTTAGTATATTCACAGGGTTGTCTATTGATCATCATAATTAATTTTTCCTCTAATTCTGTGGGTGCTACTACATCTGTAATATTTTAGGAGTTTGTTACAACTATGATTTCAAATTCTAAACTTTCATGTCCCCTAACTGGACTATCTGCTGGGATCTCTATGAGATTTTAGCTCTGGGAAATGGTTCTGGCAGCTAGTTGATCTTTATCTAGTCAGTCTCAGAGCACCACTGTTTTACCAAGTGAGGTTGGACGGGGTTTTTCTTTATTTTCTTCTTTTTGCTTGTCATTTACATTTTGTTAAGTACTTGTTGTTGTTTTTTTTACTGTTTTCCCATCCAGCTTTGTTGAACTATTATTGGCATATAATATATGTAAGTTTAAGGTATACAATGGGATGATTTGATACACATATGTATTACAAAATGATCACCACAATAAGGTTAGTTAGCACCTCTAACCTCTCACATAATTACTATTTTTGTGTGTGTGTGGTTATAACACTTGACATTTACTCTCAACAATTTCCAAGTACACAATTCAGTATTAGTTAATTATAGTTACCCTGCTATACATTAGATCCCCAGAATGTAATCATCTTATAGCTGGGAATTTGTGCACTTTGATCAATATCTCCCCATTTCCCCCACACCCTAGCCCATAGTAACCACTATTTTATTCTCTATTTCTATGAATTTGACTTTAGATTCCACACCTGAGTGAGATTATACAGTCTTTGTCTTTCTCTGTCTCACTTATTTAACTTAGCAAAATACCCTCAAAGTCATTACATGCCGTTGCACAGGCAGGATTTCCCTTTATTTTTAATGGTTAAATAATTTTCAGTTGTATGTATTGATTCATCCATTGATGAGCACTTAGATTGTTTACATGTCTTGGCTATTGTGCATAATTCTGCAATGAGTATGGGGGTGGAGATATCTTTTTGAGATAGTGTTTTCATTTCCTTTGGATATATATCCAAAAGTGGGATAGCTGGATCATATGCTAGTTCTATTTGTAATTTTTTGAGGAACCTTCATACTGTTTTCCAAAGTGACTGTACCAATTTACATGTCAGATAGGATTCTTTATCAGTCCAAAAGTGGCTGCTATGATGAACTAACTTTTCCCTTTGGGGAATGACTTTAACTCCTTAAGGGAGTTTATGTCAGTCAAAGAAAGATAGATTGAAATCCAGCTGCCAATGTGAAATTTTCCAATTAGTTTACTCACTCCAGTAAATCATACAATAAACTTCCCTATTTTTCTGAACCTCTTAAAATAAAATGTTCATTCTCTTCCAAAGGCTTAATTCTACTCTCAAAGTGTTTTCAATAACTTTCCTTACTACTAAGTGGCATTCTAAGGATTATGCATTCAACAAAGGGAAGGTGAACTTTTAATATAGTGGTAGAGTGGTGATTTAAGTTCTTAGTAGTTAGTTAAAAAATCCTAGATGAGCCACCAGATGTAAGCTAGAGGTCCAGTGTGCCCTCCTTACACCAGACTGCTAGAACCTTGACCTAGAGCATATAGCTTTCTCACCTCTCACTTTACAAAATCTCTCATTTTGCTAGACACTACTTGCACAAGGATTTGTGGTAGTTTACTTAAATCTCTCAATTTCTTCTGACTTTCTTAGCTTTCCAAATGTATTCATCCATAACTGTCTAAACCACATTGTGGTTTTTGTGGTTTCACTTAATATTTGCAAGAAGCAGTAGCAGGTAGGAAATCTTAACAAAGGGTATTGATTCCTTCTCCTAGCTGTCTCTGACTTTGCTTCCTCTATCTGTTGTAACAGGTCTCCTCTTCATGGTCTAGATAGTTCCATAGGCATCTAAAAGCCCCACTCCTGACATGGAAACCTCCTTACTATACATAACACTAGGATATGTAGTCAAGCTTGTGCCCTGCTGTTGACTACCCCCCAAGACAAACGTGTAGCCAGAGGGATTTTCCCAGGGTCAACATTCCCCACCCATCTCCAGGGAATTCTAGTGAATAAACTTTTCTTAAACTCTTTACAAAATAACTATGAAACATGTTGTCTTAAAAAGGCCAGAGTTTTCAAATATTCTGAATAGTCCTGATATATTGTAGATATCTAATGATAAAGAAACAATGAACAAGAGACCCACAGTGTGGTGTGATTTAAAAATTTAATAGGTTTTCTGATTTTTGTCAAAATACATTGCATGTCAAAAGACCAGTTTCTGTATTGTGTTACTTTTATCATGATGAAAAATGCCATTAAGTATGTCACTGAAATTAAGTAATGAAATGATTTGACATATGAAAGAAAATTTTAAAACAGTAGTGTTTCTTCCAGCTGTCACAACCAATTTAGATACCAATTGTTGGCAATTGCAAATCTCTGAATTGAAATGTCAGCAAATAGCTGCCTGTGGTGAAGAAAATGTATCTCAGGTGAATATGAATATTAATTGCCTGAACTGTATCAAGAAAGAGACCTATGATTGGTTTATTCTTTTATGAGGATTGAAAATATGCAGACTTCAGAAAATCTCCCCAAAATAACTTAAATCCAAAGCATCCTCAAGAACATTTTAAGTGTGATACTATTCTGAAAATTTTTTCTTTTGCCCAAGTATTGCATCACATATGCTCCACCAGTTTTCCCAGCACACTCCTAAAGACACTTCCAATATATCTGGAAGTGGGGGGGAAAGATTGGAGAGGAATACCCACTTTTCCAAATCTTCCTGCCTTTGTTAGTGTATCATAGTCTCATATCAGACACAAGCTGTTATGTGTTTAAAAATGTCATTTTGGGGGACATAGATTTTGTAGAAAAAAACTACTGAAGTGTTTGAGAATGGTTCTGACAAATTAACAAGTTCTTTTATAACTATTGTGGTTGGTAGAGATACCCAAAGGTTAAACCTTTGATAGAGAGATACTTGAATTTCTTATAATAAAAAAACACTACCACTCTATGAGTTAAAGATATGGACAGTATTAATATATATATACATATATATATGCACAGAAAGGATAAATAATACTTCATAATTTAAAATAATAAAATAATTTAAAATAACTTCTAAAACTAGAAGCATAGACTAGTTTTAGAAGTTTTTGCATATGATGACAGGATGACATAAAGTGATTGAATATTTAGACAAAAATAGTTTGCTGTTATTTTTGAGCACAGAAAGGCATTTTTGAGGTAATCAAATTCATTTTTTACTGTAAAACAAATGATTAATACATATAAAATATAACAATACTGGATTTTCCTGGTATTTGTTTAAATTTATTGTCAGACGATTATAATTCCCAGAGTTGACTATTGAATATTCCTTTTCAGAAGCAAACATTTCTCATATATTCATCAGAAATATTATATTCTTTAGTACTGACATTTCCTCCTCCAGTCCTACTCTGACTAACTAGAAACAATAAATTTCATTAGCTACCAGTAATTCAAGATAAAACAAAACTGTCTGCCTCTCTCTCTGTTGTTCTCTCTCTCTTTTTCTGGCAACCCACTGGAGTGGTGGAGACGCACTCTTCAAAATATATGACCGTTAGGGAACTTTTGCTGGATTTTTTCTTCCTTGACACAAAGGGTAATTGGATATTTGTATTTATCAAATGGCCTTTTGGGATACTGCTGTAATGGTCTGAGAGATAACCCCTGCAGATACCAGATCCTAGTTCCTGGATTTTATATGGTATCCTATACTTTTGCAGATGTGATTAAATTAAGGATTTCGAGATGAGATTATCATGGATTATCTGGGTAGGTCCAAAGGGCAATAACATTTATTTAAAAAAGTGAGGCATTGGGAGAGTTGATACCCACACCGAAGAAGGTGGTATGAAGATGGAGGCAGAGGCTTGAGTGATGCAACCGTAGGCCACAAAAGCTGGGCTTCCACCAGAAGCTGGGAGAGGCAAAGAACAGATCCTCCCTGAGAGCCTCTAGACAGGGCTTGCATTGCCAGCACACGCTTCAGGGCAGGGAACTTGATCTCAGGCTTTTAACCTCCAGAATGGTGAGAGAATAGTTTTCTGTTGTTTTAGGCCAACCAGTTTGTGGTACTTTGTTATTACAGCTTCAGGAAACTAAGTTAACTTATCTATCAAATATGGCATAATAAATATATAAGTATCTCATATTTGTGCTAATCAAATTTTGGAAAGCAGTCTACAATTATTCAGTTTTCTT
Organism: Smutsia gigantea; assembly: GCA_032199065.1. Taxonomy (NCBI): domain Eukaryota; kingdom Metazoa; phylum Chordata; class Mammalia; order Pholidota; family Manidae; genus Smutsia; species Smutsia gigantea. The sequence goes on along the minus strand of JAVSCE010013005.1, from coordinate 335,894 downwards.
TTTGAAATCCTCTTTACCATTCAGATAGAGAAATGAGCAAAAAATTAGAATATGACATGATTAAAGTGTACCAAAACGTGATTCCTTTAGAATGTTTCATTAGTAATATAGAAATAGCGACTTCAAAATAAACACATTAAATAAATAAACTAGAATCTACTATAGAATTATATAAATTTCATACAGACCAATTTAACTTACCATCACTCATCATAAAATCTTAGATTATATAGAAAAACATGTTTTATCATATTTAGAATAAATATATATGTAGAATATATATATAGAAAATATACAGCTACAAATAAGCAGTTTTAGAAATAATCATTTTCAAAACAATAAAAAGTATAGCTTATCTCTTCTGATATATATATTTTCAAAAAATAATCAGAAACAAATTATATTTCTAAGCACCTTTAAAAAATAACTAGATTTTCTTAAAAAGATTTGGCAGAAAGATAAAAGTTTTAGTTATAAATGTACAAAATATTTTAAAATGCATATTTATAGAGAATGCTTCACTTTTTGAGAGATGTTACACACAAAATAATTGATGGCATACATTGACAATTATTGGGATATTCAAAGAAAAGTATCAGTTAGAGTGAAACTGAATTGGAAACACTAGAATAAAATTCCGTTTAGCTTTTATCAAACCTGACGTCAAATACTCTAAGAAGTTTGGATATAAATCTTTTGCTTTATCTCAGACCATGTTTTAATATACTGAAGAAGAATTGGTTGATATGGAGTGATATGGTGAGAAAAGAAATACAAAAATTCAATAGCACACCAGGATATTTACTGCATCTGCAACAGAGACTTTTAAATAAGCACTAGTAAATAGAAAAAATTGGTTTAGTCCAAGAATAACTATACATGAACAAAATATTTTCCTAGGAATTCCTAGATGATTTTATTCCAAATGAGAAAAAATATTAAGAAATTAATAGTTAAAAAACCTAGATAAATTCAGAATAAAAAGTTAAAGAATGAAAGGAATCATCACTATAATTACTCTTCAGTAAAATATAAACTAAAACAACACATTCTCTTTTTATTTTTACTAGCAACTTAGCTATGATTTTTTGTTTTTTAATTGCAAACCCTCAGTGATAGCCCTCTCATACTCTACTTATGGAAACACCATTTAGAGCATTTTTAGAAAGTTATTTTGCAATAGTTCATAAGAGTAATAAAATATTTACACTCTTTGACCTAATAATTCTAATTCTAGGAATCTCTCCTCAGAGAATAATTTAAAATGCAGATGCCTTTTGCTCAAATTCATCATAGCATTATTTGAATGTTAGAATTTTGTGAATAGCTGCGTGTTCCAGGACATCGTGACAGGTATGGTATGTCACATTCATTTTGTCGGTGGTGTGTGGTTGCTGTTTGTGGTACATGAATTAAAATTTTGCATTTGGTAGAAAAGAATAGCTGAAGTAAAGATACGGATATTAGCAAAAGAAGAATCAGTATATTAAAAACAGAAAGAGAGCATAAGTGTACTGTAGGGCTTAGCTATGAGAATCACTAAATATATGTAGTAGGTTAATTAAAGGCCTCCAAATAAGTCCACATCCTAATTCCCAGACCCTGTGAAAGGTACCTTTACTGCAAAAAGGACTTTGCAGATGTGATTTAATTAAGGATTTTGAGATGAGAGGATTATCCTGTATTATGCAGGTGGACCTCTCTATTCACCAAGGTCTGTATAAGAGGGATGAGAAAGGAGCAAGTGTCAGAGATGAAGACCTGTGGGCAGAAATAATGAGAATGATGTGCTTTGGAGATGGAGGAAACACCACAAGTCAAGAAATGCAGACAGCCACTAGCTGCAAAAGGCAAGGAAACAGATCCTCCTCTCAGACTTTCCAGAAAGAACCAGCCTTATCATATCTTCACCTTAGCCCCATCGATATTGGAGTTCTGTCCCCTAAAACCGTAAGATAATAATTTTTTGTTTTTTTAAGTCCCCAGTTTATAATTTGTTCTAGAGACAGTAGAAACTAATACAACATATGCACAAGCTTGTCAGTTCAGTCTTTAACATGAAGGTTTCTACTCTTCTCATCAGGCTTCTACTCTTCTAACCAATACTCTCCTCACCCAGGAATATCATGGGGCCATTAAGTATGTGTAAAATTGTATCTGTGAAGATTTCAATGGTGGAGGTAATCAGTGTTCTGATTACAGAATATGAGTGACAGTGGCTTAGAAGGTCAGGAAGCAGGTAGGAAGAGTGAGCTATATCTTGTATGGAAGTTCTTGGGGAACCTCTGGAAATGTGACCACGCTAAGACATGTAGCATAAAGTGCTCTCTCAGCTGTTCCGATTAGATAGATGTTGAATGGATAACTGCTCAAAGTGTATAAATATTTTCATTATTTTCATGACCTCAAAGTGGCCATGGCAGCCTAGAAAGTGTCTAGATACTGAACTCTTCATAAATTGAATTGCTGCGAAACCCACAAAAAGTATGATTAAAAAGTGACTACATCAATCATTATTTTATTTTATTAAATCATTATTTAACATTACATGAAAAAATCAAGAGACAAAATTACATATGTAGACATGATCTCCAATTATAAATATGTACAGAAGAGAGGCAATATGGAAAATGCAACAGTAATTCTCTGTAAGGGATGAGACTATCAGGGATCTGCTTTGCTACTTATAATTACATATTCATTTGTTTCCCAATCAAAAATAAATGTACATAAATTATAGTCAGAAATTTTGAAACAGTAAAGCATTTAACTAATTAGTTATATTTGTGCTTCAAATACCTGCAAATATACTTGCTTTACAATTAATATCTATATTGAGACTGAAGATTGTTACAGAACTTAATTTGTTAAACAGCCTCCATGAAGTTAACTCTATAGCCACAATCAGCAGATATTTTGCTAGTCTATGTCTAAAGAAAGTTTGGGACCTCAGTCATCTGAAAGCAAAGTGTACAGCAAAATTTTAATAATTAAAATTTAGTACATTTCTATGTGCCAGATGCTGGAGTCTAAGTATTTCATATAGTGGCTTGTTTAATCCTCAGCATAATCCTATGAATATCATTAACTTTATTTAACAGATGAGGAAACTGAGAGGCTGAGAGATTAAGTAATTTATTGAAAATATATACAGCTAATGAATGATAGAGTCAGGACTCCAAATCTGGCACTGTTAACTCCAGAGCCATACTTTAACTGCTCTTAATTTCTGAACACTAAAATCTTTTCAAGTACAATTTTAGAGTGAAAATTTAGGAAAATAAATTTTATTGTTTTTAATTATGAAATTTTGTGGTTATATTAATTTTTGTTGTTTTTGTTTGCACATAAAGTATATAAATATTATAAGGGAGCTGATTCTGTCCTTGTCAATAATAAATTACATAAATTATATATATACTTTATATATACAAACCCACACATTATACATCTAGTATATCTCCTTGTCATCATCGCACAGCAGATGTCCCAGAAGTAGTCTGCATGCGTACCAGCAAGCTCCACCTGGGTTGTTGGGGAACTTCATTTGCACAAGAGTGTGTCCCTGGGGCGACCTTATCCATATGGTGCAAATCAGTTTCTCAGCCCAGGAATTTTCTATTGGGATTCAGTGTACAGTTAAATCTGAGAAACATGTATGGCCTTCTGTGGCTATGAGAACCTGTATGGCCTTCTGTGGCTATTGTACTTAGAAAAATGGATACCATCAATCTACTGGCAGAGAAAGAATCAAGAAGTGGAGAAAACCCACAATCAGAGGCTTTTGGGAAGCAAATGGGATGCAGATTCCACTCTACCTCCACCTTCCCTCACCAAACTGCCCTCTGATTTCTGTTCTAAACTCTCAGGAAGTGGCTTGGAATCCTTCAGATAAATAACACTCTTTTAAACGGTGTGGGGTTCTTCTTGCTTGCATCTAAATGATCCCAGACGGAAACATTATGGAGAAGAAATGTTTATTTTATGAACATTCTATGAAGAGAATTTAAAAATTATTCCCTCTTGCCAGCAATCTCAAGAAATTCTACATTCTTTTAAAAATTGTTTTAACAAAATATTAAATAATATACCTAAAGATACCTTAGTGGGGCTTTGTCTGTTGGCTAGTTCTCATTAAGGAAAGTCATACAAAATATGTTTTGCTTTCAGAGGATTTTTAACACATTTAAGCAGGAAATGAAAGGTATTCTCACTCAGTTTTTTGGGAGGAGGCGTGAATTTCGAAGGCTAACATTGATATTTTTGAGTGTAATAAATGGTTTTTGTGTCATAAGGTAAATCCAGTCTGATATAAAAAATATAACATTTTTAGACTATTTTGAAAGTAATTCTAATAATATTTTAATCACACTTTGTGTGGTTAAAACCTTATTATACAGGTATAACATTTAGGAATTAAGATGGAAAGGATTTATTTGCTTTATAATGTCCTCTGTTGATTTCTTTTCATATCAACAAATTATATGCATATGAAAGTTTAGGATAACATTAGAGATGGAATGAGTTATATATATCCCTTTCACATGGAAATATTTTTAATTATTTCATATATTTTTCCATCAGCTTTGTTACCATGTGAACGTATACTGTCTTTAGTAAATATTGGTGGTATAGAAATAGTTATAATCATGCTTTTTTTACTAATATATTTGTGAGTGTTTCTGATATTACTTTTTTTTTTCTAAACCATGGAAGTTATTTACACTTCTTAAAGATTCAGTTCTACAAATGCTCCTAGTTTTGGACATTTATCAGGTCCAAACTAGTATTAATGTAATAAACATCATTTTACATGACAAATTATCAACATAAGATCCCTTACTTTTTAACTGCTTCCACTGTAGTTTTTGTTGTTGTTGTTGTTAAGCTTTTGTCTTACTAAAAATTGGGAATGTTCATATCAGAATCCTTTGTCTGAAATCATCTAATTCTAGGAATGCTTTATATCTATTTTAGACCACATTATGTTTAATATTTTCTGGAAAATCATGCCATGCTGAAATTTTGCTGAATTTGGCATAGGTTTCCACTTATGTATGTATTTTAAAATATGTTTATTCCCTTACCAATAAGGGTCAAATGTTGTCTTATGCTACAATTTTAAGATATACTTTAAGGACTTTAAGATCATCCTGAATAGACACCTTACAGTTTGCAAAGTAAGCACATAAGATTAACCATGTGCTACAATTAAAACGAATCTTTTTCAATATCAGATTACTTAAAATATAAGCTAAAACATATGGCAAATCCAGCCAGTTACACATGAAATATTGAGATTAAATATGACAACAAAATTAACTATTTCACATGAAAAATTAAATTGATATTACATTCCTAGCGCCTAAATATGCCTTACTCACTCCCTTCTGTTTCCTGGAAAAATGATTCCATCAAATAAATTGTACTGGGTTGTTACAAACCGAGTTTCTTAGATTTAATTGCCATGTAGGTTAGCTTTGACAGGCTTATTAACTGTCAAAGGAAAGCTGCATGAGCAAAATTGGAAAGAATCTGAGAAGTGCCTATCATACTTTATATCTTAAATAGTTTAAGTAGTATTTGATGATAATATACAATATAGAGGACATTCGATATTGGGAGTGGATCAATGAACCAATACTAAAGCTGAATGCTGTGCCCAGGGAAGTATTTGATGACATCATTTGTTGAAAGTGCTGTGGTATTGCCAAATGGTACATTTCCTTTTAAACCTGGGACTCAAGTGGAAGTGAATATTGTACCAAAAAAATATTTTTAGATGAGTGACCCATATTACTGGGCATGTTAAATTATTGACCATAGCTTGATTAGGCTAGAAAGACAGAACTGTAGCCTCATAGATCCATTCCTGACAAAAAATAACGCAAGTACCTGGCAATTCATGAGAGACTATAAGGAAGCAAAGCTTTCTATGCACTTTGGTTCATAAAGTATTTAAAATAAACTTTTGTTGAAAGTCTGTGAACTTAGTAACTGGGCCCAGAGGAGAATGATATTCAATTTCAAAACGGAAAGGGGCCCAATGTTGGCAATGCCCTGAAAGTGGTCACCAAACCAAGGGAAAGAAAAGGAGCTAGAATCCCAGACTGAGCCAGAGCAGAGAATCCTGGTATACTCTGGTTAAGAACTGTTATCCAGTTATCAGTGAAGAATAATAGAAGTCTGTAACAGAACTCCATTAAAGAGTATTTATACTGATATGTAGATGCATAATTTTGTAAAATATTTATATATGTAATTATATATATATATGTATGTGTATATAATAAACTCCATCATTTCCTTTGCTTAAAAAAAGATTTAATGTATAAAGCCAGAGATTTGCTTTACTTACTCTGAAGACACTACTTCGTCACCTTCATAAAAACTTCAAGTTAAGGAAATATTGCATGTCTTGTTACATCTGAGAGTTGAATTGTTGAAACTCCCTTACTGAGAGAAAATCAAGATTCTGGTGGATTGAGTGAGTAAAGCTTGATAAGCTGCACCGTCGAAAGAGTGCTGTGTTAAGGAATTGACCTGTTAATGAGGACTGTGGGTTCCATGACAATGGTGAACATTACTGTTTCTGGTTATGCAGTGGCCAGCTTCCTTCCATCAGGAACAGCACCCCCCACTTTATTTTGGGGGCTTTTCTTTATTTCATTGTGTGCCATCTGGGCCCTGTTCTCTTCTAGCATGGTGGACAGCTAACCAAAGCCTGGACAATTGGTACCTGATCGGAGACTTAACTCCTGTTTGGAGAGACACAAGCTTTTGAAAAAAGGGTTGGAGCACATTCATTCTAACCAAGGTCAGAGTTCAACCAGAGTTAGCCCTGGCATAAATATGCTAGGGAATTACCGTCATAATTAACAGACTCTGCATCAATCTAACTAACACGAAGCATGCACTCAGTGCTTGACCATTCATTAGATAGCCTTCAGGGAAATGGACTTTTCAAAGAAGAAAATAGTAACAATACAGAAAAGTTGAGAAATAATAAAAAAATCCTAAGTTTCGGAGCACTTAAAAATGTTGAATGTTACCTGCTGATTGACATTTTAGTTTGAGAACAATGGAGAAACCATTATTCAAACAGATACTCTAAGTAGTAACTTTGCCAAAAGCTACTTAGTAAGAAGAGAAAGGTTTTCTTAGACTCCAGTTATTTGTTAAAATTAATGTACAAATTCAAATAATTTTAGTATACTCTTATAGCTTTAAGTGTTCTATTTCTCGTATAAAAGAATTTCTCCACCTATCTATTACATCTCTATTTGTAATACGTTTAATACTTTGAAAAAAAATTTTTTCTGCCTATTCACATTCAGAAATTGTTATGTCCAATTCTCTCCAAAAGGGGACCTAAAAGAATGCTTCGTATTGTCGTTTGATGTTTCAGTAGATATCAGAGGTGTGGGGAGGGGGGTTTCTCTCCTTGGTAGCACACACCTTACACTGTCTTTCTGTCATGTGATCTGGAAATCTCAAAGTGTTCTACCTCTGTAATATCAAATTCCAAATTGGGCTTGCTGACATTAGCCTTGATGCCAACCCACTCATTTGATTAATTTCAACAGTAGATTTTCAACTTCATCATAACCTTCCGTATCTGAGTTCCTACACATCATCATTCATGCAGTCACAAATATACCAGGTTCTAAGCACTGGGAATAGTGAGATGCTAAATAAGACATACAGAATATTTCTTCAATGATATTATAGAGAGGGAAGCAAGTACAAAAGTAAATAGGTATTATAATTTTGGGTGGAAATGAATAATATCAAAAAATCTAACAGAATAAAGGTGTATAAAGTGATGGGAAACGTGGGCTCTTTTAGATAGAGTGTAATAGTTAGCTCTTGCTACAATATTGCTGAAAAATAAGATAACTTCAAAATTTCAGTGGTTTATGACACAAGTATCTGCAGGAGATCATGGTCTATGCTGGGCTTGGCTAAATATGGCTCTGTGATTCAGGTTGGGACCAGTTCTTCTCCATGTTTTTCAATCTCTAAATTAGCAGCTACCCATGCATGCGCTTTTCATGGTAACAGGTAGTAATACCAGGGTGAGACCAACTGGGCAATCACATTCTGGGACTTTGTTTTTGTCAAGTCTGCTAAAATCCCCTTGGCCAAAGCAAGTCACATGGCCAGACCTAAAATCAAGAGACACAGAAATACATTCTGTCCACCAGAAGGCCATGCAAAATTGTAGATGTATCAAATTAATGCAGTGGAGTGAAAACTTGGGACCAATTATTCAATCCACCACTTTGAGTGAAAGAGGAGAATGTCTTTGAAATTCCATTCAAAACCTCAATTAGGTGAATGAACAAGTGATGTGAATAATTAAGAGTAGAACATGCTAGGAAGTGGGAACAGCAAGTATAAAGACTTAGAAGTAAGAACAAGTTAAACAGGCAGCAATTTTATTGGTGTGATAGAAGTGAAGTGAGTGATAGGAAAAGTAGTAGAAGATAAAGTTAATAACATGTTCAATGTCAAAATCATTACAAACTTTGAAGTTCATGGAAAGAAATTTGGATTTTATTCTGAGTGTACTGGAAAATGTTTGGAAAGTTCTGAGCAAGAAGTAGATATCATCAAATTTCTGTTTCTAAAAGTTCACATGCAGCTGGGTGGAGAGTTGACTTTTCAGGGTCAAAAATGGAAAGAGAACAAATAAGAGATTTTGCACAAATACTAATTAGAGAAGATAATGACTCATACTTCTGTTTTAATGGTAGAGGTGATAAGAAGTAGAATTCTTGATACATATTGTTGGAAAGACCAATATTATATGATGAAGTTTTGGATATGAGATGTGAAAGAAAGAGCAGATTCAGAGATGACTGCCAAACAACTTGGTAATTGGTGTGCTGTTTATGAAATGGGTAAAACTGAAGGAGAAATTGGGTTGGTGGTAAGGAATGAGAATTGGTTTTACATAGCTTAAGTTTTGAGATGCTTTTTGGACAACTAAATGGTATTTAGTTGGGAGGATGAGAACAAAAGAAATTGGTGCTAAAGATATAAATTTGGGAGCTTTCAGAAAGTGGATGGTATTTAAAGCCTTAAGACTTGATAAGCTCATTTAAGGAATAAGAAAGGAGAAGAAATTCAATGATTCAGCTCTGGGTGCTTCCCAAGTTATCTTTTGAAAAGAGGTGATGGAGCACACAAGTGATACAAAGGAGTGACTGGTAAGGTAGGTGTGGTGTTCTGGAGCCCCACTAATAAATGATTTTCAGGAAAGAGGGAGGGACCAACGTGTGTCAGATGTTCTCAGGAATCAGGGAGGCTGATATGTGTTACTTGGCAAGATGGAAATCATGAGGGCTATTCCCAGGAACAAGTTCTGTGGAGTGATGGGGATGAGACCTTTTTGGAACAAATTAAAAAAAGAATGAGAAGTAGGTAAGTCAGAATATTCAGCTCTTGGGAATTTTGCCGACCTGTTACCAACTCCCTTCTATTTCAACATTCACTTCAGTCTTTATTCCCTGTCTATTCTAGATCATATGCTCACACTTTACAATCAGTTCTGATTGCCTTGTTATCTTGCTTGTCCACCTGAATCTCCAACAGATCCCCAAAGGCTGGCCAATATGACTTCCATCTTTTTTATTTCTATATTCAGGGGTTTGCGCCCTGCAGAAGGAAGTCACAGGCTTACAAACACTGGTGCCTTGAAATACCATCAATGCCATCTGTCATTCTCCTTGTGTTCTCCTACTTATTTGCTTCCCTCTTAGTACACACATATATAACTTACATTGTCTATATATATTCTTTCCTTTTACAATCCTCTTGTGAGAAACGAGTGTCCTCTTTGACAATTTATCTATCAGGCCATGTAGCCATTTGTTCCATTTCCTCAATAATCTTGCTCCATTAATTATCTTTTTCCTGTATCTTCAGAACCACCCTCCTCACTGTTTCTTTTGCATTGGCACTTAAATAATCTCATTTACTTTCCATCATAAACAATATCCCCCATCTCTCTTTCTGTTCCAATCTTCCAGTTGCCTCACAGCAATGGCCAGATTTCTTTACTCATTATGGCCATATTTTGTGTCCCTTTTCCTATTCAGATTTCTGTATTCTGGAACCCCTCTTTCATCCCTGCTACTCCATTAAAACTTTCTTGTAATTTTATCTAGAAACTTTACTAAAAATATCAGCGGCACTTTGGAAATCTAATCTAATTTGATTTTTTTTTCCCTTTGCACCTGACCCTGTTGGGTCGCCATGCTTCCTGAAATGTTCTTTGAGCTTTTATGGTGTCACAGTTTGTTTTCCTCCTATCTTTTCTGGCTACTCTAAGTAAACATCATAACTGGCTCTTTTCCCTTTATGTGTCACATATAGATGTTTCCCAGGGTTCCATCTGAGTTTGTATTCTTCCTTTGTGTTCTATTATTGTATGACCTCATTCACTCCCACGACTTTCATTATCACCTGTATTCTGATAACTCACAAAGGTATATTCCCAGACATGTACTTCCAGCAGTTTCCTGGATATCTCTACTAGCTTGTTCCTCTGGCAATTTAAGCTCAGCAAGAACATCATCTTGTTCACTGAAACCTGCCTCTCCTGTAAGATCCTCTATGTAAGTAACAGGAGCTACCATGCATCCAAATGCTTAAGAAGAAAATTGGATAAAAATTATTCCCTTTGTTCACTCTCACACCTAATCAACCAAGTCCTATTGAGTCTATAGCACCTTTAAATCTCTTGATTCACCCAACTACCTCTATCCTCTGTGGATCTACCCAATTTAATAATACTAATGTCTTCTTGATGTCTTCAATAGCTCTCACTCAGCATTCTGCTTTCAGTCTCAACCTTGCTATTTATCTACCTATCATGCAAATATAATATCATTACTTGCTATTTCTACACTTCAGTGTCTTTGTTTTTTTTTCTCTTGATAGATTTCAAACATCTCTGGGCTTTGTACATACTTTTTGAGCTTTGGGGAACGCTTCTCCATGCATCTCTTATTCTTCAAATCTAGCCATATCCTATTTTGAATTTTCAGCTAGGAAGTCACTGCTTCCTGGCACTTCTCACCTCTCAAATCCTTACTGATCCCATTCATGCCGCTTATCTTATGAAATTGCATAACCCATACATGCCTAGCTTCTTTATTCTATATTCACAAATGAAGATTTATTGATATTAGCACACAGTTTTTGTTTTTGCTTAACACCCCTATCCCTCGAAATGCTCCTGCCCATCCTCCTGTCAATATTTATGAAAAAACCTTGGAATAAGTCAGTGCATCAGTCAGCGAATATTTTTTTGGAGGCTCTGCTATGAAGCCAGGCAAGACTAGAGGCTCTAGAAATAGAAGATGGAATGCTCATAAGCTTATGAGATAGTCAGTAAACATACAAACATACACATAATTTCAGGTATAGGCAAATGCTAAAAGCAGTCAAATAAGAAAATCTGACAGACTAATTGGAGTCCAGGCAGGAGGGAGGAGAAGGTGTCATTTTAGTTCAGAAAGTTCTGAAATGAAACCTGAATGGTAAGGAGAAGGCAGCCATACTATGAGCTGGAGAAAGGGAATTTCAAGCCAAAATCATACTAATATCTTGGCTTGAGATACAAGGTTGGCATAGTTGAGGACAGAAATGAGGCTTTTTTGACAGAAGCATCAGTAAGAGGGATGAAAAAGAGTTCAGAGAGATGTTGAGGGCCATGTCAGGCATGATTGTCTTGGGAAATCAATGAGGGGTTTGAGCCCGAGAGTGGTATAGTTTGATCATTAGTTCATTACTTTTTTGTGAGGCGGGGGGACTCATGTGTTCTTGCAAATTAACCTACCCCATTCAGTCAAGGGTAGATAGAGCTCTAGGTCTTTCTAAGTCTTTAAAATGAAACAGTTAAAAGATAAGGATTCTAGCAATATTTTGATTGCTTCTCAAAAATGGTCTTTTCTGTATCTTTATGTTAATAGACTCCCTGCCTTGTAGTAGCACAGAGAACCTCGCTCTGTTTCACCAGTTTAATCCATTGTTCCTTCAAAGGCCATGATCTCTTTGAAGCCAGCACTGGGACTTGTTCATCATTGTATCTCCAGACCTAGTACAGTATCTGAACAGGACTCAATTACTTTTTGGTTCGGTTTTGCCTATTTGTTTTGAACTTGGTGAAGGAAGAAGAATCTCTAGAGATAGAATGGAGAATTTTAATGTTCTCTCTGTACTGTGCTTGGTTCTTCATGGAATCTACTTGTATGTCCCAGTGAATATTACCCACTTCCCTAGAAAAGTGGTCCATGGTTCATTTCACTCTCCCAACATTCAGGACAAATTACCATATCTTCTTGACAGATTTGAGCTTTTATTCCTTGAACCATACCTAGGTGAATACTCCCTATTATTTGCATTTACTTAGATCCCAATGCAGGGGAAAAAAAACCAAAACTAATTAAAGTGAAGTTGAAGATTGGACTGAAAGTCATATCTATTTTCATTTGCATTTGGAAATGCGATTGACAGGATCTAGAGTTCTAGGATAGGATGGTGATTGACAGTAATGAGTAACAATTCAGAAAAAAGAAACATATTGCTAGAGTCACAGAACTTCTAATGCCCCAAATATTTATTCTCTTTGAACATTGGCCTTTTTTGTATTATTATTATTGTTAGTAGTAGTAGTATTATTTTGGTCAGAAGAGTTGTAGCTGCCATTCTTAGCTCATTTCTTTTGCATTCATACTCATGAAAAAACAAAACCGTGAAGCACCAAAGCTCTACATTTATATGTTCAGATGAAAGGCTGAAATCCCAAACACAGAAAGATATCGACAGCTCTGACAGATCCACCTCTGGTTTTAACAGTCAAAGATGGTTGCACAGAAACACTCACACTAAAAAATAACTCCTATTGTTACAAAAAAAATAATGAGAAGGAGATACATTGAAAGGCTTTGGAACCCAACTGAGTATCACAAAGATTATTTTAAAGTTTTGGACCCTGACATATTGTCTATTAATTTTCATTCTAAAATTTTCAAAGTGATCCTCAGAGAAATTTGCTTCACAGTTTGCTAATTTAAGTTTAGAATAGAAAACTGTGACTTTCTCACAAGGGCTCTTAAAACATTTAATCCTACTTTTTTCCTACTGTGATTTATACCCTAAATCTTACATTAACTCTATCACCACCTTCCTAAATCAGTGCTGAGAGCTCTGCTCTGCTATTCAGTTCCATTTCCCAACTTTACTCTCCTCATTGCCACATACAGAGCAGTCTTGCAGTAGAACTCTGTTTTTTTTCAGTGATAGTTTATGCCATAGGTTGATAAAAACAGAAAGTAGGAGAGCTAAATACTTAAAAGCAATTTTTAAGATTCAGGAAATAGCTATAGTTGTGTGAAATCATCAAACTGGCTATTTAGGAAAGATTTTTAAAAGTGGTTGTTTAATGGAATTTTTCTTATTCTAGTGAGATATATTGCCAGTCTATAGCAAGCCTCACTTCTCAAAAAGTTTGATGTGTTTGAAAAAATGGACATTGTTACACTTTAAGAAGGACTGAAATTCAGCAGAACTCATTTTACCATATCTGTAAATAACTGCTTATTGAAATCTACCCTCTCCCAAATTTTATTTCCTTCCTACCCACAAAGCTCTGCCAGAAAAGTGCCCATCTGTCATTAATATTCATTGGAATTATTTACTTCTCTAATATTTTTTTTCTGTTTCTTTCTCTAATCTCCAAGCATACTGTTGCACCTTGGGACTGAAAGTCATTAATTTTTGAGCCACCTTTCAAATTTAAGCTGCATTGTGTGCTTTTACCAAACTGATTCTCCGACTTGTTTATTCTGACACAGACTGAAATTACTTTAACAGAAGACAACAGTGTAGTTGATGACGTTTGGATAACGAGTTAGTGTTTCAGAAGGTAAATTAAACCTGAGGCCATATAACCCCTACTCAGGCCTTCATCCTTACAGAAAAAGGCATCAAAAGTTTCATAGTTTTCTAAGCTACTTTTAAAATACAGCAACGTACTGTGGTATAATTTTTGAATCAATGAATATAAATCTGTATTTTTTCATTCAACTGTATTTATCAAATGTTAGGTTTACAGGACCTAACCCTTACAGGATCTCTAGAGTAGCATGAATTATGGTAGTGAGACAGAATCATTTAACTGGGAGAATTTTATGGGAGATTTCCTTGGCTGCTTGGCATAGTCCATGCCGTGGGAATTACTCAAGAAAAGAGACTTCATAAAGACTTTATAAGATTCCCAAATTATATATGGTTTGTCCTTCAATTTTATCTCCCCTCTGAACACAATAATCACTTACATGATTGGATGATGTGGAGGGCGTATGCTCCGCGGAATGAATCAGAGTAATACCAGGAGGTCACTAGCTTCACAGTGTGAGTGCATTTGCTCCTATTGCAAATGGGGTGGGTGGAACGTGACCCTGTACCTAAGTGTATGGCTTCTGGACTCTGAACTGGGTTTGGACTTGGGCTTTGCCATGGAACAGCTGGATGGCCTTGGGAAAATAACGACTTTCCTCTGTGCCACAGATTCCTTATTAGTAAAATAAGGGATAATTATAGAGCGTACTTCATGGGGTTCTATGTGGATTAAATCAGTTAATAGAATAAAAGCACTCAAAAAGGTGTCTCCTCTATATTGATCCTGTCTTCATATTTGTCATTTGTTACTGAGCCTTTTGATATTTAGTTCATCATAATTATTTGTGTGAAATATTTGTATTAACATTTTCTTTAAAATACTCATTAAAATATCATTTACTTATGATTAGTGAGTTTTGTGGCCCTCTCTTCAATTTTGCACCCAAGGCAAGTGTCCCGCTTATCTTGTCCTAAGCTCGGCCCTGTCCGTAAATTGTTGCCATTACTAACTTAATTGATGCTCATGATCAAATTTGAAAAAGTCTTCTTTCTTTTGTTCTAACCATTAAAATTGTGAAATATATAGTACGTGTAGAAATGTATTTTAAAAAGATATATATCTTGGTGACTTATCACAAAGCAAATAAATGTTCATGAAACTACCACTCAGTTCAAAAAATAGAACATTGCCAGCACCTCGTATCCCCACCCCACCCCCCAATAATGATCCTTTTCTCCTTTCAAAAGGCTGAGTCCTTTCCTGATGTTTGTGGCAGTTGCTTCCTTGATTTGTTTCGTCCTTGTCCGTCTAATGCAGGCATCCTCAAATATAATTTACTTTTGCCGATTTTTAAAATGTGTACAGATAGGATGACGCCCATCCGTTATGTATTCTCACGTCTGGCTTCTTTTACTCAGTGTCTGGTTTGTAAGGTTTATGTTTTTTCACACAGCTACAGTTTGTTCAGTTTACTTACTGAGTAGTAATCCACTGTATACCAGAGTTTATCCATTATATTGTTTATGAGTATTGGGTTTCTTTTCAGTTTCTGGCTATTACTAACAATGCTGTTAGGAACTACTCCTTTACAAATCTTTTGGGACACATATGTGCTTGCACTTATATTGGGAATATGCTTAATATTAGAATTAGTATTAATGTTCATTTTCTACAGTGGTTTTACCAATTTTTACCTATTAAACTAGTTAATTCTATTAGTTCTTCTGGAGATTATTTTCTATTTTCTATGTACAATCATGTCAATGTGGTTAAAAACTGTGCTTAATGATGGTTGTATTCCTTTCAAATCTTTCCATGGTTTATTATTTATCTATTTATTGCAATAAGACTACCACCTCCAATGCTATGTTGAATAGAAATGTCTGTGTTTAGTCCCATTTTCACAAGGAAAACTTTCAGCCTTTCATGATTAGATGAGCTGTTTGCTCTAGGTTTTATGTAAGGCCATTTTTCAGATTAAGGAAGATGCTTAATTATAAGGACCCACACATACATCAAAGAGTATTTATATCAAGTATTTTTTTCTTACAACCATTGAGATGGTCATATGGGTTTTCTTATTTGGTTAATGTGATGACTTATATTTATGATTTTCTAATATTAAACCAAATTTATATTCCTGGAGTCAACCCAAATTGGACATGGATTTATCATCCTTTTATATATTGCTGGGATGGTTTGCTATTTTTTTCTTTAGGATTTTTACATCTATATTTATGAAGAGAGTGGGTAGCTTGTAATTTTTCTTTCTTGTCATGTTCATGTCCAGTTTGATTTCAAGGTTATCATGAACTTATAAAACATGTTTTTGAGTGATAATTCCTTATTCTGCGGAAGACTTTATGTTAACAGTGACATTTATTTATTCATGAATATCTGATAGATTTCACCAGAGGAGATATCTGGGCTTGGAGTTTTTCTTTGAAAAAAATTAAGTATGGATTCAATTTATTTTCTAGACTACTCATATTTTCTTTATCTCCTTTTAGTTTTGATAATTTACATTTTTCTAATGGTTGTTCATTTCACATAATTTTTCAAACTTTTAACATTGTAGGGGGTTCATTTGTGGCCCTCGTCAAAATATGTCCAAATTCTAACCCCACTCACTGTGAATATGACCTAATTTAGAAAAAGGGTTTTTACAGATGTAATTAGCCGAAGATTCTTGATATGAGACCATCCTGGATGAACTGGATAGGCCCTAAATCCAATGACAAATGCTCTTATAAGAAAAAGGTTAAAACACAGACAGCATAGGACAACTGCAGAAGGAGTAGGCATGTGACGATGGGGCAGAGGTTGGAATTATGCAGCTAAAAGCCAAGAACACCAAGATTGCAGGCAGCCACCAGAAGCGGGAAGAATGCATGAAACAAAGTCTTCCTCAGAGACTTCAGAAGAAACCACACCTGCTGACACCCTGACTTAGAACTTGGGACCCCAGACCTGTGAAATGATACATTTCTATTCTTTTAAGCTACACAGTTTGTGCTAATTTGTTGCAGCAGCCCTGGGAAACTAACATAGCCATAAACTCACTCAAAATATTCTTAATGCTTATAGGATATGCAATTGTGTCATTTTTTTTTCTTTCCTGACATTGGTTATTTTTCTCCCTTCTTCTCTCCCACCTCATCTTTTTCTTTTTTTTGGGTACTTGATAGGTCTTATAATGGGTTTGTTCATTTTATTATTCTTTTTAAACACCGAAATTTTTTCTTTGCTGATCTTGTCTATTATGTTTATTTTCTTGTTTTTCAATTTCTTGCATTCTACTTTCACTTTCTTTCTGTGTTTTCTTTTTCTGATAAGCTTCAAATGGAGATCTAGCTCTCATTCCTTTTAGAAATACATGTATAGCTATGGATTTCCTTTTATGCACAATATTTCTTCAGGATCATCTGCTTTTGATTTAATTTTTCCATTGAAATTTCTTCTTTGACTCTCATGTTACTTCTCAGTATGTTTCTTAGATTCTGAACATATATGAATTTTCTAGTGAATTTGTGCTGGTTATGAGCATAGTTATATTGTGACCAGAGGATATATTCTGTATTATTTTAGTTTCCTTGAATATTCTAATTCACTTTACATGAATAATTTTGATGTATAAAAGTCAGCTGTCTGTAAGTTTCAGTAGATGCTTTCTTTAAGGTAACCTCTTTTATTTTCTCTTGCTGTCCTAAGACATTTTGTCCTTTTGTCTTTGATTTTCAATGGTTTTACTGATGTACCTGGGTGTGGTTTCTTCGTATTAATTATGCATGAGGTTCTTCATGCTTCTTGAATCTATGGCTTGATGACATTCTTCAAATTTGGAAAGTTATCAAACATTATCTCTTCAAGTATTACCTATCTTTTGAAGACTCCAATTGTATACCTAATAAATATACTAGCTCAGTCATCTTGTCTTGTATCCTGTCATTTGTATTTTCAAGCCCTTTCCCTGGGCTTCAGTTTGGATATATTTTAGTTTTCTTTAGCTGTGCCTAATTTACTATAAAAACCTATCAAATGAGTTCTTAATTTCAATTGTTACTTTATTTCAGTTCTAGGATTTCCATTTTTGTTAAAGTTTTTATTCTCCTTTAAAAATCTCACTTTTGCCTTTTATATCCTCAAGCATAGTAAGTACACTTATCTTACTCAATATCTGATATATCTAATATCAGAGGCTTTGGGAGTCTTTTTCTGTTGTCTGTTGTTTCTGCTTCTGTTGGTTCATTCTATCTTCTATCTTTATTGACTGGGTATTTTTAACTCTGTCTTCAAATTCTATTTGCAAATACTTGGTAGAAATTATATGTGCCCTAGATTATTTTCTTCCTCAGAGAGAATTTATATATATAATAATAGTTATTATAATTATTAGTATTGTGATTATTACTTTGGCCCAATATCTTAGGGAAATAGCTTTTCAGGACTATCTTAATATAATTTTTTGATTTAATACTACACAAGGCTAAGCTGCAATACCCTGTGAGAGTCAGTTTTGGATTCACCCTTTACTCCCAGGTACAGCCTTTCAGTGAGGTGTGTTCATCAAGTCCATTTTTTTGTGTGTCCAAATTTCTGTCCTCCTAGTACATTAAGACTGTCCAAGGTACCACTCAGCCTAACCTTCAGTTGCCCCTTTTGAAATGAAAAATAACCTCAAAGAAAGAAAAGTTCATAACTTGAGCTTTTTTCCATACTGGATCATGGCCTACTTCAAAACAATCCTCATTGTTTTATTAGTTCTAAAATACAGGCTTTTACAAATATTTTGTCCAGCTTTCCTAGTAATGCCTCATCTGGCATTACTAGAAGTGGAATTACTTTTCATATATAAACATATTACATCGGATAAGGGAAAATATCTACACTGTTTAAAGACACTGAAACCACATCCAATTTCTCGTTGTTTAACAGAAATATCCTAATTCAATTAGGAAAGCATTTTTACAAGAATGAACGTTCAGAATTATCCAAATCTTAAAGGGTCCAATATTGGGGAAGAGATAAGTCATTTGAAGTTCTTATTTTTATCTAGTTCAATTTCAGTTCTTATTTTTATCTAGTTCATTTTCAGTTCTACTCCAATATTTATATTGTTACTGTTATAACTTATATGAAGTTGTATCAAGGTCCTGGTACTATGCTAGGTATTAGAGTTACAATATGACTATGTCAGCAAGATAGAGCCCTTGCTCTAATGAAGTTTAGAGAGAAGTGAGAAAGACACCTACAATCAAATGAAGTAATTTGTGAAAAGTATTTAGCACTGTTCCTGGCATGTAACACATGTTCAAACACTGTTTCTCTTAATATACACAGTCATTTCCAAATATCCTGCAATTTGTAGGTCCCTGATGGCCTATGTCTCTTACTGGTTGGTTGTGTTTTGGTTGTAGAATTTCATTAACTCTTCCATTTGGTTCAAAATATAGGAGGATATTTTGGTATGTATTTTGAGGGAGACACATTTTTCTTTTGTCTCAGGTTCCAATATGGCTCTGTGTAGCACTTATATGGATGGATGGCAGCAGCAGAAATGAAGACATTGATGTAGGTGCTAAAATTTCCAGTGAGTGAGGGGCTTGTTGGGACATAAAAAAGATGGTAATGACAAGAAGGGTTATAAAAATGTGTGCATTTCAGAGAAGGAAGGTTTCTGCTTTTGGAAAGAATTAATAACAAGTATGAAGGTTGTCAAAAAGTCCTCCAGGTCCTCAGGTCCAAGTGAAAATACTGCGCCTGCTTGACAGACTGTGTGAGAAAAGGAGTCCTCAAAGTATGATCAGTTTCCCAGGAAAGCAGGCAGGTGAAGGGGCACAGAGAAGAAACTGAAGATTTTGCTAAGGAGAGACTACAATTTCAAGATGGTACTGTGGCATTTTTTATGTGAAGTTTTCAAGGAAAATGAAAACAACTAATTAGTCCTTGGTCACTTCCAAACTATGTATAGTATTCAGGACCAGGGGCAACTATGTTTTACCTCTTTCTATTAATTTTAAAGAGATTACTATCCACACCATTGTATATTAAGTGAGTATAGACTATTTACATTTATCATTTAACTCTAGGTTCAGGATTATAAGAAAAAGAGAGACCAGAGCAAGAGGATTGATCCTCATCACCCAAAGATGAATCAACAGACATGATTATTTGTTTAGGGGAGGATGTGAGAGTGTTTTTAAATGTATATGGGATAGTTGTATGGGTAGGATGAGACATTGTGCAATGGGTGGTTTTGTGTGTGTTTGCACTCCTCTTCACCATCTTCTGACAATGACATCCTCCTCCTTGGGCAGTCACTCCTCTTCTCACCCCTCTTACCTGGGAGGCTTCTAGCAAAGGGGCCAATCATTGTCCAGAGCATCCAAGGCCACAAGAGATTGGATTAGGCCAATCAAAGTGCCTCATTGTTCTGGTTACGGAGACTAATTGGGGGATCTGCATGTGATTTAAACCACATCAGTAGGGGTCCATCTTTATAATTATTACATGCAGACTTGGAAAAGACAACTCTTTCTTCTGGGATCATAATCTTGATTGATATGAATAAACCTGGGGTTATCTATACCCATGCCCAAAACTTGCCTCATCCCATGGAAAATGTCTTCATACTGTTGGAGAGAATGAAGTAAATACATAGATAAGAACAGTGATGAGAAGCAGAGGAAATGGCCACATTATTCACATCCCTGGATTCAAGGTTTGTAAAATGATCCTCCTCTTTTTGGGATTTAGAGTATACAGAAAGGAATTTGGATTTATGGAAAAAGCGTTTCTTATTCAAATCTCAAAAGACTGGATAAGAAAAAAAAATAGCAAGGTGTAAAAGAGCCACAGGCTAAGAGTCAGGACAACTGGATTTTAGTTCAGGCTCTTCAATAATAATTCATGAACATGTGGGCAAGTCACTGAGTCTTTCTTACTCTCAGTTCTCTGCTTTGTAAAATGACAAAATCAGCTTAAATTACTTCTAGATCCTTAAGACTAGAAGTATACATGTCTCAGACAATTCTAAACTAATAACACTTCGAAATAAGTGCCCCACCTGTGAATAGTTGTTTAATATTTTTTCTTTTAGTAACATTTTCTTTTTATTTGCTTTTAAGCTTTCTGTTTAAAAAAATGTATGATGCTGCTAGATTAATCCAGTGGAATGTAAATGTAATCAGCGACTGAATCAAACATGTCTGTAGTCCACAACATTTCCAAAGCAAAAACAAAATTATATATCCTTCTAATTTGAACCAGCTGAAGTAACTGCTGATTTTTATAGTTCCAATGAAATAGCGAATTGTCAGATTTGATTGTCTCTGCA
Organism: Smutsia gigantea; assembly: GCA_032199065.1. Lineage (NCBI taxonomy): Eukaryota > Metazoa > Chordata > Mammalia > Pholidota > Manidae > Smutsia > Smutsia gigantea. The sequence continues at coordinate 314,643 of JAVSCE010013005.1, read as the reverse complement.
GATTATAGTGCTGAGTACATATGTACACAGAGGAACAGTGGCCCCTAAACTGAATTTAGAGGTTCTTGACGTTTGGCAATGGAAACTGCTTTGTTCTGTGAGTGGGGATCTCAACCCTTTCAGTCAGTCTTTCTGGCTCCCATCCCAGGTCATGGCAACCAAGTTCATTATCAGGGCCAACTAAGACACAGTGTAGTGGCTGCATAGCATGCAGTGCTGGAGAGCGTCTCCAGACTGTGTGCAAGCTCCAGAGAGAGGACGTTATATAAATAAGTAGCGTCTGCAAGGGGCTCAATACTTGAAAAAGCGGCTTTTGTGACTGCGATGGGGATGTGCCATCCATATGCGAACTTAATTTGTATTCCAAACGTCGTTTTCCTCTTCATAGAAAACTTTTAAATTCAATTTCTGAATACTAAGACTGAGCCTTCGATTTGTATATAACTGCCTTCCCTACTGGGTGATACACTTTGGGATAAGGGTGCTTTCCACTTCCACATTCTTCATTTACGACCATCTATTCTACTTACTGACCATGTCAAGGCAGCATGAATTTATATCCCCAGTGTCTTTGACAACTCCAATTTGTTCCCAGCATGATATATCACTTATACTGGTTTGAAATTCCATTCTAAACTTAGAGCCCATGATTTCTGTGTGGGATGTAAAGTTGACAAAACACGTACTTTTTTCCTAATGCAAATCCTACATGCGTTGATTTTCAGGTAGTCAGGCTGACACTGTTGGGGGCGTGTAAGACAGAAAATAACTCTTGTTAAATAAAAGGGTAAGGAGTGAGAAAAGAGGAACAGATCTATTTTGTTAAGTGTAATTTTTAGAGACATAGAGGAAATGGTTCTTTTTGTTTTGAAGGAGATTAAGAACAAAAATAAAGTATTTAAAATGAGAGTGAATACACTTTAGGAGGTCAAGGAAAGCTGACAAGTCTGCCAGTTGTGACAACATTTAATAATATTCAAATTAATTACAATATTGAAAATGGAAAACTCTGACTTCAAATGAATAATGAATAGCAAAACCAGACATGGCTCTGAGGTGAAATGTGATTTTCATGAGGATGGGAACATTTAACATTTATACAACAGTTCATATTCTCAAAGTCATGTATCAGTGACAACTGTGAAATACATCTTTAATTTGAATTGATGAAATACTCTGCAGGGGTCATTCAGGTGGTAGTACCCTCCCCTCCCCAAATAAATGGAGACAGAGAGAAAGAAGCAATTTAGAAAAACGTTTAAAAACTGCTTATAAAATGGAAGTCAAATGCCCTGATATCCAAACATTTGAAATGATTTAATTCTTGGTAGGTATGTCTTTGTTGTTCGTTCACATGAATATTCATAGTATGTTGCAACTCTTCATGTATTTAGAAGTTAAGGATAATCCACATTCTGAATGCAAAAAGATTGATTTATATATATGCACTGTAATCCTTAAAAACTACTTTAAATTAAAGCCTTGTAGTTCATTTATTTTCTCTAAAACTGTCATCTCTGTACTGCTCTTCCCATATACTTGCCTTGGTTGAACTTTAGCTAAAATATTTCTTGAAGGCTGCACTTGCCCAGAGATTTCAGTCCAACTATCTTTCTCTGTTTCAATGTCGGATCTATTAACATGGCTATGGAGAACAAAAAAATAGTCCTGTGGTGGAGATTTCATTACTTATAATAGGGTTTAAGTTGTATGTCACTGCCAGCCCCAATTCTACCCCTTGTAGTTATGGCCCCAAATCAAGTTCTCCCCGTGGAATGAAACAGCAGTAGTCCATGTCACTTTTAGGCTTGATCCATGCAGTCTTGCTAACCTTTCCCTTTTTTCGCAGCTGGAGAGGTGAAGACCTGAACAGTTTTGGAAGCCACATAAAGTTGGCAGAGCTGCTCTCCTAGATCTCTAAATGACCCTGTGGAGAATAGCTGCCCATTACCCTGGAGCACCTCCCGGGAGTGTTATCCTGAGAGGGATGGAAATTATTGTTTTGTCTGAGAAGTGTGTTTGGAGGTTTTGTTTTTGGTTTTGCCCCTTTTATTACCTTAATTACTGACTTACCATGTAAGTCCGGATTTGTTAGTATGAAGTCATAGTCTCTAAGCCCAGCTGGGCACTCAGTGGAACCCTGCAGTTCTGAGAAGCTGCCTCTTTGTCTCTGTAGCTTTTTGAAGCCTTTAGAACTCTCTTCAACATGTCATCCAACCCTCCAATCCTCAATATCTTAGATGACACTGCCTCATAGGGAAAACAATACCAACAGACATGAATTCCTTTCATTTTTTTCCTTTCACACCTCAAAAATTACCCATATTCTAATCTTAATTCTTTTCAGTTACTAATAATTATTTTTATTTTGGTATCATTAATATACAGTTACATGAACAACATTGTGGTTACTCGATTCCCCCCATTATCAAGTCCTCACCACATACCCCATTATAGTCACTGTCCATCAGCATAGTAAGATGCTGTAAAATGACTACTTGTCTTCTCTGTGCTATACTGCCTTCCCTGTGCCCCCTGGCTGCATTATATGTGCTAATCATTATGCCCCTTATTCCCCCTCTCCCTCCCTTCCCACCCTCACCCCTAGTCCCTTCCCCTTTGGCAACTCTTAGTCCATTCTTGGGTTCTGTGAGTCTGCTGCTGTTTTGTTCCTTCAGTTTTTGTTTGTTCTTATGCTTCACAGATGAGTGAAATCATTTGGCACTTGTCCTTCTCTTCCTGGCTTATTTCACAGAGCATAACACTCTCTAGCTCCATCCATGTGGTTGCAAATGGTAGGATTTGTTTTCTTCTTATGGCTGAATAATATTCCATTGTGTATATGTACCACCTCTTCTTTATCCATTCATCTACTGATGGACACTCAGGTTGCATCCATTTCTTGGCTACTGTAAATAGTGCTGTGATAAACATAGGGGTGCATATGTCTTTTTCAAACTGGGCTGCTGCATTCTTAGGGTAAATTCCTAGGAGTGGAATTCCTGGGTCAAATGGTATTTCTACTTTTAGTTTTTTGAGGAACCTCCATACTGCTTTCCACAACAGTTGAAATAGCTTATATTCCCACCAGCTGTGTAGGAGGGTTCCCCTTTGTCCACATCCTCACCAGCAGTTGCTGTTCCTAGTCTTTTGGATGCTGGGCATCCTTACTGGCATGAGGTGATATCTCATTGTGGTTTTAATTTGCATTTCCCTGATAATTAGCAATGTGGAGAATCTTTGCATGTGCCTGTTGGCCATCTAATTTCCTCTTTGGAGAACTGTCTGTTCATATCCTCTGCCCATTTTTTAATAAGGTTATTTGCTTTTAGGGTATTGAGGGTTATGAGTTCTTTATATATTTTGGATGTTAACCCATCAGCTGTCATTTACAAATACATTCTCTCATACTGCAGGATGCCTTTTTGTTCTGTTGATGGTGTCCTTTGCTGTACAGAAGCTTTTTAACATGATGTAGTCCCATTTGCTCATTTTTTATTTTGTTTCCCTTGCCCAAGGAGATGCATTCAGGAAAAAGTTACTCATGTTTATATTTGAGAGATTTTTGCCTATGTTTTCTTCTAAGAGTTTTATGGTTTCGGGACTTACATTCAGGTCTTTGATCCATTTTGAGTTTACTTTTGTGTATGGGGTTAGACAATAATCCAGTTTCATTCTCTTGCATGTAGCTGTCCAGTTTTGCCAACAACAGCTGTTGAAGAGGCTGTCATTTCCCCATTGTATATCCATGGCTCCTTTATCGTATATTAATTGACCATATATGCTCGAGTTTATATCTGGGCTCTCTAGTCCGTTCCATTGGTCTATGGGTCTGTTCTTGTGCCAATATCAAATTGTCTTGATTACTGTGACTTTGTAGTAGAGTTTAAAATCAGGGAGCATAATTCCCCCAGTTTCATTCTTCCTTCTCAGGATTGCTTTGGCTATTCGGGGTCTTTTGTGGTTCCATATGAATTCTACAACTACTTGCTCTAGTTCGTTGAAGAATGCTGGTGGTATTTTGATATGGATTGCATTGAATCTGTAGATTGCTTTAGGTAGCATGGCCATTTTGACAATATTAATTCTTCTTATCCATGAGCATGGGATGTGTTTCCATTTATTGGTATCTTCTTTAACTTCTTCCGTGAGTGTCTTGTAGTTTTCAGGGTATAGGTCTTTCACTTCCTTGGTTAGGTTTATTCTTAGGTATTTTATTCTTTTTGATGCAATTGTGAATGAAATTGTTTTCCTGATTTCTCTTTCTGCTAGTTCATCATTAGTGTATAGGAATGCAACAGATTTCTGTGTATTAATTTTGTATCCCGCACGTTTGCTGAACTCAGATATTAAATCTAGTAGTTTGGAATGGATATTTAGGGTTTTTTATGTACAGTATCATGTCATCTGCAAACAGGGACATTTTGACTTCTTCCTTGCCAGTCTGGATGCCTTTTATTTCTCTGTGTTGTTGATTGTCATGACTAGGACTTCCAGAACTATGTTGAATAAAAGAGTGGAGAGTGGTCATCCTTGTCTTGTTGCGGATCTTAAAGGAAAAGCTTTCAGCTTCCTGGTATTAAGTATAATGTTGCCTGTGGGTTTGTCATATATGGCCTTTATTATATTGAGGTACTTGCCCTCTGTACCCATTTTATTGAGAGTGTTTATCATGAATGGATGTTGAATTTTTTTGAATGCTTTTTCAGCATCTATGGAGATGATCATGTGTTTTTTTTCCTTTTGATTGATGTGGTGGATGATGTTGATGGATTTTCGAATGTTGTACGATTCTTGAATCCCTGGGATGAATCACACTTGATCATAATGGATGATCTTTTTGATGTGTTTTTGAATTCAGAGTGCTAATATTATTCTGAGTATTTTTGCATCTATGTTCATCAGGGATATTGGTCTGTGATTTTCTTTTTTTGTGGTGTCTTTGCCTGGTTTTTGTATTCGAGTGATGTTGGCCTTGTAGAATGAGTTTGGAAGTATTCCCTCTTTTTCTACACTTAGGAAAACTTTAAGGAGGATGGGTATTAGTTCTTCACTAAAAGTTTGATAAAATTGAGCAGTGAAACCATCTGGTACAGGGGTTTTGTTCTTAGTGTTTTTTTTTAATAATTTATTTTGGATCATTAATCTACAATTACATGTGCAATATTATGATTATTAAACTACCCCCTTCATCAAGTCCCCCCCACCAACCCCATTACAGTCACTGTCCATCAGAGTAGTGAGATGCTATAGAGTCACTACTTGTCTTCTCTGAGTTGTACAGCCCTCCATGTGCCCCCCAACATTACATCTGCTAATCATAATGCCCCTTTTCCCCCTTATCCCTCCCTTCCCACTCACCTTCCCCAGTCCCTTTCCCTTTGGTAACTATAAGTTCGTTCTTGGGTTCCGTGAGTCTGCAGCTGTTTTGTTCCTTCAGTTTTTTTCTTTGTTCTTATACTCCACATATGAGTGAAATCATTTCATACTTGTCTTTTTCGGCTTGGCTTATTTCACTGAGCATAATATCCTCTAGCTCCATCCATGTTGTTGCAAATGGTAGGATTTGTTTTCTTCTTATGGCTGAATAATATTCTATTGTGTATATGTACCGCCTCTTCTTTATCCATTCATTTACTGATGGACAGTTAGGTTGCTTCCATTTCTTGCCTATTGTAAATAGTGCTGCGATAAACATAGGGGTGCACCTATCTTTTTCAAACTGGGCTGCTGTATTCTTAGGGTAAATTCCTAGGAGTAAAATACCTGGGTCAAATGATATTTCTATTTTGAGTTCTTTGAGGAACCTCCATACAGCTTTCCATAATGGTTGAACTAATTTGCATTCCCACCAGCAGTGTAGGAGGGTTCCCTTTTTTCCACATCCTCGCCAACATTTGTTGTTGTTTGTGTTTTGGATGTTGGCTATCCTCACTGGTGTGAGGTGGTATCTCATTGTGGTTTTAATCTGCATTGCTCTGATGATTAGCGATGTGGAGCATCTTTTCATGTGCCTGTTGGCCATCTGAATTTCTTCTTTGGAGAAGTGTCTTTCACATCCTCTGCCCATTTCTTAATTGGATTATTTGCTCTTTGTTTGTTGATGTGAGTGAGTTCTTTATATATTTTGGATGTCAACCCCTTCTCGGGTACGTCATTTATGAATATATTCTTCCATACTGTAGAAAGTCTTTTTGTTCTACTGATGGTGTCCTTTGCTGTACAGAAGCTTTTCAGTTTGATATAGTCCCACTTGTTCATTTTTGCTTTTGTTTCCCTTGCCTGGGGAGATATGTTCATGAAGAAGTCGCTCATGTTTATATCCAAGAGATTTTTGTCTATGTTTTTTTTCTAAGAGTTTTATGGTTTCATGACTTACATTCAGGCTTGATCCACCTTGAGTTTACCTTTGTGTATGGGGTTAGACAGTAGTCCAGTTTCATTCTCTTACATGTAGCTGTCCAGTTTTTCCAACACCAGCTGCTGAAGAGGCTGTCATCTCCCCATTGTATATCCAAGGCACTTTTATCAAATATGAATTGACTGTATATGTTTGGGTTAATGTTTGGATTTTCTATTCTGTTCCACTGGTCTGTGGGTCTGTTTTTGTGCCAATACCAAATTGTCTTGATTACTGTGGCTTTGTAGTAGAGCTTGACGTCAGGGAGTGTAATTCCCCCTGTTTTATTCCTCCTTCTCAGGATTGCTTAGGCTATTCGGGGTCTTTTGTGGTGCCATACGAATTTTAGAATTATTTGTTCGAGTTCATTGAAGAAAGCTGTTGGTAGTTTGATAGGGATTGGGTTGAATCTGTAGATTGGTTTGGGTAGTATAGCCATTTTGACAATATTTATTCTTCCTAGCCAAGAGCATGGGATGCATTTCCACTTGTTAGTGTCCTCTTTAAGTTCTCTTAGGAATGTCTTGTAGTTTTCAGAGTACAGGTCTTTCACTTCCTTCGTAAGTTTATTCCTAGGTATTTTATTATTTTTGATGAAATTGTGAATGGAATTGTTTTTCTGATTTCTCTTTCTGTTAGTTCATCATTAGGGTATAGGAAAGCAACAGATTTCTGTGTGTTAATTTTGTAACCTGCAACTTTGCTTAATTCAGATATGAGTTCTAGTAGTTTTGGAGTGGAGTCTTGAGGGTTTTTTATGTACAGTATCATGTCATCTGCAAATAGTGACAATTTGACTTCTTCTTTACCAATCAGGATGCCTTGTATGTCTTTGTTTTGTCTGATTGCTGTGGCTAGGACCTCCAATACTATATTGAATAACAGTGGAGAGAGTGGGCATCCCTGTTTTTTCCCGATCTTAGATGAAAAGCTTTCAGCTTCTTGCCATTCAGTATGATGTTAGCTGTGGTTTTGTCATATATGGCCTTTATGATGTTGAGGTACTTGCCCTCTATACCCATTTTGTTGAGAGTTTTAATCAGGAATGGATGCTGAATTTTGTCAAATTCTTTTTCAGCATCTATGGAGATGATCATGTGGTTTTTGTTCTTCTTTTTGTTGATGTGGTGGATGATGTTGATGGATTTTCGAATGTTGTACCATCCTTGCATCCCTGGGATGAATCCCACTTGATCATGGTGTATGATCCTCTTGATGTATTTTTGAATTCGGTTTGCTAATATTTTGTTGAGTATTTTTGCATCTACGTTCATCAGGGATATTGGTCTGCAATTTTCTTTTTTGGTGAGGTCTTTGCCCGGTTTTGGTATTAGAGTGATGCTGGCTTCATAGAATCAGTTTGGAAGTGTTCCTTCCTCTTCTATTTTTTGGAAAACTTTAAGGAAAATCGGTGTTATTTCTTCTCTATATGTCTGGTAGAATTCAGAGGTGAATCCATCTGGTCCAGGGGTTTTGTTCTTGGGTAGTTTTTTGATTACCGATTCAATTTCATTGCTGGTGATTGGTCTATTTAGTTTTTCTGTTTCTTGTTTGGTCAGTTTTGGAAGGTTGTATTTTTCTAAAAAGTTGTCCATTTCTTCTAGGTTTTCCAGCTTGCTAGCATATAGATTCTCATAATATTCTCTTATAATTCTTTGTATTTCTATGGGATCCGTCGTGATTTTTCCTTTCTCATTTCTGATTGTGTTTATGTGTGTAGATTCTCTTTTTCTCTTAATGAGTCTGGGTAGGGGTTTATCTATTTTGGTTATTTTTTCAAAGAACCAGCTCTTGGTTTCATTTATTTCTTCTATTGTTTTTTTCTTTTCAATTTTATTTCTTCTCTGATCTTTATTATGTCCCTCCTTCTGGTGACTTTGGGTCTCATTTGTTCTTCTTTTTCCGATTTCAGTAATTGTGTCTTTAGACTATTCATTTGGGAATGTTCTTCTTTCTTTAGATAGGCCTGGACTGCAATATACTTTCCTCTTAGAACTGCCTTTGCTGCGTCCCATAGAAGCTGTGGCTTTGTGTTGTTGTCATTTGTCTCCATATACTCTTTGATTTCTGTTTTGATTTGGTCATTGACTCATTGATTAATTAGGAGAATGTTGTTAACTCTCCATGTATTTGTGAGCCTTTTTGTTTTCTTTCTAACGTTTAATTCTAGTTTAGTACCTTTATGATCTGAGAAGTTGGTTGCTAGAATTTCAATATTTTCGATTTTACTGAGCTTCTTTTTGTCACCTAGTATGTGGTCTTTTCTGGAAAATGTTCCATGTGCACTTGAGAAGAATGTGTATCCTGTTGCTTTTGGGTGCAGAGTTCTGTAGATGTCTGTTAGGTCCATCTGTTCTAGTGTGTTGTTCAGTGCCTGTGTGTCTTTACTTATTTTCTGTTTGGTTGATCTGTCCTTTGGAGTGAGTGGTGTGTTGAAGTCACCTAAAATGAATGCATTGCTGTCTATTTCCTCTTTTAATTCTGTTAGTATTTGTTTCACAAATGCCGGCGCCCCTGTGTTGGGTGCATATATATTTAAAATGGTTATATCCTCTTGTTGGATTGACCCCTTTATCATTTTGTAATGTCCTTCTTTATCTCTTGCTACTTTTTCGTTTTGAAGTCTATTTTGTCTGATACAAGTACTGCAACACCTGCTTTTTTCTCTTTGTTGTTGCATGAAATATCTTTTTCCATCCCTTCACTTTTAGTCTGTGTATATCTTTGGATTTGAGGTGAGTTTCTTGTAGGCAGCATATAGATGGATCTTGCTTTTTTATCCATTCTGTTACTCTGTGTCTTTTGATTGGTGCATTCAGTCCATTTACATTTAGGGTGATTATTGATAGGTATGTACTTATTGCCATTGCTGGCTTTAGATTCGTGGTTACCAAGGGTTCAAGGGTTGCTTCTTTACTATCTAACAATCTAACTTAACTTTCTTGTTAAGTTATTGTAAACACAGTCTGATGTTTCTTTATTTCTCTCCCTTCTTATTCCTCCTCCTCCATTCTTTCTATAATAGGTGTTTTATTCTTTGCCTTTAGTTAGTATTTGGATGGTCTGCTTTCTTTGCTATGATTTTGTTTTCTCTGGTGACATCTTTTTAGCCTTAGGTGTGCTTCCATCTAGAGCAGTCCATTTAAGATATCCTGTAGTGGTGGTTTATGAAAGGCAAACTCTCTCAACTTTCGTTTATCTGGAAATTGTTTAATCCCTCCATCATATTTAAATGATAATCGTGCTGGATACAGTATTCTTGGTTCGAGGCCCTTCTGTTTCATAACGTTAAATATATCATGCTATTCTCTTCTGGCCTGTAAAGTTTCTGTTGAGAAGTCTGATGTTAGTCTGATGGGTTTTCCTTTGAAGGTGATCTTTTTTCTTTTTCTAGCTGCCTTTAATACTCTGTCCTTATCTTTGATCTTTGCCATTTTAATTATTATGTGTCTTGGTGTTGTCTTCCTGGGGTCCCTTGTGTTATGAGATCTGTGGGCTTCCCTGGACTGGGAGACTATTTCCTTCCACAGCATGGGGAAGTTTTCAGCAATTATTTCTTCAAAGACACTTTCTATCCCTTTTTCTCTCTATTCTTCCTCTGGTATTCTTATAATGCTAATATTGTTCTGTTTGGATTGGTCACACAGTTCTCAATATTCTTTCATTCCTAGAAATCCTTTTATCTCTCTCTGCCTCAACTTCTCTGTGTTCCAGTTCTCTGATTTCTATTGCATTAACAGTCTCTTGCATCTCGTCCAGTCTGCTGCTGAGCCCTTCGATGGCTTGTCTCATTTCTGCATTATCTTTCCTGACTTCCCTCACTTCCTCCCTTAGTTCTTGCATATTTCTGTGTAGATCCATCAGCATGGTTATGACTTTTATCCTGAATTCTTTTTCAGGAAGATGCTGCATTTCCATCCCTTCAGGTTCCTTCTCTGAGGCTGTTTGGGTCTTGATTTTTGTCTGTATCATGTTCTTCTGTCTTGTCATGTTGACAGGAGTGGTCGCTGGTAGGTGCCAGGTATGTCAGCTGGGCTCTTTAAAAAAAAAAACACCAAAAAAACAAGCAAGCCAAAAAAAGAAGGAAGAGAAAGAAAAGAGATAAAGAAGAAAGAAAGAAATGAATGAAAAGGAAGGTGAAAAAGGAAAAAGAAATAAAGGGGGCAAGAAATAGAACAAACGAGCAAAAAAGAAAAAAAAAGGGCAAGAAACAAAACAAACGAACAAAAAAAAGGGGGGGCAAGAAATAAAACAAACGAACAAAAAAAAGCCCACCTGAAGTGGATTCTCTAAGCGTGCTGTAGGTGTCGCTGCTGCTCCACTAATCCACAGTTGCGGTCACGCCTCTTTTTGGCCTGGTTGGGAACGAATGGGAGGCCATTGTTTTCTGTATAAGGTTCCAGCGTGTCTGCTCCCTTCTCTCTGTTACCAGCAATGGGGACCGAAGTTCCCCAGGACTTCCAGCCTGCAGGGCTGGGCTCGCTGGGGCGATGGTGCTCCCTCACTGGGCCCCCTGCCTCTCCGAGACCACTGCAAATGGCGCGCGCTTTTCTCTTGTCCCTGGGCGCTGGCTGCATAGTCCTGGCACATTCCCGGCTCTAAACCTGCACGTTCTGCCTCTCCAATGTCTGATGCACCACGTGTTGTGTGTCAGCGCTCCCGGCGCAGACCACCGGGGCTGGTTATTTCGCGGACCTGCTCTTCCACTCCCTCCAGGCTCCAAATCCTCTCCTCCCGCCGGCGCGCTGGGGTGGGTGAGTGCTCCGTTCCCGCCGGGTCGCGGCTCTGTATCTTACCTGCCTCTTGGGGTGCCGAGTCCTCTAGGGTGTAGCTGCATGCTGTGTGCTTTCTTGTGTATTCTGGTCTTTCTTTTATGAGTGTTTGTATTTGCTGTATTTTCGTAGATAAATATAGTGTTGGGAGGAGATTTCTGCCACCCTGCTCAGACCGCCATCTTCCCGGAAGTCTTAGGTAGCGTTTTGATTACGAATTCAATTTCCTTGCTGGTAATTGGTCTATTCAGATTTTCTGTTTCTTCCTGCATCAGCCTTGGAATGTTTTCTAGAAAACTGTCCATTTCTTCTAGGTTATCCAGTTTGTTAGCATATAATTTTTCATAGTATTCTCTCATATTTCTTTGTATTTCTGTGGTGTCTGTAGTGATTTCTCCTTTCTCATTTCTGATTCTGTTTATGTGTGTAGATTCTCTTTTTCTCTTAATGAGTCTGGCTAGGGGTTTATCTATTTTGGTTATTTTTTCAAAGAACTAGCTCTTGGTTTCATTTATTTCTTCTATTGTTTTGTTCTTTTCAATTTCATTTCTTCTCTGATCTTTATTATGTCCCTCCTTCTGGTGACTTTGGGTCTCATTTGTTCTTCTTTTTCCAATTTCAGTAATTGTGTCTTTAGACTATTCATTTGGGAATGTTCTTCTTTCTTTAGATAGGTCTGGACTGCAATATACATTCCTCTTAGAACTGCCTTTGCTGCGTTTTTTTTTTTTTTCTTGATAGGCCTGGCTAGGGGCTAATCTATTTTATTTGTTTTCTCAAAGAACCATCTCCTGCTGTCTTTGATTCTTTCAATTGTTTGATTCTTCTCAATTTTATTTATTTCTGCTCTAATCCTTATTATCTCCCTCCTTCTACTGATTTGGGCCTCATTTGTTCTTCCTTTTCTAGATTCGTTAATTGTGAGTTTAGAGTGCTCATATAGGATTGCTCTTTCCGCAGGTAGGCCTGTACTGCAGTATACTTCCCTCTTAGCATGGCCTTCACTGCATCTCACAGATTTTGCAGTGTTGAATTATTATTGTCATATGTCTCCATGTATTGCTTGATCTCTGTTTTTATTTGGTCATTGATCCATTGATTATTTAGGAGCATGTTATTAAGCCTCCATGGGTTTGTGGGCTTTTTCATTTTGTTCATGTAATTTATTTCTAGTTTCATACCTTTGTGGTTTTAGAAGTTGGTTGGTATAATTTCATTCTTTTTGACTTTAATGAGGCCTTTTTTGTAGCCTAGTATATGATCAATTCTTGAAAATGTTCCATGTGTACTTGAGAAGAATGTGTATCCTGTTGCTTTTGGATGGAGTGTTCTGTAGATGTCCATTATGTCCAACTGTTCTAATATGTTGTGCAGTGCCTCTGTCTCTTTACTTATTTTCTGCCTGGTTGATTTGTCCTTTGGAGTGAGTGGTATGTTGAAGTCTCCTAAAATGAATCCATTGCATTTTATTTCCCCCTTTAATTCTGTTAGTATTTGTTTCACATATGTAGGTGATCCTGTGTTGGGTACATAGATGTTTATAATAGTGATATCCTCTTGTTGGACTGACCCTTTTATCATTATCTAATGTCCTTCTTTGTCTCTTGTGACTTGCTTTGTTTTGAAGTCTATTTTGTCTGATACAAGTACTGTAACTGCTGCTTTTTTCTATTAGTTGCATGAAATATCTTTTTCCATCCCTTTACTTTCATTCTGTGTATGTCTTTGGGTTTGAAGTGAGTGTCTTGTTGGCAACATATAGATGGATTTTGTTTTTTTATCCATTAAGTGACTCTACGTCTTTTGATTGGTGCATTCAGACCATTTACATTTAGGGTGATTATCGATACGTATGTACTTATTGCCATTGCAGGCATTAGATTCGTGGTTACCAAAGGTTTAAGGTTAATTACCTTACTAACAGTCTAATTTAACACATTTAGTATGCTATAACAAACACAACCTAAATGTTTTTTTTTCCTCCTTTTTCTTCCTTCTCTATACTTTATATGTTAGGTATTATATTTTGCACTCTTTGTCTTTCACTTGATTGCCTTTGGGGGTAGTTGATTCGATTTTGCATCTACTTTGTAATCAATTGTTCTACTTTGCTGTGGTTTTATCTCCCCCAGTGACAGCTGTTTAGCCTTAGGAATAATCCCTTCTATAGCAGTCCCTCCAAAATGCACTGTAGATGTGGTTTGTGGGAGGTAAATTCTCTCAGCTTTTGCTTATCTGAAAATTGTTTAATCCCTCCTTCAAATTTAAATGATAACCTTGGACTTCCGCGAAGATGGCGGTGTGAGCAGGGCGGCAGAAATCTCCTCCCAACACTATATTTATCTATGAAAACACAGAAAATACATCTATTCCTAAAAGAGAGATGAGAATACACAGGAAAGCGCACAGCGTGCAGCTACACCCGAGAGGACTCGGCACCCCAAGAGGCGGGTAAGATACGGAGCCGCGACCCGGCGGGACCTGAGCCCTCCTCCACCCCAGCGCACCAGCGGGAGGAGAGGATTCAGAGCCGGGAGGGAGTGGAAGTACACCCCGCGAAGTAGCCAGCCCCGGTGACCCACGCGGGGAGCGCTGACCCACTTTGTGCAGTGCAGCGGAGATTGGAGACAGAGGGGCAGAATCTGAACAGGGAACGCGCCAGGGTGCTTGCAGCCGGCTCCCGGGAAGGAAAAAAAAAAGTGTGCGCTTTCTTCAGCGGTCTTAAAGAGACAGGAGCCCAGCGCAGGAGCCAGATCGCCCCAGCACACTCAGACCAGCAGGCTGGGAGTCCTGGGGAGTTTCAGACACCTTAGCTGGCAACTGAGGAAGCGTAGCCATACTTAACACTTCTCACTGAGATCAACAGCCTCCTATTCGTTCCCACCCCTGCCAGAGCGATAAAGGGCCCTGCGGAGCGGCACAGTCACAGCTGTGGAGTAGTGGGGCAATAGCGCCACCTAGAGCATTCCCACAGAATCTACGTCCAGTGGGCATTTTTTTTGTTTTTTTTGTTTTGTTTTGTTTTTGTTTTTTCTTTTCTTTCTTTTTTCTTTTTTTCTTTCTTTCTTTTCTTTTTTTTTCTCTTCTCTTTTTAAAGTCTTAAAGAGCCCAGCTGACATACGTGGCAACTATCAGTGACCAATTATATAGCCATGAAAAGACAGAGGAATATGGTTCAGACCAAAATCAACCAGACAAACCCAGAGAGGGAGTCTGAAGGGATGGAAATGCACAGCCTCCCTGAAAAAGAATTCAGAATAAAAGTCATAACCATGCTGATGGACCTACAGAGAAATGTGCAAGAGCTGAGGGAGGAAGTGAGGGAACTGAGGAAAAACAATACAGAAATCAGACAAACGATCGACGGGCTTAACAGAAGAATGGATGAGATGCAAGAGACTGTTAATGGAATAGAAAACAGAGAACAGGAGTACAGAGCAGCTGAGGCAGAGAGAGATAAAAGGATTTCTAGGAATGAAAGAATATTAAGAGAACTGTGTGACCAATCCAAACGGAACAATATTCGCATTATAGGAGTACCAGTGGAAGAAGAGAGAGAAAAAGGGATAGAAAGTGTCTTTGAAGAAATAACGGCTGAAAACTTTCCCTCGCTGGGGAAGGAAGTATTCTCGCAGTCCACCGAAGCTCATAGATCTCCGAACACAAGGGACCCAAGGAAGACAACACCAAGACACATAATAATTAAGATGGCAAAGATCAAAGATAAAGACAGGGTATTAAAGGCAGCTAGAGAGAGAAAAAAGATCACCTACAAAGGAAAACCCATCAGACTATCATCAGACTTCTCAACAGAAACTTTACAGGCCAGAAGAGAATAGCATGATATATTTAACGTTATGAAACAGAAGGGCCTCGAACCAAGAATACTGTATCCAGCACGATTATCATTTAAATATGATGGAGGGATTAAACAATTTCCAGATAAACGAAAGTTGAGAGAGTTTGCCTTTCATAAACCACCACTACAGGATATCTTAAATGGACTGCTCTAGATGGAAGCACACCTAAGGCTAAAAAGATGTCACCAGAGAAAACAAAATCATAGCAAAGAAAGCAGACCATCCAAATACTAACGAAAGGCAAAGAATAAAACACCTATTATAGAAAGAATGGAGGAGGAGGAATAAGAAGGGAGAGAAAGAAAGAAACATCAGACTGTGTTTACAATAACTTAACAAGAAAGTTAAGTTAGATTGTTAGATAGTAAAGAAGCAACCCTTGAACCCTTGGTAACCACGAATCTAAAGCTAGCAATGGCAATAAGTACATACCTATCAATAATCACCCTAAATGTAAATGGACTGAATGCACCAATCAAAAGACACAGAGTAACAGAATGGATAAAAAAGCAAGATCCATCTATATGCTGCCTACAAGAGACTCACCTCAAACCCAAAGATATACACAGACTAAAAGTGAAGGGATGGAAAAAGATATTTCATGCAGACAACAAAGAGAAAAAAGCAGGTGTTGCAGTACTTGTATCAGACAAAATAGACTTCAAAACGAAGAAAGTAGCAAAAGATAAAGAAGGACATTACATAATGATAAAGGGGTCAGTCCAACAAGAAGATACAACCATTATAAATATATATGCACCCAACACAGGAGCGCCAGCATATGTGAAACAAATACTAACAGAATTAAAGGAGGAAATAGACAGCAATGCATTCATCTTAGGAGATTTCAACACACCACTCACTCCAGAGGACAGATCAACCAGACAGAATATAAGTAAAGACACAGAGAAACTGAACAACACACTAGAACAGATGGACCTATCAGACATCTACAGAACCCTACACCCAAAAGCAACAGGATACACATTCTTCTCAAGTGCACATGGAACATTTTCAGAATAGACCACATACTAGGCCACAAAAAGAACCTCAGTAATTTCAAAAATATTGAAATCCTACCAACCAACTTCTCAGATTACCAAGGTATAAAACTAGAAAAAATTTTAGAAAGAAAGCAAAAAGGCTCACAAATACATGGAGACTTAACAACACTCTCCTAATTAATCAATGGGTTAACGACCAAATCAAAACAGAAATCAAAGAATATATGGAGACTAATAACAACAACAACACAAAGCCACAACTTCTGTGGGACGCAGCAAAGGCAGTTCTAAGAGGAAAGTATATTGCAATCCAGGCCTATTTCAAGAAAGAAGAACATTCCCAAATGAAGAGTCTAAAGACACAATTACTGAAATTGGAAAAAGAAGAACAAATGAGTCCCAAAGCCACCAGAAGGAGGGACATAATAAAGATTAGAGAAGAAATAAATAAAATTGAGAAGAATAAAACAATAGAAAAAATCAATAAAACCAAGAGCTGGTTCTTTGAAAAAATAAACAAAATAGATAAACCCGTAGCCAGACTCATTAAGAGAAAAAGAGAATCTACACACATAAACACAATCAGAAATGAGAAAGGAAAAATCACGACGGACCCCACAGAAATACAAAGAATCATAAGAGAATATTATGAGAATCTGTATGCTAACAAGCTGGAAAACATAGAAGAAATGGGCAACTTCTTACAAAACTACAACCTTCCAAGACTGACCAAGGAAGAAACAGAAAAATTAAACAGACCAATCACCAGCAACGAAATCGAATTGGTAATCAAAAAACTCCCAAGAACAAAACCCCTGGGCCTGATGGATTCACCTCTGAATTCTACCAGACATATAGAGAAGAAATAACACCGATTCTCCTTAAAGTTTTCCAAAAAATAGAAGAGGAGGGAATACTTCCAAACTGATTCTATGAAGCCAGCATCACTCTAATACCAAAACCTGGCAAAGACCTCACCAAAAAAGAAAATTACAGACCAATATCCCTGATGAACGTAGATGCAAAAATACTCAACAAAATATTAGCAAACCGAATTCAAAAATACATCAAGAGGATCATACACCATGATCAAGTGGGATTCATCCCAGGGATGCAAGGATGGTACAACATTCGAAAATCCATCAACATCATCCACCACATCAACAAAAAGAAGAACAAAAACCACATGATCATCTCCATAGATGCTGAAAAAGAATTTGACAAAATTCAGCATCCATTCCTGATTAAAACTCTCAACAAAATGGGTATAGATGGCAAGTACCTCAACATCATAAGGGCTATATATGACAAACCCACAGCTAACGTCATACTTAACGGGGAGACGCTGAAAGCTTTTCATCTAAGATCAGGAACAAGACAGGGATGCCCACTCTCTCCACTGTTATTCAACATAGTACTGGAGGTCCTAGCCACAGCAATTAGACAAAACAAAGACATACAGGAAATCCAGATTGGTAAAGAAGAAGTCAAATTGTCACTATTTGCAGATGACATGATACTGTACATAAAAAACCCTAAAGATTCCATTCCAAAACTACTAGAACTAATATCTGAATTCAGCAAAGTTGCAGGATACAAAATTAACACACAGAAATCTGTTGCTTTCCTATACACTAATGATGAACTAACAGAAAGAGAAATCAGAAAACAATTCCATTCACAATTGCATCAAAAAGAATAAAATACCTAGGAATAAACCTAACGAAGGAAGTGAAAGACCTGTACTCTGAAAACTACAAGACACTCCTTAGAGAAATTAAAGAGGACACTAACAAATGGAAATGCATCCCATGCTCTTGGCTAGGGAGAATAAATATTGTCAAAATGGCTATACTACCTAAGCAATCTACAGATTCAACACAATCCCTATCAAACTACCAACAGCTTTCTTCAATGAACTCGAACAAATAATTCTAAAATTTATATGGAATCACAAAAGATGCCGAATAGCCAAAGCAATCCTGAGAAGGAGGAATAAAACAGGGGGAATTACGCTCCCTGACTTCAAGCTCTACTATAAAGCCACAGTAATCAAGACAATTTAGTACTGGCACAAAAACAGACCCACAGACCAGTGGAACAAAATAGAAAATCCAAACATTAACCCAAACATAAACAGTCAATTAATATATGATAAAGGAGCCTGAGATATACAATGGGGAGATGACAGCCTCTTCAGCAGCTGGTGTTGGAAAAACTGGACATCTACATGTAAGAGAATGAAACTGGACTACTGTCTAGCCCCATACACAAAGGTAAACTCAAGGTGGATCAAAGACTTGAATGTAAGTCATGAAACCATAAAACTCTTAGAAAAAAACATAGGCAAAAATCTCTTGGACATAAACATGAGCAACTTCTTCATGAACATATCTCCCTGGGCAAGGGAAACAAAAGCAAAAATGAACAAGTGGGACTATATCAAGCTGCAAAGCTTCTGTCCAGCAAAGGACACCATCAGTAGAACAAAAAGACATCCTACAGTATGGGAGAATATATTCATAAAAAACGTATCTGATAAAGGGTTGACATCCAAAATATATAAAGAACTCATGCACCTTAACAAACAGAAAGCAAATAATCCAATTAAGAAATGGGCAGAGGACATGAATAGACACTTCTCCAAGGAAGAAATTCAGATGGCCAACAGGCACATGGAAAGATGCTCCACATCGCTAATCATCAGAGAAATGCAGATTAAAACCACAATGAGATATCACCTCACACCAGTGAGGATGGCCAACATCCAAAACACAAACAACAACAAATGTTGGCGAGGATGTGGAGAAAAGGGAACCCTCCTACACTGCTGGTGGGAATGCAAATTAGTTCAACCATTGTGGAAAGCAGTATGGAGGTTCCTCAAAAAACTCAAAATAGAAATACCATTTGACCCAGGAATTCCACTCCTAGGAATTTACCCTAAGAATGCAGCAGCCCAGTTTGAAAAGGACAGATGCACCCCTATGTTTATTGCAGACTATTTACAATAGCCAAGAAATGGAAGCAACCTAAGTGCCCATCAGTAGATAAATGGATAAAGAAGAAGTGGTACATATACACAATGGAATATTATTCAGCCATAAGAAGAAAACAAATCCTACCATTTGCAACAACATGGATGGAGCTAGAGGGTATTATGCTCAGTGAAATAAGCCAAGCCGAAAAAGACAAGTATGAAATGATTTCACTCATATGTGGAGTATAAGAACAAAGAAAAAATACTGAAGGAACAAAACAGCAGCAGACTCACAGAACCCAAGAACCGACTAATAGTTACCAAAGGGAAAGGGACTGGGGAAAATGGGCGGGAAGGGAGGGATAAGAGGGAAAAAGGGGCATTACGATTAGCAGATGTAATGTTGGGGGGGCACGGGGAAGGCAGTACAACTGAGAGAAGACAAGTAGTGATTCTATAGCATCTCACTACGCTGATGGACAGTGACCGTAATGGGGTTGGTGGGGGGGACCTGATGAAGGGGTAGTTTAATAATCGTAATATTGCACATGTAATTGTAAATTAATGATAATAAAATAAATTATATTAAAAATAATAAAATAAATGATAACCTTGCTGGATTGAGTATTCTTGGTTCAGGGCCCCTCTGCTTCATTGCATTAAATATATCATGCCACTCCCTTCTGGCTTGTAAGTTTTCTGTTGAGAAATATGAGGATAGCCTGCTGGGTTTTCTTTTGTATGTGATCTTTTTTCTCTCTCTAGAGGCTTTTAAAAGTCTGTCTTTATCCTCGATCTTTGCCATTTTAATGATTATATATCTTGATGTTGTCTTCCTTGGGTCCCTTGTGTTGGGAGATCTGTGCATCTCCATGGCTTGAGAGACTATCCTTTCCCTAGATTGGGGAAGTTTTCAGCAACCTCCTCAAAAATACTTTCTATCCTTTTTCTCTCCTTCTTATGGTACCCCTATAATGCAAATATTGTTCCATTTGGATTGGTCACACAGTTCTCTCAATATTCTTTCATTCTTAGAGATCCCTTTTTCTCTCTGTGCCTTAGCTTCTTTGTATTCCTCTTCTCTAATTTCTGTTTCATTTACTATCTCTTCTACTATATCTAATTTGCTTTAAAATTTTTCCTTTGTATGTTTCATTTCAGATATGGAATTTCTTTGTGATTGAATCTCCATCTTAATTCGTTCCTGAGTTCTTGAATATTTTTCTGTACCTTCATGAGCATGTTTATGATTTTTATTTTGAACTCTCTTTCAGGAAGATTGGTGAGTTCTATTTTATTTGACCCTTTTTCTGGGGTTTGTGAGATTTTGGTCTGAACCAGATTCCTTTGATGTTTCATATTTCTATGTGGTGCCCTCTAATGCCCAGAATCTGTAGTCTCTGGAGTTGCTCAGCCCCTAGAGTGAGGTTGGCAGTTTTAAGGGAGCGGTGCTGGTGCCTAGGGTGATGAAAGAACTTTTTCCTGCTTCCCGGCTGTAGTGCCTGTCTCCAGTATCAGAACCAGTGGGCCTAGCACACAGATGTAGGCCTCTGTGCTTTGTGTCTTTAGCTGTTGTAAGCAGGGCCTCCCTCTGGCTGGCCTGACGCCAGTGCAGTTACTGCTGGTTTGCGAGCCGGTGCCAGCAGTCCAGGAGGAAGGGGCAGCAGGCTGTGTGTCACAGTGGGGACCTCAGAGCTGTGTAGCCAGCCAGGAGCATGGAGCATCTGAAGCTCCTCAAAGTTCCCATCTGCTGGGCCGAGTGCACCCAGACAACCTCGTCCACCTATCCTTTCTCCTGCGCAGCAAGCTCTGTGCAAACCCTGCCCCTTTAGCAGCCATCTCGCTGCTAGGAAGGGTCTCAGACTGCCTGCCTTTCCTTTGTCCCAGAGCAGCCAGATGTGCATCCCCATCCTCCAAAATAGCCGAAATCCCAGTCTCTCAGGCACTCCGCCTGTCCCAACTCCCCAACCCCACCAACCTCCAACACAATGTAGTTTTGTGTTCCAATGCAGATCTCCAGGGCTGGGTGTTCAGCAGTTCTAGGTTTCCACCTCTTCCCTGCTCCATTTCTCTCCCTCCCACTGGTAAGCTGGGGCAGGGGAAGAGCTTGGGTCCTGCCTGATCAAGGCTTTGGTGCTTTACCCTGTTTCATGAGATCTGTTCTGTTCTCCAGGTGTACGCAGTCTGGTGTAGCCTTCTTTCCTGTTGCTGTTTTAAGGTTAGTTGTGTTGACTATATTTTCATACTATATGTGGTTTTGGGAGGAGTTCTGTGTCTCAACTCTCATGCCGCCATCTTGGATCAATCTCTCCAGTTTACTAATAATTTTATTTCTCTTTAAAATTATTCTCCACATGAACTGTAATTTTACCATTCTATCTGCTTAAAGCTTTCTCTGTATTCCTTATCTTCTCTTTCTTCTGTATCATTTATCTCTCCTCCTTCATTCCTCTGTTCTTTCCCTTAAGGGATAAACATGATCAAATGCTGATCTGTGAAAATAGTCTCCTATGTTACCCTGTGTCGCCTTCTAATTCTTGATTCATCTCATTCCTTTGCTTTTCATATATGCTTCCTTGAAGATATTTTAGGATCTCCCTTCATTTTATGACCTCTCATTTGCCCTACATTCTGTAGTCTGGCTTGTATTTCTAAGGCTTCCTTAAAATTTTCTTGAGGAAACTGTGATGATCACCTTGTTGTTGAATCCATTATTTCTAAAGGGTAAATTTAATCATGTCATGTTTTTACTTAAAGCACTTCAGTGTCATCCTAAATTAGAGATAAGTTCAAACTCCTTATGACTTGAAGACACTTAAGTATGTGGCTCTTTTTATTCTCTTGTTTCTTCTGTAGCTTCCTTCCAAGTACTCAGTGACCAAATCTTAGTGAAGAATTTAAAGTTCATTATGTTTAAACCTTTATAATATTTTTCTGAGTTGTTTCCTCAATCAACCATTTATTTAAATAATTTCTTACACTTCAAGACCTAACTCCAGTATTTTCTTCCTTTTAAAGCCTTCCCTATTGCATTAAAACTTTTCTGCCATCCAGTGCATAGTGTTTATTCTACTTTAGAACTTATTGCATTGCATTATAATGTTTGGTATGTTTCTATCACTTTTGTAGTAGACTGAGGGCTACTTGAAGGCAAAATCCTTGTTTCACTCATCTTGATATTCCTAGAACCTAGCTTATTGCTGAGGGCACAGCAAGGATATTATATATATATATATTTATTAACCAGTGGAAATAATGAATATAAGTTATTTCCTTATTTATAAATAAGCCCAGAGAAGGTGTTATCCAGTGAGGATAAACCACATATAACAGATTGCATTGTTGATAATGCAGAACATAAGAATGTAAATACTATTTGATGAATTTTATCAAAATTAGCAAGTAGAAATACCCATTTAAATTATTTTTAGAGGAAAAAATTCTAAGAACTGGTCAGCAGATATTCTTTTGTAAGAAAGATATTTATGCTTTTATAAGAAAATTAAAAAGCATAAATCATAAATTATTTTTGAATAGCAACCAGTAATACAGACTGAAGTTCATATGTCATAGAATGCAGACAAGAAAGCAGTAATCTGAATTATGTACTCCACAGGGGCCGCCTCCCGCAGGATACTGCAGATCCTCATAAATGTGCAGTGCTAGGGACAGAAGCCACTTCTTCAGAAAAAGGAATCTAAGAAGGAAGGTGTATTCATTGCCTTTGTTAATTGAAAACTGGACTGACGTAGGCAAATTTCTGAGAGGACGTTTGACAAGGTCAAATGTTTGTGAGGAAAGAAGCCTGATACTGGAGACTCAGCTATTCGTGAGTCAGAGTTAAAGAGAGGAAAGTTTTTAATTGCCGTGGAATGCCTTCTGTCATTTGAAACGAGCTGGATTACACAGTTTCTAAATAATCACATGGTAAGCCAAACCTATGGAGTGACTTTCAACTTTTGGTTAAAGAAATGAGCACGAGCCATTTAGGGAAAAGCAATGAAGACTGGAAAAGATTTTCCATGACATAAAGAGAACACAAAACAATTTAAAATGAAGTGAACAGCAGCCCTGAGATGAAGTAAGATTAATGAACTAATAGTTCAATAGGCTTTTCCTGTGATCCCAAAGATTATCAAGTGAGAGCTTCAGAGGAATTTCTAGGTCATGTGATGGGATTTTTAAGGCTAGATGAAAGCAAATACAATCAAATGACCTGTAAGTTCACTTTTAATGTTGTTTCTTCTGTATTTCTTCATCTTAAAATTTAAAAGGACAGTAGTTATTCTCTGTATCTAGTTTTTTTTTTCCAAGTTCTTTTTCACCTACAAAATTAAAAGTAAAGCATTTCTCTTTTGAATGTTTCCCCTGGTAAACTACTTTAACCAAGGCAGTGAAATAGTAGGTTATATTTTCTTGATTCTAATATAAAATTTCTTATGTTATGGCACTCTATCCCCTTCCTCCCAGTTTTTCCAAAATTATTCAGGTTGGTTATTTATCTTTGTCTTCTTTTAAAATGAATGTGAAGTCTTAAGCAGACCTAAAAGTTATGCCTACTATTTTAAGATCTAAAAACAGAGCACTTTCTAACCCAATTACATATCCCACAAATTTAATTGCACTCTGTTTAAGTATAAAACATTCTATTATTATTTTTCTATTGTTGTATTTCTATTTACCACCAATTCATGTATAGGTTATTCAAGTATAAGCTGTTTGGGTCTGTAAATTAAGAAGCTGAAGCTCTTGAGAAGTAACCCTAAAACTCCACTTTCTCAAATATCCCTAGTCCTTGAGAAATTGGTGACTGGCAGTTTACTCCCTATTATATCTCTTCTCACTACTCTATTAATAAAGCAACCAAACAAAAAAAATTGAACTGTACAAGATAATGTAGTGTGGTCTTAAAATGATTTAAAGTTTTTAAGTTTAAAAAATTTTTATTTTATGATTTTAGGATGAAAACCAAAAATAAGCAAAACTTCTCTGGTTGCCCCCTGAATCATTTTACATTCTGAAATTCAATGCAGAGGAAACTATCTTGTTCATAGCCAAATGCAATATACATCTTACTGATTGTTAGCTTATGGTAATAACTGACAGAGCAACCAGAATTTTAAAAATTGCTCTAAATTTTGTCTGTGACCTTGAATATATAAAATACCTAATGAAAATCACAAGAGGGTAATGATCAGTATAATCAGGTTGCAGAGGCGGCTTGGACTAAATGAAACATTTAACAGGAGAACTTACCATTGACTTATATAGACCAGATTAGTTAATTATGCAGCCAGGAACAGGTGTTAAAACCAGGATAAGTCTGTCTGTGGTGATCTTACAGAAATGGAAAATATGAGAGTGTACCAGAAGTTACTACCGAGAAGAGAAAACTACCTACCACTTTCGCGTCATGGCGAAACAGTCCAATGAACAGGTAAGGTCTCTTTAAAATGAATACCTCTGAAGAAATGTAAAAAGACCAAAAGTTGAGGGAAGGCAAACATACTGTTCATAATATTTTATTCGTTGAGTATCCTGAAGAATCCTTAGAACATCAGTTACTTGGTTTTAGAAAGTTTCACAGAGTTCTATTTGAAATTCAAAGACATATCTCATGAAAGAAAAAGTTCTTTATGTCCAAAATGAGAAATATACTGGTTTCTTAATGTCTAATAAGATTCTTCAACTATTCCAGTAGATGAGTTTTAAAAACTTATTATCTTGTAAATATGTTTATTCACTAGAATACTTTTACTCCTCTTTTTCCATGTAATACATATAACATGATATTAGTGATTGGGAATTTAAGAGTAGTATCAATCACTGGGAATTTAGTATTCTTGCTTTATAGTTTTATTTCGACTTTTTATTAAATATGAATCTGAAATTGTGTCCCTCCCGCAATTTAGATAATCTGATTTAGGCTCTGACCCATTAGCATTCTTAATGAGTTACAAAAGGAATTATTGTTTCTTTAGTTAACTACAGTGGAAGACTATGGAAGTGAATGACAAATGGAGATGCAAAACACTATGTTTAAAATTGGAAGCAATATGGTGATATTTCATGGTGATGCCTTTGGGGACAAAGTGAGGAGAACTCTGCTTTTAGGATTCTTCCTCCCTACCTTAGAAAGTAGACACTACCCCAGTGAGCCAGGAGGGTGCTCTGAGGAGTTTGCCATCTGCTGGTGGATCTAATATGCCATGATCCCCTTTACCTGCAAATGGCAGTGCCTGTAAGAAAGTCTCACCTCTTGGGAAAGGTGTCAGACTTGTATTCAAAAACCTCTAAGCCCATACTAGGTGAAGATTTTATATAAAATCATGATCATTACCTGGAATTAGTTCCTTTTTTGTGTATTAAGATTGCTTACTTACTAATCTATTTGTTTTGAAGTGAACACTTCCTATTGTGCAAGGAATGGAGCAACAAATACAGAACTGCTGACATGGAGGAGGTTTTGTCTATGGAAATAGCTGTTACAGCATCTTCTGGGTCTCAAATATTAAAACAACATGCATGAGTCTGCTGTATGATCTCTGAGGTACCATAAAATACAAGAGGTTCAAACTTAAAGACAGCAAGTTAAGCCTAAAAGTTCAAACTACAAATATTTATTAGGTTGAGTGTGAGAATAAAATGAAAGACAAGTGTAGTCAACCCTTGATTATTCAGATTGGCTAGAGTTTGTGATTATCAGTGCCCTTTGATTCTCCTTCTCCTTCCAACCACCAACTATTGCATATTTCTCTGCTCATTAACACCTGTCTAGGAGTGGGAAGGTGAAATGCTAATCAGCCAATTTGTCTAATTGTTAGCTGCTAAGATCCTTTTCATTTTATTTTCTTGAAGTTGAGGTAGGGAACAGTTTTACTAAAATGTGGGCTGTGAATTTCTAAACTTTATGCCACTTTCCCTTTCCTTCACTGCATAGATATATTTAGAAATTTTGTTTCAGTAAATTATTAAAAGAAATAAAAGAATCTAGTAATTCACCTGTTCTCAAGTGCCAATAGAACTTCACATTATGGATTTCTTACTGGCCAGTATTTGGAAAAATCTTAATACTTTACAAGGAAGCTTCAGGATTTAATAGTTGCAACTTTAAGTGTAGCTCTTTATATAAATAGCTGAACTTGCTAAGTGGGTTTAGACCAGTAGAGATTCAACTTGGAGAAAATGACAAGACTACCCTCCCCTTTGCCTCTGGTAGACAGTACAAGACCCTCCCCACACCAAATAAGGGGAAGAGGAATGTTCTGAGCTTTAAGGGCACTAAGAATACATCTGAGTTATCACAGATAAGATTACTTTCAACTCTTTATTTCGTATTTTCTGACATAGACCCCAGGATCTGTAATTATCTTAAGGAAACTGCGGGGGCTTAGACAGTACTTTTTAGTTCTTTTGCCTTTTTCTCCCCCCCCCCCGCCTCTTTTTGGGGGGCTGGAGAACTGGCGTGTGTGTGTGTGTGTGTGTGTGTGTGTGTGTGCCCCTGGAGTGCCAAAAAAAAAAAAGTGCTGAAGAGTCCTAGGGAGATGAGGCTATTTTTGTTCGAAGCTGATACTTCTGCCTAAGCCACAAGTGCTGCTTGGAAAGGGCTCAGGTTGTTTCCACGGGGAGAACTCTGCAGAGAAGAGAAGAAGTTCAGCAGGACCACAAAGGAGCAGCAGAAACAGCCAGGAAAACGAAGAGCCCTCACGTTTCCACACAGACCCTACATCAGAGTTCTCGCATCCTAAAGTATTCTGCGAAGTACCACTTGACCGGAACTTTTCTCCTGCCTTTCCTGTCTCCAACCGCCATGACTGAGATCACTGCTGAAGGTATTGCTACCATTTTCCTGTAGTGTCAGCTAGGGAAAAAAAAAAAGGTGCAAACTGATAGCAACATTGACCCTCAATGTCCCCACTTAAAATGCTGCTTTTAGAGAATTGTCTTGATCAAAGATTCCATAGGGGATTGGAGAAGTGGATTTGGGAGCTGAAAGGCTGACAGATCTGTGTAATTGGGGGAGCGAGAAAAGGTTTCTCTGAAATTTTGCATGTGGAAGCTTCTCGGCTATGCCAAAGGCTCCACTAGTTAACAGTTGTCACCCACACCTCTAAAAATAGCTGTGGTCATATAACATTATGGCTGATATTTTACCTTGCAAAACTTACAGGCTTGCAAGGATGGAGATCACAATGAATTTAAAATGTTGCATTTAATGTTTAAACTTAGAAAAAATGATTTTGAGCATTTTTGCCTTATTTTATTTTAACGTGGAGGTCTTAAATTTGTCCTCCCCTCCTAACTCAAGTATATAAATATGCTCACTCAGATATATAAAATGTATATACAATTTAAGATACAAGTGCCCCCACAAAATTTGTACATATTTTACTATTGGTGGATATTCAGAAACAAGATTTGGAATTGCACAAAATCATTATAGATCAATATGATTTAAAAAATAAAGCAATTTCAGTTCTGATTCTTGTCACACACTCATTTTTGGTTTTGTTTTTACCTCTATGTGATGAAGTCTATACTGCAGTAAATATTTCCTGTTTTAATGTTTATTCTGAACAGATATGTGTCATAACTAATTTTTATTTGACCAAGGTACCAATAGTTTCGCTAATATGTAACATATGTAAAATAGATATAAATATGTAAATGAACAAATGAATAAATAAATTATATATATATATATATTTTAGAATAAAAGGACCCTTCAAAACAACTTAAGCAAAACAATCCAGTTCTAGTTAGGGTAAAAAAATTGGGAGGTGGATCTAAAATTTGCTTCTGACAGCTGTAAGTAAATCAGACAGGTGGTGCTCTCGACAGCTTCCAAGTTGAATGCTGTGCTAGTTTGTTTTTAATCAGACAACTGAAAAATAGAATGTGTGTTTTTGGCTCTTTGAGTAGGCATTAATAGGGACATGCAGTGATTTTAAAGTCGGAGATTTTCCAGCAGTGGTTATAAGGAGAAACGTCTTACTTGTACCTTCCACTGAAAAATTTAGTCTGGCCCCCAAATTAATAAAAACAATTACTGAGTGATATCTGTGTATCAGGTATTTTGCTCAAGACTTTATGTGTATTACTTGTTTAAACCTCACACAATTCAATTAGGTAGGTGTTATTATCTCCATTTTGCAGAAATAGAAACTGTAGCTCAGATGTTTGGTGACTTGCTCAAGACCATGGCTCAAGACCAACTCCCTTAAATCTATTTTGCGTTTTTTCTGTTTTGTAAGACGGTATAAGGTTTACTCTTTACCAATTTTAGTTGAGAATTCACTAACTAAATATGAATAGCATTTTTTCCTATTCCTTAGATATTCTGTGCCATGTGGTTTTTAGTTTGCCCTAAAGAGAGCTATCTATAAAAAATTTTTGCTTAGCCCTGCACAGTTATTAAGATACCTATGAATATGTTTCCCTTCCTCTGCACAGGATGTGGGCTGCTGATTCAGGAGGTCACTTGCCCAAAACATTTTGCCTTGCTTGTGGATTATGTTCTGTAGACCTTTGGACTTGAGTCATAAAACTTTTTATGGAAGAATTACTGATTATGAATAGAACTTTTGTTCTGTCTTGTCCCTGTGGAGAGCTTTAATATTTTTGGAAGACCTCCTAGAATCACCATAAAATATCACTGAATTAATAACAAATTAAAAATGTAAAGCCACCATCTAGTTCCTGGGTGATGGTCATTTCCTACTCCATGACCTTAACAGTTCATAGGATCTATATCATCTGAACATCAATTATGTACATTTTCTCTATTCTGGAATGATATATTAATCATATTTCTCAAATGACAATTGGACTGCCAACTCAAATGAGCTTGACTCTTAAGGTTAGTACCAGTCATTCTTGGTGACTACCCAAAGTCTCTTGCACATTGCTTTACTATACTCTTTTATTTTGTCTTTTATGATCTTCACCTTTTGTGCCCCAGCTACAATAGTGTTTTCATCTTTTGTTAGAGGTATGTGTTTGCACAGGGCCTTGGTATGAATTATTTCTTCATCTTGGAATATTCTTTCATCTCATCTTCTCTATTTCTTGGGCCTCCACTTTCGGATACATTACTAAATGTAAGTACTGCATCAATAGCCTTATGACATCTACTGATGACTCTTCCATCCATTTATCACAAAGCAAGCAAACACCCTGTAGCATTTAAGAAAGGTAGAGCTAAGAGTAGCCCCTTAGGTCAATTTCTGGAAAACAGGCTCACATTACATGACTCTCCCATGGTCTCTGATAATTAGGAGTGGTCTGAGGATACAGTTCATGTCTCCTATGGTTTTCTCAGTGTTTAGCTTATCCAGCTATAATGCAGGGCATGTCAACTAACCATGCCAAGTTTCACATGGATTTCCACCACATATTCCAAACTGTATTTCATCTGACAGAAGAAAGGAAATAATGTAAGATATGGAATTGTTTTTCAGGTCCAGAGCAATAGATGAAGTAGAACTAGGACAAAGTTGAACCCCAAAGAATATAAATACAAAGCAAAATAGAATGAGCAAAACAGCAGTAGACTCATAGACAATGAAAAGGGACTGGGTGGGGATAGGGTGAGGGAGGGGAGGGGGATAAAGGGTCACAAAAATTCGCAATCATAGTGTAGGTCGTTCACGGGGATAGGAGTATAGCATGGAGGATAGCCAGTGATTCTGTAACATCTTCCTATGTTGACACATAGTAACTACACTAGTTGGGGTGAAGATTTAATAGTATGGGTAACTGTTGAACCACTGTGTTGTATACTTTAAACTAAGACTGTGTGTTAATAAAATAAATATATTTTTTTAAATGTTGAACCCCAAAGGATCTTGAGGAAACAACACCTTTGACTCTGGTTATGATAAATTAATAAAGATAATGATAATGATAATAGGAAATCACATTTACTTAGAAGATATTAAGCATTTGAGATGTGAGGATCATTTAATCTATGAATGACTAGATCCTTTTATTATTGTTGCTATTTACAGAATAGGGACCTGAAGCTTAGGGAGGTTATAAATTTGCCTGAATTCACACAACTGGGATTTATATGCAGATCTCTCACCCCTGAGTCATGCTGAGTACTTTCTCATGCTATGTGAGACTAATACTTAGTATGGTACTAATTCACAGGTTGACTGGGGCCTGCGCTAGGCCCCTATTCTGGTTTGGGTAGGCTCAGGCTGTGTTGGGTAGGTTAAATTAGGCCCCAGGCTAGATCAGGCTCAAAGAGTGTTAAGGACTGTAAACAGGCTTCTACCTTCTTCTCACAGGCTATATTCCCGGACAAATGCCAAAATTAGCACCCCTTCCGAGTTTTATATGAACTTTCAACCATCAATTTGAGCATCTATTTGACAATAGGTATCACTTTGCCAAATTATGTTTTGGGTAATTTTGATAATGAAGTGAGGTTTAGTTAGTTCTTAAGAGCTGTGTGGAAAAGATGGAGGCTTTTTAAAAGTTGATAAAATAGTTATGCTTTCAAATTTCCAGTTATCTAATATATAATCAAATTCTGCCTTATAATAACCATTTATGTAGAAAAATACAAATTTTAATGGATTCAAGTAGGTAGAGATCCTGTATTTAATTACTGCACTTGCTAGAATACTTTGTTAAGGGAAATTCTTATTAAAAAAAAAGAAGTAAAAGCTCTGTGAAACTTTCAAATTTTAATTTATTATGACTTCAGGTTTCAGGAGAAGGGTTATTGTACTATGTATGGAGTTCTTTCTTACTGTTAGTTCAAACACATTTCACTGGTTCTGTAACAAACCTCTGAGAAAATTTGATATTCAAATTTTAGAGCAAAAATTCTCATTTATTTGACACAATGCACTGCTCCGACAGACAGACTGCATAGCACAGGAGCACCCATTTTTGCTCTGAAGAGAGATCAAGAATTCAGAGGCACACTACTTAACAACTATGCACACAGTTACATTGCCTAGAGCAGCCGATGGTGACATTAAGAGAAGGAGGTGATGTAGCCTACTGTGTTTATCTTGTCAAAACCAAGAGTGGCTACTCTGGCCTAAGTGGAGATGACTTGGGTGTGGGGAGAGGAGGAAGTGGGTGAAGCCCTAGGTTCAGGCCCTAATCACTTCTGAGTTATGTTCTCCTGTTCAAGAAAAGCAATCACCTAGAGATTGCTGTAGATATATCGAATAACATTTTTAGTTCTAGGAACACATTTTAAAGTTGACACTGACAAGCCAGTGTATCTGGAGGAGTTCCATGATGACGAGGCACAGTTAAATGAAGGCTTGTGCACAAGTCATTAAAGTAGAAGATTGGATTTTTTCATTGGACAGCACTAGTGGATAATACAAAGAGCCTGGAGCAAAGTCTGGAAGCCACAGAAAAGGCAAACTGTTGGCAAAATGTAAGGCAAAATCTAACCAACCATTAAAATGATAGCTAGAACTAATTCTGGGACTCAAAAACAAAAAAAGGAGATAAAAAGAAAAATAGAAAAGCAACAAAGGAACACAGCCTCTAATTTTCAATAAATAGAGGCATGATGAGCATGCTAAAATCTACACCACAGCCTCCGTCAGCAAGATCCAGGTTATGAGGACCTCTACATTAAAAACAACCCAGTTCCTTCAAGTAAGTTACAGGAACAAAAAGAGATGCCGAGAAAGCCTATACATTAAAAGAAATACAAAAATAGAGCAACCACCACAATATGTATAATTATTGGATCATGAATCAAACCCTTAAAAACTCTGATGAAATAATTGGAAATTCGACACATTCTGAACGTTAGGTGATATTAATGAATTATTCTGTATTTAGTCAGATAACCATATTGTGCTTTTAAAACTACATGTTAGTGATACATATTCAAATATACATGGATGAGATGACACAATGTTTGAAATTTGTTTCTAAATAGTGTGCTAAAAATATGTAGATGGGATGAGTACATGAAGTTTCATTATAATACTATTTTGTCTATATTTATGAATATTTAAGCCTCTCCTTAAGAAAAGGCTAGAAAAAAAAGAATAGAGTTGATGTTTTTAGTAATGTAAATAATTTTTTAGTAAGATTTTACTTTTCATAATATATATAGGTCAGTGAATGCCCTGACTACTAAATCTATTTGTAAGTGCAAATTACCAAGTTGAACAGTCCACTGTTATTCAAATGAAAACCAAACATGCTTGTATTAGACAGAACAGTCCAGAAATGTATATTACACTTGTAACAACAAACAAGGAAATAATGATTTTTTAGATATATCCATTATAGTATGGGAATCTGGAGATTAGTTTCATATCAATTCTCAAAATTATTAGTGACATTAATTACAGACATTAATTAGTAACAGATCATTTTTGAGATGGTCTGTGCGAAAACCTGAGAAGAAATTAAAATTCTGAGGAGTCAATATGATGCAGAGAAAAGTCGTTCTAGAAAATGCGATGGTCAGGAACATCATGTTTATTGTCTGGGTATTAAGTGCCAAGGTCTTGCCTGACAATCTCTTTTAAATATTATACAAAATCTGAAAGGCTGAAAGGCAGATATCATCTAAACCTGATCAGTCTGACTCTAAAATTTTTTTGATCTTCTTTGCTGCTGCAGGTGAATTTAAAAAAAGAGAAGAAAAGCAGATTGTGAAAACCAGCAGTCTTTATAGTTCATTGAAAAATCAGAGGAGAAAAAGTAGTGCAAAGCTGAGGGAAGGCAGCATTACAATAATTAAAGGCAGTGTGATAGAGCAGAAAGTGTGTGGAGTTTCAAGTCAGAAATCCAGTTCAAGCATTAGCTCTACTACTTAACCA
This sequence comes from Smutsia gigantea, assembly GCA_032199065.1. Lineage (NCBI taxonomy): Eukaryota > Metazoa > Chordata > Mammalia > Pholidota > Manidae > Smutsia > Smutsia gigantea. The sequence continues at coordinate 281,807 of JAVSCE010013005.1, read as the reverse complement.
CTCATGATCTGGGGAGCATGAGGGGGTCACAGGGAGGGGCCATACACTAGGGGGTAAATCTTGGTTATTTGTGAATAATATGCCCAAGGAAATTTTTCAGCTTTTTACAAAATTATGCTAGTTGGCAAATTAAGTTTATGGGTTTTTTTTTTAAATTGTGCAAAGCATTGTGATGCAAAATCTACAGTGAAAGCGAACAGAAAATATATCTTTGTAGTGTCAGCCCTAGCTGGGTTCTGTTAAGAAGCTTTTCGTTGTAGCTTTTATTACTTATAATAGGGATTCTTTCTGCCCCCACACTTGAAGCACCCAGTACCCATGGAGAATGTTCTGTTTGTCAGCTTAAATGCTTCTTAACTTTTCCCTATTTATTTTTGGCCATCATTGTGACTATAATTTAAAAACCATGCTATTTTACAATGTAAAAATGAATTGAGGTTATTCAGCTATTATTCTAAAGGCTTAGGAATCCTTAGAGATTTGAAGCCTCCAATGCTGCTTGCATTAATTTTTAATCAGTTAACAATATTTAATATGAGAGAAACATAAAATGGTGCAACGAAGCAATTTTAAAATCACCTACATTGACCTTTAGGTTGAATGTTTCAATTTGAAAAGAGAATGCATACGTGGTTAAGATTTCCAGTTAAGATCTTGGCTTTATAGTTATGGGTTTAGAACATTATTATTTTCTTTTCTCCCTTCAAATACAAAGAAAGCCTTTGGGGACTTGCTTAATATATTTAAAAAATGCATAGTATTTAAAGTAACACATTTAAAAAGAACGAATTAGGGAAAAACCTTTATCTGCTAATTATGGGTGGACATCATACAGTAGTTCCCAGTTTTTGGAGTTTAGGGTCTGTCAACTTATAAAAGTGCTAGGAAGATCTTTCAAAGTCAAGTCTTTGCTCTCCTCAATTCTCATATTCTTGGGATAATATGAATGCCATGACAATTTCTGATAATTTTTTCTGCTTGTCTGAGCGTCACATAAACTTGTATTGCCACAAGTGAGTGTTATACAGAGATGGATGAACTTCCTGGCCCAAATAGTATTTTTTACACCTTCAAAAGGAGTTAAAGGGACTATCCTGGGCAAATGTATAATGAATAAAATCCTGTTCCCCTCTGCATAAGTCATGCTCTCTATACATCAAACATCTTCACATCCCCAAGCCTGAAGTCAAGCTGTCAGAAGCACGTGGAACTCATGATACTGAGCCATCCTTTGGTATGTGAATGAGCTGTTTCCTTATAAACCAGAGTCCATGTACTTAAATATTACACTTAAGTATATACTTAGGTTTAGGTATTTCCTAATTTGGCATCTGTAGCCGTGGCTGGGTCATATGGTCTTCACTTAAACAAATTAAAATACAATCTTTTTAACCTAGAAGAGCAAAGATAATTTATGTTCAGCAACCTGATCTTTACAGGGGAAACATGGTCTTATTCATACAGTGTGAGGCTAGGACTCCTTGTGATAGGCTGGTTTTATCCTAGCTATTCATCTGGCGCATCATTCTCCTCTCCCCAGCACAGGTTACTGAAATATTGAAAAAAAACAAAACAAAAAAAGAGCTCTTAATATGTAAAACTTAGTTTTAAACAATATTTAAAATGTTTTCTAAAACTAAGTTTAAAAACTTAGTTAAAAAAATTAGTTTTCTATTTAATATTTGTTTTTAAAAAATATGTAAAAAACATTTAAAACTTTAGGGCATTGGTGAGCTTGTGGGTGTGAATCAGTTTCTATTTATTTATACTTTCAAAATGCATTTTTAGCAAGATTTCCTTGGAAATTTTATTGTTGCCTTTTAAAATAAAATCATCATGTGATTAAAAGAATTTTCTGCTTGTGGTAGACATTTACTATAGTGTCAAGACAAAAACAATAAATGTAAAGTGACACTTCTTTGACATTCAGTGTTGGAGCTACTGTTTTTGTTGGTGGTTATTCTTGTTTAACTTACATATAATTAGCTGGGGGAAAGAGGGTGTACTATAAAATCTATAAGGTACCATTGTATGGCAGAACACCAAGCTTGTGAATTTAAATCTGCAGAAGAGTTAGATGTTGAATTTAGATAAAAGCAAATCAAACACATTCATTTGAAATACAACTAAATTTTAGACTCTCTGGTAGTAATTAATAATCAGTAAACAGATTTATAAAGCAATAGGTAATGTCAAGCTGTCAAAGACTCATGGTTCAGTGGCAGTCAATATTTTAGCAACTGTTATGTACCAGCCTGAATGCCAGGCAATGGGGACAGGGAGATGAATAATACAAGGTCCCTGACTGTAATGTAATTAGATAGAAAAACAAATAGGAAAGAGCAAAAAATAATCCTGAGAATGAAAACTTGATGGATCTTAAAACATTGGACTCCAGTTTTGGATTTATGAGTGATTGGTGTTTAATTTAGTTGAAAAAAATCATGCTATTATTTATAAATCTCCTGATTAATGAGAACACACAAAACTGGCTGAAAATAACTTTAGAGTGATAAAGAGGGTCCTATTTTTGACTCTAATAATTTGCAGTGCATATGTCACTGTTGGGAAGGTGAAATGGCTGGCCAAGGAGTAAGGAGATTAAGAGTTTTGATCAGTGTAGAGATGAAGGATTAAGATTATCAGTGGCAGGTGAGAATTAGTGGTCTGTGGGATGAAGGCTTGTGATGTCCAAGGTAAGGAGTTACCCAGATAAGAAAATGGGTAGAAATCCTGGTTTAAATATTTTATTTTTGTTAAAGCACCCTATTGCCATAATACTGAAAAGGTTAGATATCTCATGTTCCTGATTTATTTTGAATTAGTTGTTTATTACTATACCTAGGTTTTTTTCCCCTCCTATGTGAGTGATCTCCCACTACTTGTATTTCAATTACTGCTTCTGATCACCAAATAGTATACTTTGAGCTTAATTTATATTTATGGAGCACTATTTCCAATTCATGAAGAAATAATGAAATAATATGTTTAAACAGGAACTCACTAAATAAGTTTCCCCAAATTGATAATGAGAAATCAGCTGCTCAAAACTAATTCTATGGTCAGTATTCTAAGTACTATGAAAATTAGTGTTACAGGCCAATGATCTTGTCAAGGCATCCTAAACAGACATTGCATTAAGCATTGAAGCAAGTGGGTTTTCAAGATGCTTTTGTCAAAGAAAGGAGGAAGACACATCCTTAGTCTAAGATTCAAAAGATGTGACCAAGAAGTATATAGGATAGCAGAAATGACTAGATCAAAGCAATAAGTCAGGAGAACCCGCTGGAGACTTAGTTCAGAGTGACAGGAAGAGTTCTATGAGAAAAAACAGTTTTGTCAGTTGCTGGAAAATTTTGGCTATCTGTTGAATTAAGGAGACCAGGTTTAACTAGTCAGTTTCTGCCCAGTCTTTCTGGATTTGAAATGTAGGACCTGGCTAGAAGATCTCATAACCATTATCTAGCATGAATCTCTGTTCTTGAGTGGCACAGGCTTTCAATACCCAGGTGTTGTGGAACACGGTATCTTATCTTCATCCCATTGTTCTGTCATTCACCTGTGGTTGGAGAGGGGCAAAACTGCTGATACCTTGAAAGATACTTATTCACTTAACAAGTATTTACTTGTATATTTTTTGAGTGTTAGATTTTCCCTGTAACTGTGTTACAAAGTCTGAGGATGAATATGAAATATGTAAATCTAGACCTCAAGGAAAAATGAATGAATCATATAATGTTATGTATACAAGTGTGACAGTTCTCAACTGCCTAAAAGAAGTACACATAAAATAAAATATAAATAGAAATTGAATTGGTAGTCAAAAAACTACCTAAGAATAAAACTCCTGGACCAGATGGTTTCACTGCTCAATTTTATCATTTAGTGAAGACCTAATACCCATACTCCTTAAAGTTTTCCAAAAAGTAGAAGAGGAGGGAACACTCCCAAACTCATTCTATGAGACCAACATCACTCTAATACCAAAACAAGTCAAAGACACCACAAAAAAGAGAATTACAGACCAATATCCCTGATGAACATAGATGCAAAAATACTCAACAAAATATTAGCAAACCAAATTCAAAAATACATCAAAAAGATCATCCATCATGATCAAGTGGGATTCATCCCAGGGATGCAAGGATGGTACAACATTCAAAAATCCTTCAACATCATCCACTACATCAACAAAAAGAAGGACAAAAACCACATGATCATCTCTATAGATGCTGAAAAAGCATTCAACAAAATTCAACATTCATTCGTGATAAAAACTCTCAACAAAATCGGTATAGAGGACAAATACCTCAACATAATAAAGGCCATATATGACAAACCCACAGCCAACATTATACTTAACAGCAAGAAGCTGAAAGCTTTTCCTTTAAGATCAGAAACAAGACAAGTATGCCCACTCCCTCCTCTTTTATTCAACATAGTACTAGAGGTCCTAGCCATGGCAATCAGATAATACAAAGAAATAAAAGGCATCCAAATTGGCAAGGAAGAAGTCAAACTGTCCCTCTTTGCAGATGACATGATACTGTACATACAAACCCCTAAAGAATCCATTCCAAAACTACTAGATCTAATATCTATACAGCAAAGTTGCGGGATAAAAAAATTAATACACAGAAATCTGTTGTGTTCCTATATACTAATGGTGACCTAGCAGAAAGAGAAATCAGGAAAACAATTCCATTCACAATTGCATCAAAAAGAATAAAATACCTAGGAATAAACTTCACCAAGGAAGTGAAAGACCTATACCCTGAAAACTCCAAGACACTCTTAAGAGAAATTAAAGAGGATAGTAATAAATGGAAATTCATCCCATGCTCTTGGCTAGGAAGAATTAACATTGTCAAAATGGCCATCCTGATAAAGCAATCTACAGATTCAATGCAATCCCTATCACAATACCAACAGCATTCTTCAATGAACTAGAGCAAATGGTTCTAAAATTTATATGGAATGACAAAAGACCCTGAATAGCCAAAGCTATCCTGAGAAGTAAGAATAAAACAGGGGGAATTACGCTCCCTGACTTCAAGCTCTACTACAAAGCCACAGTAATCAAGACAGTTTGGTACTGGCACAAGAACAGACCCATAGACCAGTGGAACAGAATAGAGAGCCCAGATATAAACCCAAGAATATATAGTCAATTAATATATGATAAAGGAGCCATGGACATACAATGGGAAAATGACAGCCTCTTCAACAGCTGGTGTTGGCAAAACTGGACAGCTACATGTAAGAGAATGAAACTGGACTACTGTCTAACCCCATACACAAAAGTAAACTCAAAATGGATCAAAGTCCTGAATGTAAGTCATGAAACCATAAAACTCTTAGAAAAAAACATAGGCAAAAATCTCTTGGACATAAACATGAGCAACTTCTTCATGAACATATCTCCCCAGGCAAGGGAAACAAAAGCAAAAATGAACAAGTGGGACTAGGTCAAACTAAAAAGCTTCTGTACAGCAAAGGACACCATCAGTAGAACAAAAAGACTTCCTACAGTATGGGAGAATATATTCATAAATGACAAATCCGATAAGGGGTTGACATCCAAATTATATAAAGAACTCATGCACCTCAACAAACAAAAAGTAAATAAGCCAATTAAAAAATGGGCAGAGGAGCTGAATAGACACTTCTCCAAAGAAGAAATTCAGATGGCCAACAGGCACGTGAAAAGATGCTCCACATCGCTAATCATGAGAGAAATGCAAATTAAAACCACAATGAGATATCACCTCACACCAGTTAGGATGGACAACATCCAAAACACAAACAACAACAAATGCTGGTGAGGATGTGGAGAAAGGGGAACCCTCCTACACTGCTGGTGGGAATGTAAATTAGTTCAACCATTGTGGAAAGCAGTATGGAGGTTCCTCAAAAAACTCAAAATAGAAATACCATTTGACCCAGGAATTCCACTCCTAGGAATTTACCCTAATAATGCAGCAGCGCAGTTTGAAAAAGACATATGCATCCCTATGTTTATCGCAGCACTACTTACAATAGTCAAGAAATGGAAGCAACCTAAGTGTCCATCAGTAGATGAATGGATAAAGAAGAGGTGGTACATATACACAATAGAATATTATTCAGCCATTAGAAGAAAACAAATCCTACCTTTTGCAACAACATGGATGGAGCTGGAGGGTATTATGCTCAGTGAAATAAGCCAGGCAAAGAAAGACAAGTATCAGATGATTTCCCTAATCTGTGGAGTATGAGAACAAAGAAAAAACTGAAGGCACAAAACAGCAGCAGACTCACAGAACCCAAGAACCGACTAACAGTTACCAAAGGGAAAGGGACTTGGGAGGGTGGGTGGGGAGGGAGGGATAAGGTGGAAAAAGGGGCATTATGATTAGCGCACATAATGTAGCGGGGGGGACACGGGAAAGGCAGTATTTACAGAGAAGACAAGTAATGATTCTATAGCATCTTACTATGCTGATGGACAGTGACTGTATTGGCTATGTGGGGGGAACTTGATAATAAGGTGTCTAGTAACCATAATGTTGTTAAAGATATTGCACATTAACGATACCAAAAAAAAAGTAGCATAGAAAGCATAGTAAATAAAAAAATATATTAAAAAAATTGTATATAAATATTGTGAGATAATGTCCCTTGGTTTCTTGTCATTTAAGTTTAAAATAGACAACACTTACACATATGAAACAACTAGAGCACAAATTAATATATAACAAATAAACCAAGTGTTATGAGATTGATTATCAGGGAAATCTGAGAAGCAGGAGTAGTCCAGTTGATCAGGGACTGTTACAAAGGAGTAGAACTTAAATTAGAACCTGAAGATATTGTAAATGAAAGGATGGGGACATAAAGGAAAACCAAAGAATTATGTTTTTACCAACACCCTGGATTTTAAAAGTTCCATGTTAGTTTATTTAACACACCACTATTTGATATATTTTCACTAAGTTAGTATCCTGGCCTCACACTCCATGCTGAGGAATCAAAGCTGGAGGAGAAACATTCCAACGGCATTTGGGACAGGACAATTTTTGGAAAGGTCTTTCCCAGACGTTGCAGGATAACCCGTATGGTGTAGCCTCCTCACCATAATTTTGGCTCCACAAGCAGCCTCACACATTTTCCTGTAGTGATGCTAAACTACACCCCAGTTAACGACAGATAAGAACATCTAACAAAGGGGTGAGCCTCAGTGCTAGTGGTTGTGAAGGAGGCGGGATCGAAGCACTCAACTGTGAGAAACTCCTGACTTAGTTATATTCCAGTTTTACACAGAGGACTCTTTTTAGGTCAGTATAGGGGCTTTGAATGAATTGAAAGGGCTTTTTAATATTATTCACTCAGTGACAAACTAAGAGTTAATATACTAACTGTAGCCATCCAGTTCAGTGATTAGATAGTTATTTGTGGTAGAACGAAATCCTCACTGAAATATAATGTGGTGCCTTGATTCGCTATTTATAATTCTATATTAGAAAGAGAAAAGACAATAATTTAAGGATGTGTGGGACAAAGAGATTCACAAGTGAAGCGGCAAGACACAATTCCCCCTTGAGAAAAAACAGTGAAAGGTGATGGCTTATTTTCTGTGTCCTTGAGCTAATGAGTTGATATGTGACAGAATAATTTGAGGAGAGGCACAGGTTGGAAGCAGCCCTGATGGGTAATCGGAAAGTCAGCACTTGGCAAAATTGTCTTATATAGTTTTACAGAAGCTAAATCATAAACATGAGGGTGGATCACATTTCTTTACTGATAGTCACCCTATATCGTGATATATTGAGGTATACATGTGAGCTTAGAGTACCTCCAATGTTTCTTTAAGCCCTTGCAACATTACCAAAATGGCAAATGTGTTCGAATCATGTAGGAACTCACTTAAAATTGTTAGGTACTGCTGACCTAGATGCCAAAATACACAAGAACCCCATCTACACGTGAAAGAAGAAGTACATAACTGACAGTTTTTGAATAAAAGTGTCCAACTTGGTTTTCAATAGACCAGCCATCTCATCAGTTCATGTTAAAAGAAATATCAGTCTTCACAGTTTCTAAAATGTTTTTATTTTTTCTTTAAAATTTATTAAAAAAAATACCATACTCTGACAACCGCATAAGTTACATATATTTATATATGATTTACTAAACAGTAATGGAGTTGACATCCACATAACCAGCACCCAGATCAGGAAACTATATTTCTATCACTTCTGAAGCATATTCCCATCTGCCTGACTTTCACTTTGGTAAATCAAGACTCCACTTTCTCCAACCCTTCCCCAACAGGGAACAACTATTTTGACTTCTTTGAAGACAATATTCTTGCTTTGCTTTATAGTTTCATGGCCTCCATATCTATAAATAATGCAGTTTAGTTCTGCCAAGTTTGTTCTTTATATAAATGGAACCATACAGCATGTATTACTCTATGTCTTGCTGCATTAATTCAACACTGTTTCCAAGACTCATCTATTTTGCTGTATGTGGCTAGCATTTATGTTATTCTTGTTTTACATTATTACCGTGTATGAATGTCATAATTTATTTATCCACTGGAAATTTTTTAAAATTGAGGCTATTATGAATAATACTGCTGATTATTCCTCTTCTTTTTAGCCTTAATATTTTATGGTTCTACCATCAATGTATATTTGTTTCATGGTACTATGCTCCATGATAAAAAGTTACATTCACCATGAAAAAGACACTTTGTTCACTCAAATTAGACAGTGTGTATATTATCATTTAAATCTAATAGAAAAATATGGAGACAGGGTGACCTTGGTGGCTATCTACTAGAAATGCCCCAGTTCATTTTCAGAAGAAATCAACCTACCCTTATGAGATATATAAAATAAATATTTGAGGGAGCAGAGAAAGAATGAAAAAAATAGTAAGGACTTCTCAGAAATAAAGAAGTAACCCCCAAATATAGTGATTTCTATCTGAGACTGCCTAGGGAGTAACTCAAAAAATTGACATTTAGACCCAGAGTAACCTGACATAAAAAAGAGATGATTCAACAAATATTTATTGAATGTTATGTCTCCTCATTGTCAATCATTGTGCTTGGACCTGGGCCAGTAGCATGAAAACAAACGAAAAAAAAAACAGTTCCTGTTTTCACAGCTTATGCTGGTATAGAAAACACCTATCAGATGACTAGAATATTCATCCTCATCAGATACTGCATTTGGCTGTTTTTGCTGTCACTTGTGAGTATGGCCAAATTCTTACCCACTGGGCTTCCTTTATCCAGGATTCATGATACATTCTTACTCAATGCACACAATTTTTAATTGGACTTCAATAATTTTCATTAGAATACTGTTATTGTTCATAGTCAGGCAAGACTTACCTAGTTTTCCAATTCTCTTCACGTTTTTAGATCTGGGCCTCCTGTCTTTAAAAGGAGACTGCTCCAGAAATTTAACTTTATCCATTTCAGGTTCATTTTCCCGGCTGAAGCTCCCCCGTAGGGTCCTATTTCCAGTTCAATGGAAGCACATTTCATTGGTTTGCAAAGCCAAATTCTGCCTCAGTGGTTGATAAAGAGGATTAAGAGAAAATTTATACCCTCTCACGCATATTTTATTACTTCTAAAACCAAAAGTGAGAAACATTTCTATTAATGGAAATTTATGAAGGTCATGGGTATAATAGACCATTCTTTTCTGTGTTTCAACTCCTTTTTTTCAATTTTCATTTTTCAGTTAATTTTGAGTCAAAATGTAAGAATGCATGTAAATTTTGTGGACATAATAACTCTGGAAAAATTCCAAACAAGTTGTAATCTCCTAAATCAATGCTTCTAAAGTGTGGCCTCTATGCCACCAGCATCAGCGTCATCTGGGGCTTTAGAAAGGCTTACCTTTCTAATTAAGTTACTAATCAGGGTACACCCCAGACTTTGTGAATCATAAACTGTGAGAGTGGGGCCTAGAATAATCCTTTCAGATGGTCCTGATACACTCTAAAGTTCCAGAACTACTACCCTAAGTTAATTACATACAGACTTTTGAGCAAATTCCCTATCATTTCCAATTATATTAGGAATAAATATCCACATTATGTATGTGACATAGTGTCTTAAAATTAATACACAATAATTGAAGATTCCTTTTATGATACCTAACCCCTGTAATAACGTATCCTGATTACTGGGAGGTATGCTTTCAATGAAGAAGGAGGAGGAAGAGGAGGAGGAGGAAAGAGACTCCTACTGTCAACAGACTCACTGAAACAGATTCTCAATTTTTATCCCACTTGGGAGATTTTGCAAATGGAAATGGAAATTTTTTTGTCGGTGTGTTTTAAAGATATCCTGGTCGTAAGCCGGGGACCATAAATTACTTTCAGTGCGTAAGATCCCACACAATACCTTGCTCTCCTGAGCAAGGCTAAGTGATCCTTTGCATAAAGGCTCACATACTGTGTACTTATAAAGAGTACAGACAATATCAGTTATGGTGTGCAAAATATGGACACTCAAAAATATCCATACCCTATGGTCCAGAATCTGTGAATATGTTATCTTAAATGGCAAAAAGGAATTTTCAGGAGTGATTAAATCAAGAACCAGGAGATGGAGCGATTATCCTGGATTATCTGGGTGAACCTAATCTAATCACATGGGTCCTTAAAAATTGAGAACCTTGAAAGTGAAGAAGACTCAAATGGTTGTGGTCAGAGGGGGATGGGATGTCAGCACCTGACAGACACTACGGGATTTCAAGACGGAGGAAGAGGCCGTGAGCCAAACAATGTAGTAGTCTTCGGAAGCTGGAAGGGGCAAAGAGACCGAATCTCTCCCAGAGCCTCCATAAAGGAATATAATCCTGCACACACCTTGATTTTAGCTCTTTGAATCCCGTGTTGGAATTCTGAGTCATAGAATTGTAAAATAGTATGTTTTTGCTATTTTTAAACCACAGAGTTTTTGGTAACTTATATCAGTAGTAGAAAACTAATATCCTGCTGTCTATCTGATTACTGTAAATCTTTCTTATGCACTGAGACAAATTTTCAGTGGGTTCATATAAAATTGACATAAAAGAATTGGAAATTTATTTTCCACATAATCACTTTTTAAATAAGATAGTGTCCCTTTTATATAAGAAACCTGAGACTATAAAGTTACCCTTTCTTTAGAGTCACAGAGCTCATTATTGGGACAATTAATACTAGATTAATAACTAACTAGTTATTCTTTCTGTAGAAATGTATGCTGACTTTCCTTCCAATAAAATGGAGTTTTCTTATAGTAACATTTCCCCCCTAACAGCAAAGTTAGAAAGATACTTCATTTTGGTTTGTATTTTTCCCTAATGGATAATTGCAAGTCTTAGGAAAGAAGGTTATAGTTCGTGCAATATTTATTCCTTCTTAACATCTCTACAATTAATCTGCTTCCATTCAATTCTGTGAGCATTTCTGACACACTAACTGTGACTTGTTCTATAATCAATAACATTTGCATATATATTTAGTCATCTACACACAATATATAATATGTAAAGTCCACACTGTCTAGATGATTATAAAGTGAACTTTTTAAAAAGGCTTTCTTAGTTCTTAAACAAGGACACCTTGCCCTTCTTTGGAATGGGTATCCTTCACCTTCCTAGGTTTGCACATACCAGGAAGCTATGTACATTTTCCACTGGATAAGAGCCTATTAATAGAAAACTGACACTGCAGCAGTTAAAAAAAATCAGGTTAGAGATTAATTTCATGGAACCCACAGTCATGTCAGCTAAACATGATCTATTTGATGTAGGTGAAAAATGTGTGATCATTCTGTTTGCCGTTCAAACTAAAATAAATATGTTTTCCTTTTATATTTGAATTCTTGAACTCTGAAACAGTCTTTCTTTTGTTCAGGATTTGTAAAGTTTTCTCTCATAGAGTTCCTGCAGATTTTAAGCTACTGACACAACTTTTGTTCTTGAATATCTTCAAAATAAGTCCATTAAAGAAAAAAGTGATCAGAAGTTGGTTTACAAGAAGATAGGACAAGTGAGGTTAATTGAAATTGCTGAAGTAATAAAAGGTAGAAAAGACAAACTCGAATTAAGTAAACTAAAGTTAGATCTGTAGAAAAACAAAGTTACCTTAGTTTGACCAGAAAATGTTGCACATTCACTAAAGGGCAGCATGCATGTAGCCATATCTTTGTTGATGAATATTAAAAGAAAAGTTTTAGAAAGGAAAGAATACAACAGAACAAAATTGTAAGTGGTTGGAAACCATGAATGCATAGGATTTGTACAGTGTATGGTATATGCATATAAATAAATATAAAGTGCCATGTATTTAACTTTGATGCCTAAAATAAAATATGAATGGAAAGTTTTTATTTTAACAAATGTTGAGTTCCTTTAACATGAGACACTGTCATGAAGCATTAAGAGAAATTATTTGGTAACCATATCACAAAAAGTTATAACATTGTTACAGAGATACAGTTTTTGATAAAAGTAATTTAAAAAATTTAAAAAGTTTGTTTTAAATGTAACAGTAGCTTAATGTCAGCAGCTAGTAGCAATATTTATATTCTGGAATAATTCTGCAAGTATGTCTTATTTTTCTAAAATTATACCTCATATAACTTTGAATTAATGTTGCAGGAGTCAACTTGAGTTTATTAAAAAAATAGCTAAATACTAGCTCATGGTAAACATTCTTATGTTCTTTGAATGGTAGAGAGTTTGAAATAGGAAGTGATTTATGCATACCTAGATCAATGCATTCCAGACTTTGATATGCATATGAGTCACTGAGGAATTTTGTTAAAAGGCATATTCTGATTTCATACTTTTGGGGTGGAGCCTGAGAATCTTCATTTCCAGCAGGTTCTCAGATGATGAGGATCCTGCTGGTGCATGAATTATGCTTTAAGTAAGAACATCCTCGAATTTTAAGGGGTGCTTTGAGAAAAATTATGTTTTTTGTTTTAGTTATTTTTTCAATTGAAATGAATAAACCAATGGATATCCTGTCAAAGAAGACAAAAAGGAGGAAGTTTTTTTTATTTGATTCATTAAAGAATGTGTATGAGCCTTTTATAAGAAGAAAAGTTCTTAATGCTGGGTTAATTGTGTGCCATCCAACTCATATGGATTAAATGTACATAGTGTTAAATACTTTCAAACTGCCAAATCTTAAAAATAATTTTTTAATCTTTTAACGATATTTAAGTAATTATTTATGAAGACTAAAATTTTAAAAGGGATACAAATTGATCTTCTATTTAGATGCTTTTTAACACTTAAAATTATTAATTATCATCAGTCTGTTTTGCTGAATATCATCAGGCATCTGGTATTAGATTTGACACTTTCAAAATAATTGGACTCATTCATATATCTCTGTAATGCACTATAAACTGTCTTTATACTTAAGTTTCAAACAAACAGAATAAAAGAGGTTATTAAGGAGAATATTGATTAATTAATAATGTTGACATTAATTGATTAGTGTCAGAAGAGATTATTTTCTCCTTAAGATAAATTTTGAATTCCTTATAGTAATTAGGAAACATAAAAACTTGTGAATATATATTTAAATACGTTCATTCACTAAAATGTAGCAAATCTCTAAGTTTATTTCAATTGGAACTAGAAATGTTTCCTGATATAATTGTAGGTTGGAATTTGCTCATGTAAACTCTCACATCAGTTGACTGTTCTCATATCATGAGTCTGTTTTCTAGAACACATGCTGAGCAACACCATAAGAGCCTTAGATTTGGTCAATGCATGAAGTCTTCCAGTGCCTTTGTAAGTGAAAGGTGATTCAGTTGCCTTTCACAGTTATGTTAGGCCATTATTTGCTAAACTTACCACTTCTCCTTTTATTCAGTGTATCTAATTTTACCTTTATGCTGTATATATTGATTTCATTTCTATGATGAGAAATACATATCACGATAATAGGTAGAATTGTAGAAAAGTAGAGTTGGAACAGGTTTCAAGGTCATTTCAAGCAATTTTATGTTAAAATACAAGAGTTACTCATGTTATAAAATTATGTGTCTGGAAACTACTTCTAGTCTTTCTCCTGTCCCTAAGCAGAAATATACTTACACTGTAAATGTCAAGAAAATGAATACCTACTTTATGGTTAAATATTTCTATGCAAGGGTACTCAAGATTTTCCTTAGAAAGCTGTTTGCGTCTCAAAACACTTATGTCAACATGTGCTCACCTTAATCTCTCCTGTTAAGATTTAACACAATTTCCTCTTCTATTTTCCAACTTGAAAATAGCAAGTCACCATTCTCTTTATCTTCTAACACACTAATCTTGTGTGGTTCTCTGTTTTTTACTTGCAAGCGCCCAGAAGAAAGAAAAGATGTTTTCCCATATGCTGTATGTTATTTTTTCAGCCTTTTAATCACATTAATTTCTAACTTGCTAACTTCAAATAAACAGGTAGATGTGATTTTCAAACACTTATTAACAGGTAAAGCAAAGGCACTGACCTTTACTAAACCCCCGCTAAATCATAAGAAGGAATTCATCCATCAGAAGGAATTCAGCCTTGATTCTGTGTTTGTGTTTCCTAGCTCTCAGCTTTGTGTATAGAGAATGTTTGGTGAAAAAACTATGTAAGGTCAGGCAGTTATAGATTTAAACTCCTGGGCTCACCTTTACTTACAATGTGACTTAGTCACATTATCTTTCTGAAATGCAATTTTCTTATCTACGATAGGAAGGTTAAAAACGACAGTTCAAAGGGTGTATATATCAAAGTGCCCAACACTGCCTGACACATACTAGGACAACATAAATATTGCTTTACTTCTTTTCTTTAATGTTGATCAAATGACATTATGGGAGCTCCGAAAATCACACATCTATGTGGATGTATGCATGAATCATACATGCATAAAATTAGTAATACATAACAATTATTTTATTTTAATTTTTTCATATGATAAAGATTACTATGTTCCCCTAACTTACACAGAGTATCATGGCAATGATTATTTAATTGTTCTTTTTTTCCTCTCACATCTTGTGAATATAGTGCAACTTTTGTTCTTCCCAGTGTGGTTCTCTTAGTTATTCTAAAATAATTGACATTTGCATTTTCTAGACTTAGAATTTACAATAAAACCTTGAGCTTTTACTTTTCACTTTTATTTCACATACTAATTTCATTCTAATACTTTACAAGAATTATGAAATTCCTAAATCATTTAATTCTTTCTTTCAGCTCTAAGAATTTGAACAAATGACTAAGGTAAATAGGGTCTTTCCAGGGTTAATACAGCTTAGCAGACCCTCTTGTATTATTTTTCTGTTGCTATGTACCAATATTACCACAAACTAAGTGGCTTAATATAGCACATATTTATTATCTCACAGTATGTCAGGAGTCTGGGCATGACTTAGCTGGATCTTCTACTTCAGGGTTTCTCAAACCTGCAATAAAAGTGTCAGTCAGGGCCAAGGTCTCATTTGAGGGTTAAATGGGGGAAGTATCTGCTTCCAAGCTCACATGGTTGTTGGCAAAATTCAATATCTTGTGACAGGAAGTCTGGTCTTAGTTTCTTGCTGGTCTCTGAAAGACCCTGTTGGCTGGAGGTTCCTATTAATTCCAGGACTGTTTTTAATCCGTTGTCACATAGGCTTTCCTATATGACCACCAGTAAGAGAGCCTCCTAGGAAGGTCAAGTGTTACAGACTTGTATAAGGTAATCGTTTACACATCCTTCACTTTGCTTCATCCTATTGGTTAGAAGCTAGTCTCAGGGCATGTCCACATTCCAGAGTAGGAGACTATGCAAGGACATGAATGTCAGGAGATGGATATTACAGAGGCCATCTGAGAGTCTGTCTGTCACAGCCCTCTGTAGTTCAAGATCTGATCTTCAGCTGAATGCGTCAGGAACCTGTTTATTAATGAGGCTTGACCTAAGGACTTAAATCTGTGAGAGTGAGTTAAAGCATGGAATGTGTGTTTATTTATTTATAAAGGATTTTGCTCTTTCAGAAACCAAATTATTTGGATTCAGTTCATTTTCAGTCTCTTCTAGCATTTAGGTACTTAGATAATTTAGTTAAAATAAATTTAAATAAGGAAAAGGAATTTCCATGGTCCCCAGGATGGTTCACTCTGGAAATGGGAGATCCATATGGAAAAGGACTTGTACCACTAAAACTCAGCTTCTACAGATTTTACAGCCAGTTCTCCACTATTAGATAGGACTGAAATTAACCAGAAAACTTTTCTCCTGTTGTACTTTTTCTGGATGCCACATAGAATCTTTCATGCATCATTTCATCACAGTTTTACTTCAACACATTTTCAAGGTCAGATCTGATTTCCTAGATGTATTCTGACTCCAGGAGTCTCACTTAGGTGTCCAGGGTGCTTAATACGGTTTTTCACTTTGGTCATATGTTGTAAGAAGCTTTAGAAATCAGCCTCACTTAACTTTGTTCCCAGAAAGTCTCTTGTTTTGTATAAAGGTAAAAGCCTTGGTGACCTTGTCCTAAATTAATTTCTACTCATCCCTCAGATTTCAACTCAGTTGTCACTATCTTTGTTTAAGACTCCATTATAGGGTCCCAGAGTGTGGACATGTATCCTTTGTACAGTTTATTACAGTTGTAATTGTCCATTTGTGTGATTATTTAATAGATATCTCTGCCAGTTACTAGTCTTGGTTCAATAAAGTCAGAGACCATAAAGAAATTTGCTCACTTTTTGATCCCAATAACCTAGCAAAGTGCTTGGTACATAGTCGGTGCTTTGTAAGTCATTGTAGAATGAATACATAAGTGGGCATGTGTCACAAGAGTTATCAGAATCCCAAAGTCCTCCCTAGGCCCGTAAGTGATATTACCAAGCTGCAGGAAGCAACAGAAGGGCCCTGGTTGGAAGGTGGGACCTGTGTGGAGGGATAAAGAATTCATAATGAGAATGGCATATGGCTATGACTCAGCCTTGTTGCCCTTTCTCATTTTCAGCTCTTTTGTACCTCTAACGTTTCTAATACCCCGGCACTTACAAAGGTGTTAGAAATGGCACTTGTTAAACTCAAATGGCAATGATGCCTTGAACACCTGGTCTAGTGCATCATCACTTGGCAGTGCTGGAACTTAGTGATCCAGCTTAATGGACATGTGTCTACATAGCGTTTCAATATTCTCATATGCTTTCATTACAAGTCCCTTTTTTATACTTATGACAAAGTAGTAAGATAGAATGGGATTTTTATTTTGTTCTATTTTATTTTACAGACAAGAAAACTGAGACTCAGATTAATTAAATGTCTGACTCAAATAATGATGATAATATTTTGAGACATAATGCTAATGCTGTGCTAATCACTTGCTAGGTATTATCTCATTTAATTTTTGTGGCAAATCTGTAAGGTAGCTACTATTAAGATCTTCATCTTATGTATGAGAAGCATGAACATTAAGAGGGGTAAAATGACTCATCTGAATTGTGGAAGTTTATATGCCTACTTATTACATTTACCTCAGGTTTCTAAGTTCAACATCACTACTTTCACATTATTTTGAAAAATATGTCATCATTATTTTTGTAGTTGGTAAATTTTGGGATATATTATTGGCACTTAGCTCTTTATAGTAAAAGCTATTTTAAAGTATAGACTGGGATAAGTCACTAATGAAGTTAGAAGTTTAGAATATAATAGGCTGTGAAGTCATGGAGCAATTTATCAGTAAACATGAAAGAGGGTTCAATATTTTCTTAAAAAGTGAGAATATTTTCAGGTTGTAAATCAGAACTTATGATATTGGCAAATAAACATCATTCACAAGCTGCCTAATTTATCTGTGGGAAGCATGTGGATATTTTTGAAAAACTTGTTGAAGCGTGACAAATAGCATATTCTTGTATTCTAACACAATGCACTTACAGAGATATTGCAGGCTGTGTGGGACACAGCTGAGCCCTTGCTTGACGCAGCAGAAAGCCTTATCCTGAAAACATTCTGTATGTTGAGGCACAGCATTCTTAAAATTAATATAACCTGTGTATAGAGAGCAAGAATATGAACACAGATTTTTTAATCTTTTCTGAAGTGCCTCCTGAGTTTCTCCATAAGCATTATCAACATTTACAACCGGATTCAGCTTTTACCAGCAATAGTGAGTTTGTATCTATCCAGCATAGATGCTTCTTTCTTAAGTCCAGTTAAACTTATCCTATGAACCGTATTTACTTTCTGATTTCCAAATTGCCAGAATTTGGAACCATGTACCTCATAATAGAAGTGGAAATTCATTCAGAAATAGTTTATGAAAATGAATCAATAAAGTAATCCCTAATTAATACAATAATCCAATAATACTGTAATTGAATTTAGTTTGTTAAAAAGAAACCATGGGTGACTGTTTCTGAAAGCTTTGCAATGTTTCAAATTTTTTCATAAGAAGAAAATCCTCCAGACCCGGTCATGGTGGATAGAAGCAGGGCACAGGCTTATCCAGTGCTGTGTGGGGCCCTCCCAGCAGCCCCAGGGTCACAGGGCATCTTAGTATCTGGTCCGGTGTTTCCCAGGGCGTGGCACATGTACCACTAATGGAATACAAGATAACTGTACATTCTATGAAGATTAACATTTCTATTTTAATAGTCATACATTTATTACAATCGTTTTTAGATAACTGTTTTATTGAGATAATACATCTAACTCATAATTTATAGATTTTATTGGCTAGAAAAAGCTATATTAAAAAATTGTGTTATATAAAATAAAAATATTTTCAAATAATATTATGGCTTAATATACAACAAGGAGAATATTTTAATTATGATGAAAGTGGATTATATAATAAATAGTGCCTGAATATGGTTATACAACCAGGAGAATATCGTTAGATTCTCTGTTCATACTATATACAAAAATGAATTCTGGATGAATTAAAGATTTAAACATAAAAAATAAAACAAATCTTGATTGGAAACCTAGAAAACTTTGTATCACTATGTCTACCCAGCATAGGTGCTCCTTTCTTAAGTCCAGTTGAATTTATTCTGTGAACCATATTTACTTTCTGATTTCCAAATTGGCAGAATTTGGAACCTAGTGATAAGAAACTTCCTAAGACTGAAAATCTGGGATCTGTTTTTTAGAAAAGACAGATATATTCATATTCATATATATGTAAATCTAAAAAAAATAATAAGACCATAAACAAAATAAAGAGGAAAGCAGAAACAAAAAGCACATTATATTTAATAAAAGTATACATTTGGTCAGATATATGTATGCATTCATGTAAAACTCATGTGTATGTATGGATGACTTATAAAATTAAAATATGTTCTAGATATATAATAAAAATAATATGTGGTATTTGAAATAATAGTTATACTTAAATTATTAAAATATTTATTTTTTGACTCTATTACATTATCTTTTAGTCTTTATAATTTCATTAAATGTCCTCTCTTTTATCTTGCTTGCACTATAAATATATTCAGCATATTGTTTATTCATGGAAAACTGAGAGGTAAAAGTCAGATGAAATTAACCAAGGTCCATGACCCTTGAAAGGATCTATTTTCCAATAATAAACTTTGGCTGGGCTGTGTCTTTCCCAGTGATAATAAGTTCATTTTCACTGTGACACTGAAAGTTATAAAGGAAAGTTTTACTCAGTGACATTAAGCATCAAAAATAAAATAGTAAGCTTAAAACATATTGTGGCATAAAAGGTGGTTTAAGCTGTGGTTAAAATTTACAAATACTTATTTCTTTAGAATGCAAACTTTTGGTTTTATGTTTTATTCAATAGCTAATTTTTTTTGGCTGCCATCACTAGATGGTCTTGAATCAAAATAATAGTTTTATTTGTCTAATGTATTATGTCAGTCATTTTTTGCTCTTTTCTGAAATATCAGCTTATTCCTCTCCAATACTCAGTGGCATCTGTCCAGCCTTAAAAAATAGTGTGTATGTGTATATATAAATATAATATATATGTACTATATGCATATATGCTACTGTATATACTACTATATGTATTTGTTATATTATTATGTTAAACTATATTACTATATTATTGTTATTATTATATGCATATAGTTGGCCATTGAACAACATGTGTTTGAATTGCATGGGTGTGCTTATACATGGATTTTTTTCAATAAATATGTTGGAAAATTTTTTGGAGATTTTCAACAATTTGAAACATCATTTTCTTTAATCTAGCGTACATGGTTGTAACAATACAGTATATCATATATATAACATACAAAATATGTGTTAATTTATTAGGCTTCTGGTGAACAGTAGGTTATTAGTAATTAAATTTTCAGGGAGTCAAAGTTATCTGTGTATTTTTGACTGCATGTAGGGTCAGTAACCTTATTCCTTGTGTGTTTAAGAGTCAACTGTATACAAATGTGTGTATATGTATATGTACATATATATTTGCATGGCTTCAATACAAATAATTACTAAAATCTTTGTTTTGACAAAGAGTCATTTAGAATGAAACCAATAGAGAGCAGCATACTATCTGAGTACACTGTTGTAAGAGTCACAGTGGTGGTATCTTACTGCTCAAATTAAAAACTTATTTTGTAAACAAATAAATCTTCTATGAATCTAGTTAACAATGATACATCCTCTTATATGTGCAGTGAAATATGTGTGTGTATGTGTGTGTGAATGTTTGGCCTATTCATTCATAATTATAAAATGCTGAAAACTAAGATGTTACCATTATTTTCTCCAAATAAGTATTAATCTATTCCAGTGACTGTAAATGCATCATTTTTTCACAGCAAACCTGTCGTTTTTTCTCAACATTCTTTCTTACTGAATGATATTATCTATCTCCTTTCTAAAATGAAAACCCTAATAATAAAATCATTGATGCCTTCCTATCCTCTAATCATGATATCATTAACCCTCCCCACCCCACAACTCTAATCATCAAATCCTGCAGATAATATTTTCTGAATATTTCTGATTTCCATCCCTTTCTCTCCGTCATCATGACATCCCCAGAGTTCAGCCTCTTATCAGAGAAACCTGAATTTCTGCAAAAATTTTTAACTTAATTTCTGAGTCTGCCCCAAATCTTGTGCCCTGCTGTTTATATAAGCTTATAAAATGCAAATAGGTTCAAGATTTTTCTGTATAATATTTAGCTCTGGCTTGCCAAATTGTTATAAAGTCCAGCTCCCTCATTTCAGCAGTTACAGACACGGGATATGTATTTTCTTTTTACCTATCTCTAGCCTCTTTTCCTTGCTGCTAGTGCCTCTGCTTACAGCAACATGAATAGAACTACACAGTTTCTTAAATATAGCCTTCTTTCATCCTCTAAGCTTTTACCCGTGCTGTCTCTCTGCCTGCGCTAGGTGTCCTCCTCACACTAAGTTCTCACAGGGGCCCGTGTAGGATACCTTCACACAACTAGCAAATAATGCTGTGGTTATGGTTCACTTTCCTGTCTTCATTAACAGCGCTAAGCTCCTGTCTTGTCTTATTTTTATCTCTAACACCTGACTTCATGGTAAATGAAGCATAGTTATCCCATGAACAGAAAGTGACCAAATTATGATAAACACTCAATGGTTAACTGTTTTAGCAGTCTTCTGAAAACTCAACAATTTACTTCAGATGGATTCAGTGTTAACGCTAATCTCATTTTGTTTAACAAGATTTAGGAGAATGTCAGTATGGGTAACATTATTGCAATTATGGCATTACAGCAATCAATGCAGTTAAGAAAAGTAGTAGTAGAGGCATTTAAATTGAAAACTTCAATTCATCCCCAATAGGACTTTCATAAATGCAGTTCCAAGGTAGAGATTTCTGGAAAGATCCAAAAATTTAAAAAATGTTGCGAAGTAATTATACAAGGAAGTTTCCAGTTACCACTCAAGGATCTGTGGAAGATGGACAGTAGCAGTAAGAAAAGAGTAAAGAATTACAAATCTTTAAAAATTAGGGAGAGTGGAGTCCAGTCCCATCTTTTTCACTTTCATAACAGGAGACAATGCCTGGAACAAGAAGAGTGCTCAGTAAACATTTGATGAATGAATGTATGAATGAATAAGTGCATAGATGTAGTAAGAATAGTTGAAGGAATGAGTGATGACTTAATTGAGCTCATATTATAATATTAAGCTATGGGGTCAAATAAACCAAATATAATTTAAGAAAAGTAAGATGGCTTGACAAATCATGACATATCTCTGTTCAGAAAGAAAGCAGGCATAAAGGAAGAAACTTTGGAAGGAAATGAAATAACTCTAGACATAATATATTGAACAAAGTTGCAGTAAAAGATAAGATGTGGACTGAGTTTGGTTGGAAAGACAAAATCAAGTGTTTATATTTTTCCTAATGGTATTTCAGGTAAGACTAAATCAGACTGTCCATTTCTAGTTCTAATTGTCTGTCTGCGAGCTTTATTTAGATTATGTTTATAATTCATGAAAAACCATACTTGGACAGAAACATAAGCATGCTTTTATTCTATAATGCCTTTCTCATTTTGTGATGATTATGCTTAAAAACCACCATACAGAAAAAAGTTAAAAGGAATAGTATTATGGTATGATTGGATTTCAATAGCCCTATGATCTATCCGTTATGTTAGCCTGTGGAATAACAAAGATCTGAGTTCTAAATATCTGAAATTTAAATAAGAACTGATGCTAGATTGAATAATAAACCCCAATGCCAAAATTTAATTTCATATTGCTGCATAAATTTATAAATCTAAGTGGCATACTTATTTTAAATATAACCACTGTCCTTTGGCTAAAGTAATAGTATGAAGTCATTGTTATGGGGGAAATAACATAATGATTAAATTTTCTTTGTTGCTGTTTGGAGATTTTATCCTGGGCTGTGGTTGCCAGTCTATAGAGCATATGCAAATAATGAGAGTCTTCATTTGAAAGATGCTCTTTCCAAAGTCTACTTTGATAAGTGCAGGGAGGGGGAAGTTTATGGTAAATATCATGATTTCCATGGTGTTCAGTTCCTCTGTGTTGTCAGCATTATTCATTCCTTTTCCTTCCTTTGGCAGTAGATTGAGATAGGTATCTCCTGGTGTCAGTTGTGTTGGGGAAGGGAATAGGCTCAGGGAAACTTTAACCTTAAAAGGTTATTATTAGTCAACTTCACCCTAAAAGGAGATTGAAGTATGATTTCTCCTCACTCGAATATGGACAGCATGAGAATAGGGACTACATTGCCAGCCCTTACAATACTGCCTGGCATATATTTACCATAGTAGATACTTGCCATTATTCTTGATGCTGTAGTTCCAGTTGATAAACTTGACCAAGTCCAACTGTCTGGGTTCTAGTCTTGACAACACTATTTTCCAGTACTTATCATATAATCCCTTAACAGCAGTTTTCTCTAAAGTGAGAATGGGGTTAGCTGCCCAGCCTAACTCAGCAAATCAGTTGATATATGTGAATTTGGTATTCCAAATTCTGAAGTATTACAAAAGTGTGTGATATTCTTACTCCAGCAAACAAAAACTTTTGAACTGGTTCTTGTTACCTGCTGACCTGTGTTCCCAGTGCATGCAGACCAAGACTGGGAATACCACAGGTTATACCCTGCAGAAGGATGCCTGGTCAAAGAAGAAAGAAAGGGTGGAAATCTACCATGTTCTGTGCTCAGTAAGCCCTGATCTCTAGTGTGATTTCTTTGAAGGGACACCTACTAATTAGCACAAATGGGCATTTGGAGTAGCAGGGGCCTTGGCTAAAACTAGCATTCTTTGATTCTCTGTTGCACTTGATTAGTGTTAAAGAAATGTAGTCCTTGTCAATGTCTAAATTTGCTCTTCCAGGTATAGAAAGGGCTGCAACTTTATTCTTAAGTCCTGCATCTAGGCATGCAGCAAGAGAGAACAAAAGGGGTGGATGATGGCTGGGTTTCATTACCTCGTTTCAAGGTAAAGCATTATGTTGTTCATAAAGAGTTGATTAGTTTGGGCTCTCAGAAGTCAGAATTGCTGATGGCAATGCATTTTGTTACATAAGTGAGAATTCTGTTTCCATAGTACATATAGAAGAATATAACTTTAGTAGTAAGGTCTTCATTAAAAATCTGTATGCAAATATTTAATATTCACCATCTCAAACTTGATTATACTATACTCCAAATAGCCATTCTTGGAGCTTCCTATACTAATGCAAATAAACTATCAAATATGGTTGGCAGAGGAAGTGAGGAAAGGATAAGAAATCAGGTGGGTGCAGCACATTTTCTTTTTATTTTTTACAATATTTTCTTATTTGAAACTTTTCAGTAATATTTGGTTATTCAACTAATAAGTACAATATAAATAATTATTTTAGTGTTTTAAAAATGTTATAAACAGTTGTAAATGCATGCAATACTATTCAATAGATAGAATTTTGCTGTACTAAGACAGACTCCTGCTCTCCAGAGTTTACATTTAGGAAACCAAATGGGCTAGTACTGTACCTATGAACACCTCCCAACAATACTTATACTTATCTGTGAACATGATGGTGGCTTTTTTCTCCTTCAGCCATCATCCTCTACCATCTATATCCAGGGCTGTTAATATATTTTAACACAAAGCTCTGAATTTTTTTCTTTTCCCTGTAAGTCTCTACTTGGACAAGATTTAGGACCCACAAAATCTGACAACTACTACTACCACTCCTATGCCCCCAAACTTTGTTCCCATTCCTCCACCATGACCCATTGCAAAGCCCCCAGCCTTTCTCCTAAGCCCTCACTGCCAGGACTCGTCATCCTTTCACTCCATTGTTGACTTACTCAGCCTGTGGTCCATCTTTGATCCTAAATCCTTCCCCTTTACACACCCAAGCCAGGTGCCGTTTCCAGAAGAGTGCATTACTATTCTTGCCTCCTTCCTCCTGGAGAGCTAGAGGCAGTGGCTGAGATTCAGTGGTGTTCCATATGCAGACTCTTTGGTGGCTCAGGGGAAGGAAGTGCATCATTTCTTTACATGTTAACAAAGCTTCACACACTGTATAATCTGCTGATAAAGGGGCACTGCAAAATGTACCCCAGGAACAACTGCCTAGGGCTAATAACACAAAGGGCACAGAAGAATTCATCCTCTAAGGCAGCACATGTTTGGAGCATCTACCACATATAACAGCACCATGAGGTATTCGATATTTAGGTCTGCATGCCACTTCAGTAATGTTCCCCTGGGCAATTTCAGTCATTGCATTGGGCACCAGAAGTATACACATGAATATGAGACACTTCAAGGAGCTTCCATTTTAGTGGGAGACCCAAAAATATAAACAGGCAATTGCAATATAATATGGTGGGTCTGAGATGAATGTACAAAAAGGGTGATCTGGAAGCATCGAGGAGGGACATTTAACTCACCCTGGAGGTTTATATCTGAGGCTTCCTGAAAGCTTAGGCTTGAGCTGACTAGGACTTGCTCCCAGCCCTTATGTAGGTGATACACAAACACATAAAAAGCACGAAGATTTCATGCTTTTATTTGTATAACAAGTCAGCTGCATAATATTAAAAAGGTTTTGATGGGCACACTGAGACCATGACCAACTTTCATAACATTCTTTAATTAAAATAGGGAAATACATTTGTGTTCCAAATAACCACTTTATGAAAAAGTTCTTTGGGACCTAATGGCTGTTTAGAATAAAGAATAGCACCAAATTATGGAAGGGATTAACAAAAACAGCAATATTGTGCTTTTTGTAATTGTTGGCGAATGCATTAAAAACACTATGAGTTTTTCATATGAATGAAAATGCATGACTTTACTCATTATGCATTCTGAACATTGCTGGGAGAAATACATTTCTGAATTGTTTACATCCTTTGACTTTATTATAAGGTAGTTATGAATGAGTCGAACATCAATTGTATACTTTGCAATGTAAAGTCTCTGTTCAAGGAATAAACCTTTAAGCCTCCGGGGCTTACATTCTCAGTTATATAGCTCCAATTATTGTATACATGAAAAAATAGTTTAATCTCAGTACTTCAGAATTCCATGTGCAGGGCAAAAAGAATAAATGGATGAAGTAATTTTCCCCCAAGAGAGACATTTTAAAAGCCATTTTTGTATGGAAAGATATTTATCACTACTGGCAATAATAAAGTAGGGAAAGTTGGTAATAGTGGGAAGGGAGTCAATAGTTATTGTGTCAGACACTGTGTTAAATACTTTAACTCTTCCTCATGATAATCTTAGGTAGTTTTAATGATCTCAGTTTTATAAGTGAATGCTAAGGTACAATTGCTAGTAAGGAGCAGAGCCAGGATTCAAACCCAGCACTGTGCTGTCTAAACCCTACTTTTTATGTCATAGTGTCTTATGTCTCCCCATGCATGATTAATCTTTATAAAATACTAGCTCAAATTGTTATTTCCCAATTTTAAAACCATTTAATATATAACTTTTAAGTTCCTACTTTGTCAGTTACTCTCTGAGACTCAAAGAGCAAGAATTGGCAAGCTTTTTCTGTGAAGGGCCAGATAGTAAATATTTTGGATTTGGTGGGCCATGTGATCTAGGTTATATTTGCTCAACTCTGCTACCATAGCAGGAAAACATAGAAAACAAATAAAAGACAAACAAATGAATGGGCATGGTTGTGTTCCAATAAAATTGAGTCTTAGAGAGGGAGTAAGGGATAAGGTGGACTGTCAGACTTGGGCTGAAATGACTACTGAAATGAGACTACTCACATTCACAGAGGACTGGGAGAACAAAGTGTACCCCAGAAATCACAGAAATTGTGGGTTTGCTGGACTATATGATTGGAAGGGACGAGTGAGGGAGCTGAGGTTGTCTAAGACTTGGTGCATGCAATTCTTTATTCTCATGATTTTTGTCAGTATTGGGTAGGTCTTGGAAGATAAAAGAGCCTCAGATGTTGGGGGCAGCAGTTACATCATCCATTGGTTTTGCACTACCTGCATGAAAGCATGTGTATTGCACACACAGGACTTTGCTATAAGTCACATTCCCTTAATGGTACTTGCTGAGCGTTATGGATAATTTTCCTTGAAGAATGTCACATGCTTTCACTTTCAAATGGCCTTGGTCACTGTGGGCAAGAGGGACAATCCCTGATTTTCATTTTCAGAGACTGACTTGCAGACAGATGAAGTGAAACCCACAAGGTTCCCTTGTCGGCCTGACTCCAGCTCCCAATTTTCTGCTCTAGCCCCAGCTTTTTGCTATTGACCTGTGACATATTCTTAATATCCTCTTAAAATAATCTGACAAGGCCTTTTCTGATACTCTTTCCTTTCAGAAGAACCAAAACTATCTTTAAAAGAAGATAAAAAGAATATTTGAATGTTTTTTAATTTCTCATTTAGGTTTGCAAATCTATTTGTGGGAAGTCCACTTAGCAGCTACTCAGTCTTTCATCAGGATCCATTGCCAGGCAAATTGATTTTGTCCTACTCACTAATAGTTTGCTTTAGGTCGTAGAAGCTGAGGAGGATGTGATTACAGAAAGTGCCATATGAAAAATAATAAAATATTGTTTCATAGGAAGCAAGACTAGAATAATGAGTTTTTAAAAAGACTTATTCGTAAGATCTATGAAAAGCACAAATGAACAATGGAATAAATTAATAAGTGATTTCATGAAAATGCTCTGCTTCACAAAATTAAGATTTAAGATTATATAGATTATTCTCAGTTTTAATTTCATGAGAAACAATTAGCAGGACACCAGAAATGTTGCTATTTTACTATAATTTGCATTTCAGTGATACTATGGAGTTTATGGATTAAAAAATTGTCCTTATTTTAGAATAAAGAATTGGGGTTCCCACAGACAGCATAACTTAACATTGTTTCTATATTACAAAGGCACATTCTGGGCTGGAACCATATTCTGGACTTATTTTTTGCTTGTTTGATACAATTACTAGGTCTTCTTATTAGAGAATGAGATCTGACCGCTTGGCAACTGAGAATGCCTCAGGACTGAGTAATAAATTGAAGAGCTTGTTTTTTTTAATAAAGATATGTCTTATTGACACCAAAGTGTATGTGCAAATCTGTTTTTGACATTTCACATTATGTCTTTTAAGTTGTTTAGTTCCCTATAAATTCTCTGCACTGGAAGTGTAGGTGCAGTAGATTTTGTTGAATAAATATTTTTAGGATCAGTCAATAAATGTTATAGCCAGAATTTCATTCTATTTAAATACATTCATGCTTTAGGCATTTCTTAATTATTAGAGAGAATTTTTCTTTTTCTAAGATAAGTGAAGGAAACAGCTATCCTTTGGAAACATTTTGATTATAAATATTTTAATTTAGTAAACAGGTTTTTATGACATGTTATAATTAAATCATACAAAGGCTACAACCTATAATAAAATTTTCTCGGAAAGTATAACATCCATAAATGTTGATTCCTTTGGTAAACAATATGAGGTCTTTACAGTTTATAGATTAAGGCATAAGGAATAGGATTTTTAAGTGTTAAATATCTAGTTAAAAAGATCAGTATTTCAATTTAGTGTAAGAATGAATAATTTGAACAAGTAGCTATGTTAAATATCTGAACTAATTGCAGTTACTTTGGATTTTAGTAGTCCATTTCATTAAAGTATGTTGATGGCATATGCCTCACTAACCTACTGCATTTGTATGTGCATGTGTGCATATTTATATGCACATACATATTTTAAAATGTATACATTTCTACATATATGTTATATATTTTAATTTAACATTTCTGTAACAGAAAGAAAATAATCAAGAGCATTATTACCCAAAGCCATCACTTGAATAATTTCAGTTTCAAGTCATCTTTGAAATTTGAGAAGGAACCACACATTTCCTCCATAATTTTATTAATTTAAGGTTTCGTTTAACACAAGTCATTAATGGTAATGCCTGAGAATAAATTTAACTTAATCTTTCAAAAGATAATTTTATAGTGTGGTGAAGAGACCATATAGTATTTGTTATGGGCCGAATTGTGCCCCTCTCCCCACCTCCCATATATATGTTGAAATCCTAACTCCAGTACCTCAGAATGTGATGTAATTTGGAGACAGGGTTGTCACAGAGGTAATCAAGTTAAAGTTAGGTCAATAGCATAGCCTCTAATCCAGTCTGACTGGTGTCCATGTAGCAAGGGAAAAACTGGGAGATTGACGAGCATACGGGGAGAATGCCACGTGAACATGAGGACCGCCATTCACATGGCTGAGCAGGGACCTGGAACAGGTTATTCCCACAGGTTCTTAGGAGACACCACCCTGCCAACTCCTTGATTTTGCACTTCTGGCTTCTGGAACTGTAAGGCAATAAATACCTGTTACTTAAGTCGCACAATTTGTGGTTCTTTATCATGGCAGCCCTGGAGAACTGGTACAGTGTTTAACTTTTTGCTAAATGATGTATCAACACCACATACATTTTTACAAACCTTACTCATATGATGTCCTTCATTTATTGCCCAAGTGCTCTTTATGAGTCACTATGGCTTCTGCACTGGTTGAATTTTTCCTAGAAAACACACATATATATGTATCATACACTTACATAATTAACTCCAGAAAATCTGGCTCGTGTGATGATTTTAGTTTTCCTGGGGTAGAGATGCTACATAAGCCTAAGGCAACATAATTATGATCAGTTTAGGGACTAGGATATTAACACTATTATTTTCTCCTGGAAATTGTCTTAGTAAAACTTTTTTACAATCTAATTCTTATGATCTGTGGAGTCTTTTATAGGAAGCATATTTAATCAGAATAAGTAAGATGTAGAAAAGAATTAATGCAACTTTGAAGACCTTCCTCTAATACTCAACCAAAGAGTTTAATATTCACTATTATTTTGAATATTTAATATAGTTAATGTTTCCCTTTTGTTGTAAAATTAAAACACAGTGACTTTTTTATGTAAGAAAAATGATCCCTTAAACTTTTGCCCATTTCCCTTCTCCAAAGAATGAAAGAGGCATTAGATTGTAGAGCATAACTAGAGCTCTGTTACTCAGGAAAGGCTGCTTAGTAGTTTCTAAAAATGTATGCTATAGGGCAACCACAATTTTATAAAGCTTATTTTATGGAACTGGCTATGGGCTGGTGATACTAATGCAGTTGTAATGCTTGAATAAGCTTAGTCAAATGAAGCTTATAAAAAATGCTCACTCCATAGAAATAACTGCTCTGAGTGATCAAAATGTCAGAAAAAAGGGTCTATCCATGCTAAAATCTATTTAGAGAAGCTATTTGAAATAGTAAGATGGAGGATTTCATTGTTCCCTGTAATGCTGACAGTCCCAACACCTAGACTGACCCTGGACTCACTCTGAGGAAAGTGCCTCCTCTATCCCCATCCCTAGTACTAATACCAAAGTTGAGTCCACCTGACAGTAAATACCAGCTAGGTTCTTAAAAGACAAGGGCCTAAATTTTCCATTTATTTCTTACTCCTCGAGGTACTGAGGATATAATTTTATCTCTAGAATACTCAAAGAAATGATTGCTTTTCTGCCTAGTAAAACTGAAATGTTGAGGGATGTGAAGGGGCTAGGGAAACAGTTCAGTCATCATTTTGTTTGTATCTTTGCTTTTTAAAATTGTTTTTCCTCAGAACTGTAATTGCCCAGAGAAGAAGCTTTTTATTAGCTGCCAGTAAGTGGCATCTTCCTCACATAAAATTTAAAATCAATTTCAGGTCTATTTGGACGAACAATTCAGAGGATGAAAATATTAGGGACTAAGCAATACAAAATACTTTGAAAACTCATAATGAGTAGACTTCAGAAGACTGGCTCTCCTTAACTCCTTTGTTTCAGTTTCCTTTCATATCAAAAAGGAGAATACTTGCCCCATTCTGTAGATGTGTGCAGTTTTATAAGCTGTTTCTAACTCTGTGAGCTCCTTAGAAGAAAGATTTGTATAATGTATTACTTGTGTTTACCTAATCGCTTGCATTTTGGAAATATGAGCATGGATACCTTAATGTTCTTTTCAGAAGTGTATAAAGGAACTTCAGGCTCATTTAGAAGTCCTTTGAAAGGCACAGGAAGCTGTTTTTTCCCTTATAGATTAACTGATTTAAAAAGATAACACACAGCAAATCTTATCTCTCTAAATTTTCAGGCTGCATTTTCTTCATGGGATATGTAGACTCAATCCAGAGAGGTGATTTGGGCTAGACTATTCTGATGTGTTCTAAACCTTTCAAATAGCTTAATGAAGATTTGGGTTCAAGTTTAACAAAACAGAATAATATCCTATTACAATGGCGCCCAGTTCTATATATATTTTTTTCTCACAAAAAATTCTTAAATATTTTATTTCATTAGAGATTAAAAAATTTTATAGATCTGTTTCGAATCCAATTATGGTAATAGCATTAATTCTAGAATAACTATAGAAAGTGTCTACTTAATCGAATTAAAGATGCACAAAAATAAGGATATTTCATTGTAATTTTTATTTCAAAAGTCCCTGCTATAATCAGTAGTTTGTCATGTCCCTACTTAATGGTTATATACTCTAAAAAATCCTTACTCATTTACTTGTAC
This sequence comes from Smutsia gigantea, assembly GCA_032199065.1. NCBI lineage: Eukaryota > Metazoa > Chordata > Mammalia > Pholidota > Manidae > Smutsia > Smutsia gigantea. The sequence continues at coordinate 250,232 of JAVSCE010013005.1, read as the reverse complement.
ATATGAGAAATACTAAATTATTAAATTATCACTGCTTTTCCAACAAATGGATAGAAAGGTCCTTATATATAGAAAACACAGGTACAGTTTTATTTAAATTTAAATATATCAAAAAACACACTAGGTTGATTCATGAAATAATTGTCCAAAAACTCAGAGAAGTAAATTTGAAAGAAATTCAGTTCTTAGTTCTTGCGTTTTCTTGAATTTCCTGAAAGTAGCTGATGACAATGTGAGAAACCCATAATTTTATATGAGTATAGTTTTAAGCAGACACTTTACATAAGGTTTTTAGTAGTATTATTGCGTACATTTACATGAAAAGATCATGACTGTTGTTTGGTTTTTGGGGTGAGGACTCTCATACTCTCTTAATGGAAACAAAGTAGAAGCGATTGTGGCACCACCGTAGTAAGATTATGACTCCATGTTGGGTAAAAGCACCAGGAGATGATTAATTCTTAAGGAAGAGTTGATTTCCATGAAAATGTCTTTAAGAAGAAGAAAATAAAAAAACATACATTAGAATCAACAAATCATGGAAAGCTAATGATTTTGAAGCTTTGGGTTTGGCATTAATTTGTAAATTGAAATAGTATGTCATTACTCAAGCTGGTTCTATTTCTGGGGGTTTGTGATTCAATGACAATGGGGCAAGTTAGTAGGAGGACTGCAGGGGCAAAGTATAAATTCTATTATGCATATTTGACCAAGGAAGAAAATGTGTCAACCCAAAGGTAAAACACTAGAAAATTAATTTCTAAAAAGAACTGAATATAGTTATGGATCTTATGTCTATCCTGTTCACACTGCATTTGCTAGGAACCAGAGTCCAATTTCTATTTGCCTGAAACCAAGTCCTTGAAGTTAGGAGATTTACTATAAATGCCATCCCTACACTTCAAACTTGTGACATTAGACGAACCCTAACATGGCTTATCTTCTTGCATGAAACTTCCTGGTTTCATGAAGTGAGGATGGATTATTTTCCAAAAAAGTCTGATTGAATCTGTCAAAAATCATTATCAAAAAAATCCATCTCAAGGGTCTTGTTGACTAATTTCCATCCCTAAACTATCCCACTATATATAGAACCCACTGACATTTTGACTTGGGCTCCTTGGATATATACTAGTAGTAATGGACCTTGGCCATGATTTCCATTATTTTAACATGAAAGATATAGTTCTATTAAAATAGCTATGGTTACTAAGCTTAAAATATAATAATATTCTTTTGAGCAATTTTTAAATAATCAAATAAATAGAAACATGAATGCTGTGAACTGAATTGTGTGTCCCCAAATTCAGTGTTGAAGCCCTAACCCCACGGTGATGGTATTTGGAGATGGGGCCTTTGTGAGGTAGTTAGTTTTAGGTGGGGACATGGGGCATGAGAGGACATAGTGAGAAGCCATCCTTCCGCAAGCTAAGAAGAGAGTCACACTAGAATCTGACCATGTTGACACCCTGATCTGGGACTTTCAGCCTCCAAAATGCAAGAAAGTAAGTTTCTGTTGCTTAAGACACGTGGTCTGTGGTGTTTTGTTATGGCAGCCCCAGCTGACTAAAGGAATGCACCATCACACATTTGTACAAGTTGATCATCAGCACTTTGATTCACTCTATACACTTATTCTGCCTTACCTGGTCATAGAAACCTTTCCCAGATGTTGCACATTGCGGAGATTTAACAACCTTAATAACATCCAAGATGCTAGTTCTAATTGCCTCATTGGAAATGAGTGTCTCTGCTTAATTATTGACATTACTTAGTAAATATATGCTTCTTTTTGTCAAAGAGATTGCACATCTTTTCCTTTACCACACTTCTTTCTCTGTTGCAGTCATAATTATATGACCAAGTAAACTTCCCTTTCTTCTGAGATGCACCCCAACAATTGTGCTCTTACTTCTGTCGGTACCATCTCTTTTATTGCAACATTATCTCATGTCATGAAAATATATTTTGTTTTTTATTTAATTTATTTCTCTGGTTCGAAGTCACTACACATTGCACATCCTTTTAAAATACAGAAATATTGAGGTTGTTTAACAGGACCCATTATTTTAAGCTGATTTCCTTTAGCAAAACTTATGAAGATTTTCATTCAGTAAGTGTTAATTGGGCCCCACCATGTAAAAAGTGTTGTGCTAAATGCTATGAAAGGACAGATGGCTCGCTCCCATTTTAGAACCTTGTTGAAAAACAAAGGGCTATACAAAAGTCAGGACAGTTTAATCCATGTCTTTGTATTTATCAAAAAATGTTACAGAATCACAGGTAAGAAAAATAGTCTTTATTTCAAAAGGTCAAGGAAATGTCATTAAGGAGTTGATGTTTCAGGTAATTCTTGAAGAGGAGGTGGAGTTTTAGAGTGGAGTTTTAATAAGAATATTTTTTGACAATAGGAACAAGGGAATTCATCTGAAATCCTTGCCCATTTTAGATTGGTAAAACACAATGCATTTTACCTGTGATGTGTGAGGAGCTCAATACAGGTTGTTTCAAAAAAGACATTCTAGTTATGTACTCATTGCTTTTCACCTTTAAATTCCCTTCATTATTTGTAGAAAAACTAATATTCTGGATGGGGAGTAATTGCTAAGTTGCAGATGACAGTATCAAAATGCAGTGGAAAACTGGGCTTACAGGAGCTAATACAAGAGGCATCTATTACTTTGCAGTAGGACTATTGGAAAATGGGCTAGCAGGGCACAGGGAGGGACTACTGCCGAAGGGATCCTGCCTCTTACAAGTGGGCTCTTCCCAGAAAGAGTACCTCGGTATTAGAATTTGACCCTGAAAAACCACAAAGACCTCTTCATTTAGGACCATGACAACATAGCCACTCTGGAAAAAAGTGTGGGATTTAAGACTTTATTTCAAAAATAAAAATAATTTTCAATAAAGAAACGATATTTAGATCATTCTGACTGATCACTCCTCATGAAACAAACAGATGAAGAAAAATAAATATTTACACTCCCAGTGGATGGAATTGTGTCAGTTAGAACTCGTGATGGCTGGTGTCTTACCAGTGGGTTTCAGCACGGGCATGTTCGCTATGGATTCAATGTGACCAAAGAAATTGACAGCAAAACCTTCTTTGGGGTGAAAGGTTTTATTACTTGGCCTGTTCTCCCAGTGGTAGGTCAAGCACTAGTGTCTCTTCGTCCTCCCTGAGCACTGGGCAGAGCTCTCTATATAGCACAATAGCTTATTGCCTAAAGGTGTGGAAGCAGTAGCCTAGCAACAGGTCAGTTACATCATCAGGTGGTTAAAGTTCAGTGAGGATCCTGGCCATAGGAACCCCAACTTACCCATGCTCCACCCCTCCAGGATTCTCGGCTTACAATCTACACGCTTTCAATCTTCCGCAATGGTCCCTGTGCTACAAAGCTGGAGTACTGTAACTGGATTCCACAATAGCAACAGAGGATAACAACAACTTAGAGATAATAAAAATTAAGATACAGCAAGATTTTGATACAGGTTAACAAAAAGTATAATAATCCTCAAGCCAGAGGAAGTTCCCAATCCACAAAGACTTAAGGGACAATAAGACACATGTTTTAATGCCACCAACATAGGCAAATCTTGTCCATCAGGTAGGATGCACGCAAGAGAGTGGTCCTGTGATAGGACTGTAGCAGGAAGGGGTTCCCGTCCAGGTCTAGTATACCATAGTTTTACTGAAGGGTCTATACATAGAGCTACTGGGGGTGCATGCACTGGCCATAATGATAAAACAAAACTCACCGGTAAGATGCTCCTACCGTCTGGCTGTTCAGGATATACTACTGTGAGCTCTGGTGGCCACTCTGCTGTTATTCCAGGAATACACAGGAGGCCAGCTTCCACGCCTTGTCCCCAAGGTGCCAGGAGAGCCAGCCATCGTTGGTACACATGTTAAAAGGTCTTAGGCCATGTCCACTCAATGGAGTCTCCAGGGTTCAGTGCAGTTGGTGCTGGCAGCAAGATGTTATTCTGGTGGCCGAACCTCGGTTTCAGTGATTCTTCCTTGGTTTGTACTTACAGATGTATAGGGAGGCAGCCATATGTGTTAACATGTCAATGGGACTCAGGGCTCCCTTTCGGGGTCTCTCGTTCAAATGCCATAGCACAGTCCATAAGCAGACTGACCATCCCCACAGACTATTGATATCTGACTTTAGTCTGGATTTTAACAAACCATTGTGCCTCTCTGTCATGCCTGCTGTGATAGGATTGTATGGCACATGAAACTTCCATTTGATTCCCAGCTGTTGCACCCATTCTTGCAGTGTATGTCCAGTAAAATGGGTGCCCTGATCACTCTCAATTACCTGTGGTCAGCCATAGGCAGCAAAGAAATGCTCCAGGCCTCTTTTGGTCATCTGCTGGTATGCACAACAGGTAGGAAAAGCAACCAGAAGTCCAGTAGCTGTGTCCACACAAGTCATCACATACTGATACTTTTCTGACACAGGTAGAATCCCAATATAGTCTATCTTCCACCTGACGAGCGGTATACGTCCTTTAGCTATTGTCCCATGTTGCTGTGGAACTCAATGTAAGTCCCTTTTGGAGCACATGACACACTTCTGCCGGGCTCTACTAACTTCTTTGAAGGTCAAAGGCAAGTCCCACCAATGGTCTATGGCCCACATTGTCTTTTACCCCGCATGCAACAAACGCTGATGTAGCCATTGGGCTACATCAGAGGCAGGCTTTCTTTCTAACAAATATATCTGGGCCAATTTATCTGCTTCATCATTTCATGGGGATGCCAGTAGCAAATGACCTGTCACGTGGTATACTGTAATTATTTTAGTCTGACCACAGGCCCATAAGTCTTGCCACAATTCTTGCCCCCAAAGGGGTCATTGACCAGCCAGCCAGTTGGCATGGTACCAGGTTGGTAGCCACAGGGTCAAGCCCTGATAGACAGCCCAGCTGGTAGTGCAGACAACTATAGGGGAGGGCTCCTGGCTGATCACAAGCCACACGGCCTGCAACTCTGCCCTTTGGCTGCTCTTTCCCTCACCATCTTCCATCCATATTGTCTCAGTCTTAGCATGGAAAGCTATGGCCCTCCATTTTGGGGGCTGTCCACGTGTGGAGCCATCTGTATACCATGCATCTTTGGGTATAAGGGCTCTTCCCTCCTGATAGGGACTCTCTGCTACTAATAGTTCAAAAGCAAGTTCTTCCTGATTTTCACTAGTATATGTCACCGGCCCCAGCAAGCATTGGAGTTCTTCACTCAAGGGCCCTACGCTGCTGTAGGTAAGCACCCCACTTGGCTAGTGTGGGTGTTTGTGCCACACCACTCCTTGGCTTTTGGGTCCAGTCTTGTACCCACCCCAAGATGGGATAGGTGGTTGTTACCTTTATCGGGGCCATTCCAGTGATGGGTTCTGTAGCCAGCAAGGCGTGATACACGGCAGCCAGTTGTTTTTCTATCAAAGTGTATCATACCTCTGCCCCTTTCCAGAGTTGTGGCCTGAATCCAACAGGGTTGGCAAGTTCATTCAAGCCGCTGCCAGAGACCCCAGCCATGACCGTCTTCAGTGACATGAACGTCCAGCTCAAAGGGCCTTGATGGGTCTATCACACTTTAGGCCTGCCAGCCTTGACTGCCAGTTTTGCTGTAGTAAAAGCAGATGCACATGTCTCATCCCAGTTCCACCTGACGCCCTTTCATACCAACCGGTATAAGGGCTTCAGAATTTGTGCCAAGTGCAGGATAAACACTCTCCAGCAGCCTAGAAGACCCAGAAACTCCTGTATCAATGCTACAGTTGTGGGGGTAGGAAGAGTTTGGACTTTATCTATAATTGCTTCTGGTATAACTTTGATCTTACCCAACCAGATGATGCCCAAAAATCTGACACACAAACCAGGTCCCTGAACCTTGGTGCTGTTCACAGCCCATCCTTTCTCCTGTAAATGTTGCAGCAGTCTAGGTGCTGCACCTTCTAGATCTGACAGAGAATTGGATGTGAACAGGACATCATCAATATAATGGTACAGCCGCACTGTTGGCGGTTTCTCCCATGTAGCCACGTCCTGGGCTACAAGTCCATGACAGATGGTGGGGCTGTGGAGGTATCCCTGTGGGAGGATGGTGAAAGTACATTGCCATCCTTCCCACGTGAAGGCAAACTGTTCCTGCTCAATGTCAATGGAAAAGAAGGCATTAGCAAGATCTACCACATAATGATATGTTCCTAGTTCATGGCTGAGGGTAGCCATCAAGCCTGCAATAGAGGGGACAGCAGCATGCATAGGGAGTATGACTTCATTCAGTTCTCTGCAATCCGCAGTCATATGCCAGGAGCCATCTGGCTTTTTTACTGGCCACACTGGGGAATTGAAAGGACTGTGGGTGGGCTTTATAATACCCACATTTTCCAGCTTCCAGAGAGTTTCTCCAATCTCTTTATGCCCTCCAGGCAGTTGTATTGTTTGGTATTAGTCACCTGCCGAGGCACAGGCAAAGCTATGGGCGGGTGCCTAGCATGTCCCCTCAGAACTGCTGTCACCATATGTACTCTCAGTCTGGACGCACCTGCAGTGGTCTGCAACCATAGATCCTGCAGGATACCAATCCCCAAAATATACTCAGGGATAGGAGATATATACATAGTATACTCTTTTGAGGGTTTCACTCTGATAGCCTTCCCCCCGTATCCATCTATGATGGTGGGGTTCCCAGGGAACCGCTCAGGGTTACAGTGAATCAGTGAACATTCAGCCCCAGTGTCCACCAGAACCAGGACACGTTGTATGTTCACTGGGGACCAATGGATAGCTATTTAAACATGTGGCCTCCAGTCCCCACGTGGTTCCTCAGGGCAGATACCTTGACCTTCCCCTCAGTCAAACTGTGTTCCCCAATCACCTTCCTGTGTGGGCTCCAGTGAGGTTGGCTCACTTTCCAGCAGGAAGTCTTGCAAACACACAGGCTGGACTCGTGGCTCTCTGATCTCTGCCTCTTTGGTCTTAATAGCTGGAACTGCTGCCCTGGTTTCAGCTGTTGCCATAGCTCTAGTAAGATCCTATTTGACTTCCCATCTAATTTCCTTCCATCTGCTCCTGCCTGTATTAAATCAACCCACATCTGTGTCCTCGTAACCTTCATGGGGCCCTGTAAATTCTTCTTGTGAGTGACAGGTCTTATTTCTTTCTGAGTTCTCATTGCCTTAGCCTTTCCTAAGTCTGCTTACTGTACATGTCACCTCACTTATGGGATGCCCTAAGTGCGGGGAAAGAATGGCCACTAGAGACCCAAAGAGGAATGTAGGAGCTGTTTGAAGTACAATATTTCTCATCTCAGTAGTGGAAATCTCTTCATCCGGGCCATAATTCTCTGGACTATAGATGGAATTTCTTATGCCTACCTCTCGTAACACCTGTTGGAGCTCAGCATATGTCTGCCATCTAACAGGAGAGGATGGTAGATCACCTGGATTGGGCCACACAGCACGAAGTGCAGCCATAAGCCAAACGAGGACGGAGTGATTCCCTGGGGTCTGAAGTGCATTTTGTAGTCGTTGCCTTAAGGCAGGACCCACTGTCAGGGAAGACAGATTTCCCATCTCTGGTCCCATCAGAACAATTCCATCCACCCCTAAGTCCCACAGATGCAGGAGCCAAGCTGATATTGACTCTGAGGGCTTCTACCTAAACCAGGAGCCCAAATCAACCAGCTAAGCCTGAGAATAGGGGCAGACCATAGAGTTCTCCATGACCTGGGGAGGGCGCTGATCCTCTCCTTGGGGAACCTTCAGATGCTGGGTCTTTATTTTCTTTAAAACCACTGGGCATACTTTCAATACAGGAGGCGCCAGTGCCTCTGGCACCACCCCTTCATCCTTCCCCAGCTCCTCCATTTCTGGGGCTGATGGCACCTTTCTCTCCCCTCCCCCAAGTGCCTCCTCTGCTATAACCTTTATCTTTTCTATTGTGCCTTGCAGCAATGCTACCTAAGTCTTCAGAAGTTCTCTTACCTTCACCTCAATGCATTGCAGCTGACGTTCTCATGCCACCTCCACCTGTTCTTCCCTCAGGAGTTCGTCTTTTTCCTTGATGGCCTCTTCCTCCTTCAGAACACCTGGCAGTAGTACCATCTCGTTCTGTAAAGAATTGTTTACCTCTCCAATGGCACATTGCTTCTGGCATTCTCGAGCCATCTCCTCTCTCATCAATGCCATTTCTCTCTTCAGGGAATCCACAGAAGTTTGCAGCTCACATTCTCATGCTGCCATTTCTTCGGTCTCTACTGTAGACCTTTTTAATACTGTGAGAAGCAGCCAACCCACAGTCCCTGCTGCCTCACGGGCACTCTGCTTCTCAAAGGATCTGCTTACTATACCAAGGGCCACCCCTACTGCCTCAGGTGTCACCTCCACTTACCTCCAGTCCTGGGGTGGGACCCAGTCCTCTAGGAGGCCAGCCACCTCTGACCACATACCCACTGGGGCACAGTCCACTGTCTCCCCATTCACAGGGGCAGCCCACTGAAGCACCCCTCCCATAACCTCAGCAAAGAGTGTTTCCCAATAGTTCCACAAAAGTATGGAGGACTCTGCCTCATTTGCTCACAGTCATGGGCAAAAGGGAGTATGCTGAATGATCAGGTTTGTCTTATTCAAAGGTCTGTTCCTTTGTCTAGAGGTTAGGGGAGAGTTCCCCTTCTAATCCCACCACTAGGAAAAGAAATTCACTTGCTGGAATAGTAGAGGAAGTAGGTGGGTAGGAAAGAGTGCTAGATAATGTAAAAGACAGATAAATATTCTCCACCTCAGCAGGCAGATTAAGTGGCCAAACCATCCTTTGAAATATCATTATAATGATCACATCCCAAAAATTGGGAGAAAAAGTGACAGTAGGGCTTTCATTGAAATTGGTAGGAGATCAGTTTCTGGTTAGAGATAAAACAATTTTACCTTGAAAGAGAGTGAATAGTTTTTTTTTGTTTCTTTTTTTAACTATCTGGAATCTAGATTCTTTAAAAATTACTCTAGGTTATACCTTATGGCTTATCAATATTATATATGTATGTATATATGCATACATACACAGACACACACACACATATAAAATTGATATCTAGAATTATTTTGATAAAGATTGTGTGAATTGTCATGGTTTATCTTACCTCTCAAAATATATTTATATTCAGCTTGTATATACTTGTAGAAAAACATAATTTTGTCACAGATATCTACTTATATAATACATAGACTTTCTACCAACATTAGGATTGATAAAATATGTAGGTTAAAAGATTGATTTTTCACTTTTCAACTTTATTTGCCTAAAAATCATTTCAGTAGAGTTTCTTCCAAGTTCTTACATGCATGTATTTTGGAACCCTTAAAAATATTCTCCACCTCAGCAGATTAAGTGGCCAAACCATCCTCTGAAATATCATTATAATGATCACATCCCCAAAATCGGGAGAAAAAGGTGACAATTTAGGGCTTTCATTGAAATTGGTAGGAGATCAATTATAGCAAGGGTCATTCTTACTTAAAATTGGGAATTACATTCTTAATATAATTTTTGAGTATATTTTTATAATGCCATTGACACTATATACCCCCATTCTTTCCTTTGTTCTCTAATTATTGAAGGAAAAATACAGTGTTAGAGTACTCCACAAACCACATTGCAATGTAAAATCCATAAAATGCTTTTATGTAATGAGGATGTAATATTTTATTTATACTATTGTAATATAGGTGTCCTCTTTGAGCATCCTGGAAGAGATTATATTGCCAGCATCCCATAGGAATAATAATGGGCAAGTGCACTTGGCAGTTTCCTCATCTGATTAATAAGGCATGATGAGGCTAAGTGACTTCTTTCTGGAAGTTTATGATTTATTCAATGCAAAACCTTACTGTGAAGTTGGTCTTTGGAACCACTATATAAATAGCCTGTAATTTTACTTTAAAGGTCACATGGCCTTTCAGCCAAATCCCTACCTCTCTTGAAGCTGATTCTGGGTCTCTGGCAATCAAAATTATTTGTATGGAATTAAAAGGAATGGAATTAAGAACTAGGCATGGAAAGGACAGTCACATATCCTACGTGCTCTGAGATGCCAACTTTCAAGAAGCATCGCCCATGTCAAATTGCTCAGTAAGATTCACCTCTCATTTTTTCCACCATATCAATAACTAGCTCTTGTCATCTTCAAAGTGCTTTTCAAACATTAAATAATCCCAGATTACACACTCTGTTCTTTGCATTTATCTTGACCAGCTGTCAGAGAAGGCAATTTATTTCCCCTCAGTTTTATTCCTTTTGGCTCTGTGTGGCTTCTGCAGTAAATTTGAATGGAAAATGAAAGGTAAGACTTAGTGTGTTTCCATAACAAAGGGAACACATAATTCTCCTTAAGCAGGATAACCTTCAAATTACTTTCAAATTGCTTATGGTTCTGCAGTTGATACTCAAAATATATTTTCATCACCTCTGCATCTTGATTAGCTTTTAAGTGGAAATAGCAAAATTTTCAAAAAAAATCAGTTCATGTTAACTTTACCATTTTCATCTATTTAAAGTTTTATACCATAATTGTGAAATAAAATTTGGAATTCATATTAATATTGATTCTTTAAAAAAATTAGTCATATTTAAATTCTGAACTTGCATTGTTTCCTGAATTTATAATTTCTCATTTTTCCAATCATAAGATAAAAAAATTCTTGTTCCTTTAAAATATTTCTGTCCTTTAAAAATGTGACCAGGATTCATATACTTCGTATCAAATCTCAGTAAATTTGTTCTTTCAGTTTCAAGATAACAAGCAGGTGTGTGTGATATTGTCTCCAGAAACACTCTCTAATATACAGTTCACTGAAGTGAATCTGAAGCACCAAGGCAATTCCTCTAGTGTCCTCTATACAGGGTAGTAGGAAGCCTTCCAGAGGCTAATTGGAGATTAGCAATGTATGAACTTTCAGGTGGGCCTCTCTGAAACACTTATAATTCACTTACTCTCCTGAAAATCATTATTCCAAAGGTTTGATTCACTTGTAGCCCCACTTGGGTCTTAAATTACATTTCAAAGCACTCCTATCATTCATCCATTTTCAGAACTGCCATTAGAAGTGATGGGAATTCTGGCACAAAAATCAATGAAAGGATATGATAGGAGTTCTGTCTAATATTTCCTTCTTTGAGCATCTTCTCAAGTACAGTCTGTGAAATCTGTTTTTTAAATTATTTTTCCATCTTGCCATCATTTCAACTAAATTGAGTTCATGCACTTGGGATATGTATTCACATAGTTTTTCAGAGAAGAAAGGAGATTCGTTATCACTATTATTAATTTCTACCTAAATTCATTTTAAAATCTTAAATTATTTTTTCACTGATGTTCATCATTAAACATTTAATCTCTTAAAAGCATGGGCCTAGATTTACCATTGTCATCTAAAAAATAGTTGCATTAGTTATGTTTGGTTATTATTAATAACTACTACTATGTTGTCTTGCCAGTGGGTTTCAGGCCCAAGCAAGTTCACTATGGATTCAGTGAGACCGAGGAATGACAATGGAATGTTCTTGGGTTAAAAGGGTTTATTACCCAGCTTGTTCTCACAGTGATGGGTTGAGCACTAGAAGTACATCTGCATCGAACAGTCTGCAGGTCTATAATCCTCCTTCATCTCTGCCTTCCCCCAGAGCACTGGGCAGAGCCCTTTATATAGTGACCCAGTTAATAGTAGCTTATTGCCTACAGGTGTGGAAGCAGTAGCCTAGCAGTAGGCCAGTTACATCACCAAGTAATTTAGGTTCAGGTGAGGATCCTGGCCATATGAGTTTCAATTTTCCTCACATATGTATCCTTGAATTCTTTTCTGTAGTCAATAGAATTTTATGTCATTTATCTTATTTTTATAAAGAGAAGCATAGTACCATTTTATGGCTAAAGGAGAAAATAAAAAGAGCAACACTTTATTAATTAAAGTACTTAATTTTGCATGCAGTATTTTTATTTCTTACCCTAAAAACTACAAATTGTCATATGAACTGGATTTATACTAGAAGCGTAGTGTACACACATTTCTTTGATGGTTCAAACTTTTTCTCTCTAATTTAAAGAATTCAGCTACACTGATAACTTTTGTATTATAAAATAACTTTATTATAGATCATCTCAATTTTGTTAATGGGGCAAACAGCCTCCATTAATATGAATAAATTATGTATCCCCCTTTCATGTATTACAAGAAGTAAATTAATTGACTGGGAAAGACATTGAGGGAGTCAGCATCCTTTTTTGGTTCTCTGAAAGTATCTTAACCTAATGTATGTGATTATTAAGTGGAAACAAGTGCCTGAGTTTACTGAAGAGTTGGTCTCTCAACCCTTACTCCTCAGGTCTATGTGCCCTTCTAGCCTTTCCCTATAATGATAGTAGGCTGTGATCACAGGCATGGGAACAGCCATGGAAGTGGTGGTAAAAGTAAGGATGGTGGTAGTGGTGATGGCAATAATGAAGATGTAGTTTAGTAGCTGTTGTATTGCTGTTTATTGAACAATTTCATGTACCAGGAAATATGCCAAGCAATTGATGTGAGTTATTTCTCTACCACCATAAGCCTGCAACTTAAGCCTTACCAACCTCATACCTCAGGTATAGATGCTTTTCACTCAGAGATGAGGTGTAGGGGACCTTCCGGCCACTCAGCTAAATCAGGGACAAGCCAGTAGTTAATCCCCATCTCTCCTCTCTATGCAACCTGTGGCATGACATTTGTTCATCACTGTTTCCAAGAAAACTGAGAGAAAATTGAAAGAAAGAATTGTGGAAGGTAAAGCAAGAGATAGAAAGATGAGAAGGAGTCCTTTAATTCCACTCTGAGGCCTTCAAGGAGTACAAAGAATTCCTTTTGGTTTTAAAATATTTAAACTTTTATCTCTTATTCAGCACATTCTAAGGGTAACTACAAGTAATATCTCTAGTTGAGTGAAATTTATTTTGCTGGAAGTTCCAAAAATGTTTGAAAATATGGAGTTTGGTTTTTAAACTTGGCAATGTAATTTGGAGATAACTAGTAAATCTGAAGAAAATATTTAATTATATTAAAATATGGTTAATCAAAATTTTCTTTCTTGGTACGTAGTTCTTAAAATATTATAGAAAATGTGGCCCATATTTAAAACATATGAAATACATTGTTAAACTGTGATTTTTGGCAAAAGTATTTGGAATATTAGGAATATATTTTCTCTTTAGTATTCAGTTATTTACTACATATCTGTGTAATTTGGGATCGAATATGCCATGAAAGTCACATTTTCCGGTTAGTCTTCAATTGTTCTTAAATGTAACATGATATCGTTTCAGATGACCTTCATTTCCTTTAGCCTTAAGTTTCTATCAGGGGCTGTCAATATAATCAAATATGCCTACTCTCCATTGACGGGGGTTTCTTAACCCTACAAAGGCCACCACTTTAACGAGAAGAATGAAAACATTAGAGAATTTTTAAATATCAATTCTATATATAAAAATACCATAAAAAGAGAAAAGTGGATTGGATAGGGGATTAAAGATGGAAGCATGAGAGGTGAGACAGAGGCTTCCTCCTAAAACTGCATATAATACGAAAATATAATTAACACAACTAATTCTGAAAGAGCAACAGGAAAGAAGACTGCACCAAACTGCATACACCTGGAGAAAAGAGTAAACCTCACGGAACAGGGTAATGTACCAAAGCCGTGGCCCGGCAAGACCCAAGCCCTTCCCCCACCCAAGCTTACCGGTGGGAGGAAGAGAAACAGAGTGGGGAGGGAGTGGCGGCCTGGGACTGCTGAATACCTAACTCTGGAGATATGATCTGGGAGCACAAACCTACATTTTACGGTGCGTTCATGGTACTCTCGTGATTAGAGGGTTAGAAAGCTAAGACAGGCAGAATTCCTGGAGAGACTGAGATACCAGCTGCTTGTGGAAAGCAAGGATCCATATCCAGCTGCTCTGGGACAAAAGAAAGGCAGGCAGTCTGAGAGACTTCCTAACAGCAAGAGGGCTACCAAAGGGGCAAGGATTGCACAGAGCTTACTGCTCAGGAGAAAAGACAGGTAGACAAAATTGTCAAGGTGTACTCTGCCCAACAGGTTGGGAACTTTCTTGATCTTCAGGTGCTCCAGCTCCCTGGCTGGCTACACAGCTTGAAGGAACCCCTCCATGATACACAGCCTACTGCGTCATTCTCCCAGCCAGCCCCACCTGGCTCGCAAACCAGCAAACCCCACCATGGCATTAGGCCAGTCAGAGGGAAGATCTGTCTACAGCAACTACAAACGCAAAGCATAGAGGCTTATACCTGTGTGCTTGGCCCACTGGTTCTGGCAGTGGAGGCAGGCATAGCAGCGTGGAAGCAGGAAACAGCTCTTTCCAACCCCCAGGCACCAACACTGCTCTGCTGCAACCCCCAACATTGCTTCAGGTGGCGAGCAGCAACAGAGAGTAGAGCTTCTAGGCTCTAGAGAGCACCATATAAAATATGAAATGCCAAAGAAACCTGGTTCAAAGTAAAATTATGAATACAACAACTGAGAAAGATTCAAATGATATAGATCTCATGAATCTTCCTGAAAGGGATTTCAAAATAAAAATAATTAACATGCCTGTGGAGGTACAGAAAAATATTCAAGAACTCAGGAATGAATTCTAGTTGGAGATCCAATCATTGAAGAGCATAATGAAGGATATTAAAAGCATATTGGATATGATGGAGGAGACTATCAATGAAATAGAAATTAAAGAAGAGGAATACAAAGAAGCTGAGGCACAGAGAGAAAAAAGGATCTCTAAGAATGAAAAAATATTGAGAGAACTGTGTGACCAATCCAGATGGAATAATATTCATATTATAGGGGTACCAGAAGAAGAAGAGAGAAATGGATAGAAAGTGTCTTTGAGGAGGTAATTGCTGAAAACTGCCATGGAGGTGCACAGATCTCCCAACACAAGGGACCCAAGGAAGACAACACCAAGACATATAGTAATTAAAATGGAAAAGATGAAGGATAAGGACAGACTATTAAAAGCAGCCAGGGAGAGAAATAAGATCATATACAAAGGAAAACCCATCAGGCTGTCATCAGACTTCTCAGCAGAAACCTTACAGGCCAGAAGGGAGTGGCATGATGAATTTAAAGCAATGACGCAGAAGGGCCTTAAATCAAGAATACTTTATCTGGCAAGGTTATCATTTAAATTTGGAGGAGGGATTAAACAATTCCCAGATAAGCAAAAGCTGAAGGGAATTTACCTCCCACAGACCACCTCTACAGTGTATTTTGGAGGGACTGCTATAACTGCTATAGATGGAAGCGTTCCTAAGGTTTAATAGCTGCCACCAGAGGTAATAAAACCACAGTAAAGAAAGTAGAACAATTACTAAGCAAATGCAAAATTAAATCAACTATCCCCAAAGTCAAACAAGGGATAGACAAAGAGTACAGAATATGATACCTAATATATAAAGAATAGAGGAGAAAGAAAAAGGAGGAGAAAAAAAGAACCTTTAGATGGTGTTTGTAATAGCATATTAAGTGAGTTGCGTTAGACACTTAGATAGTAAGGAAGCTAACCTTGAATCTTTGGTAACCATGAATCTAAAGCCTGCAATGGCAATAAGTACATACTTATAGATAATCACCCTAAATGTAAATGGCCTGAATGTACCAATCAAAAGACACAGAGTCACTGAATGGATAAAAAAAGAAGACCCATCTATGTGCTGCCTGCAAGAGACTCACTTCAAACCCAAAGAAATACACAGAGTAAAAGTGAAAGGATGGAAAAAGATATTTCATGCAACTAATAGGGAGAAAAAAGCAGGTGTTGCAGTACTTGTATCAGACAAAATAGAATTCAAAACAAAGAAAGTCACAACAGACAAAAAAGGACACTACAGAATGATTGAAGGGTCAATACAACAAGAAGATATAACCATTATAAATATCTATGCGCCCAACACAGGAGCAACTACATACATGAAACAAATACTAACAGAATTAAAATGGGAAATAGAATGTAATATATTCATTCTAGGAGACTTCAACACTCTACTTGCTCTGAAGGGCAGATCAACCAGACAGAAAATAAGTAAGGAGACAGAGGCACTGAACAACACAGTAGAACAGATAGACCTAACAGACATCTACAGAACTCTACACCCAAAAGCAGCTGAATACACATCCTTCTCAAGTGCACATGGAACATTTTCAAGAACAGATCATATACTAGGCCACAAAAAGAGTCTTGGTAAATTCAAAAAGATTGAAATTGTACCAACCGTTTTCTCAGACCAAAAAGGTATGAAACTAGAACTGAATTATGCAAAGAAAATAAAAAATCCCAGAAACACATGGAGGCTTCACAACATGCTCCTAAATAACCAATGGATCAATGACCAAATAAAAACAGAGATCAAGCAATGTGTGGAGACAAATGAAAACAATAATTCAACACCGCAAAATCTGTGGGACACAGTGAAGGCTGTGCTAAGAGGAAAGTATATTGCAATACAGGCCTAACTCAGGAAAGAAGAATCCCACATGAGCAGTCTAAACTCACAATTAATGAAACTAGAAAAAGAAGAAAAATGAGGCCCAAAGTCAGCAGAGGATGGGACATAATAAAGATTAGAGCAGAAATAAATTTGAGAAGAATAAAATAATAGAAGAATCAGTGAAAGCAAGAGCTGGTTCTTTGAGAAAACAAACAAAATAGATAAACTCCTAGCCAGACTTATCAAGAAAAAAAGAGTCTGAACACATAAACAGAATCAGAAATGAGAAAGGAAAAATCACTATGGACACCACAGAAATACAAAGAGTTATTAGAGAATACGACAAAAAATTATATGCGAACAAACTGGGTAAGCTTCCAGGCATCCAGAAGAAATGGACAACATTCTAGAAAAATATAACTTTCCAGGCTGACCCAGAAAGAAACAGGAAATCTGAATAAACCAATTACCAGCAAAGAAATTGAATTGGTTATCAAAAAACTCCTTAAGAACAAAACTCCTTGATCAGATAGATGGTTTCACTGCTGAATTTTATGAAACATTTAGTGAAGACCTAATACCCATCTTCCGTAAAGATTTCCAAAGAGAAGAAGAAGTGGGAATACTTCCAAACTCATTCTATGATGCCAGCATCACTCTAATACCAAAACCAGGCAAAGACACCACAATAAAAGAAAATTACAGACCAATATCCCTGCTGAACATAGATACAAAAATACTCAAGAAAATACTAGCAAACCGAATTCAAAAAAACATCGAAAAGATCATCCACCATGACCAAATAGGATTTATTCCAGGGATGCAAGGATGACAACATTTGAAAATCCATCAACATCACCACATCAACAAAAAGAAAGACAAAAACCACATGATCATCTCCACAGATGTTGAAAAAGCATTTGACAAAATCCAACATCCATTCATGATAAAAACTCTTAAGAAAATGGGTATAAAGGGCAAATACCTCAACATAATAAAGGCCATATATGACAAACCCACAGCCAACATTATACTTAACAGCGAGAAGCTGAAAGCTTTTCCTTTAAGATCAGAAACAAGACAAGGATGCCAACTCTCCCCACTTCTATTCAACATAGTACTGGAGGTCCTAGCCACGGCAATCAGACAACACAAAGAAAAAAAAGGCATCTAGATTGTCAAGGAAGAAGTTAAACTGTCCCTGTTTGTAGATGACATGATATTGTACATAAAAAACCCTGAAGAATCCACTCCAATAATACTTGATCTAATATCTGAATTCAGCAAAGTTGCGGTCTACAAAATTAATACACAGAAATCTGTGGCATTCCTATACATTAATGATGTATAGAACTAGCACAGAGAGAAATCAGGAAAACAATTCCATTCACAGTTGCATCAAAAAAAAAAATACCTAGGAATAAACCTAACCAAGAAAGTGAAATATCTATACTCTGAAAAATAAAAGACACTCATGAGGAAATTAATGAAGATACCAATAAATGGAAACACATCCTATGCTCATGGATAGGAAGAATTAATATTGTCAAAATGGCCATCCTGCCTAAAGCAATATACAGATTCAATGCAATTCCTATCAAAATACCAACAGCATTCTTCAATGAACTAGTGCAAATCGTTCTAAAATTCATATGGAACCACAAAAGACCCTGAATAGCCAAAGCAATCCTGAGAAGGAAGAATAAAGCTGGGGATATTATGCTCCTCAACTTCAAGCTCTACTACAAAGCCACAGTAATCAAGACAATTTGGTACTGACACAAGAACAGACCCATAGACCAATGGAACAGACTAGGGAGCCCTGATATAAACCCAACCATATATGGTCAATTAATATATGATAAAGGAGCCATGGACATACAATGGGGAAATGCCAGCCTCTTCAACAACTGGTATTGGCTAAACTGGATATCTACATGCTAGAGAATTAAACTGGATTATTGTTTAACCCCATACACAAATGTAAACTCGAAATGGATCAAAGACCTGAATGTAAGTCATGAAACCATAAAACTCTTAGAAGACAACATAGGGAAACATCTCCTGAATATAAGCATGAGCAACTTCTTCCTGAATGCATCTCTTTGAGCAAGGGAAACAAAAGCAAAAATGAACACATGGGACTACATCAAACTAAAAAGTTTCTGTATGGCAAAGGACACCATTAACAGAACAAAAAGGCATCCTACAATGTGGGAAATATATTTGTAAGTGACATATCTGAGAAGGGGTTAACATCCAAAATATATAAAGAACTCACACATCTCAACACCCAAAAAAGCAAATAACCCTATTAAAAAATGGGCAGAGGATATGAAGAGACAATTCTCCAAAGAAGAAATTCAGATGGCCAACAGACACATGAAAGGGTACTCCAAATCACTAATCATCAGGGAAATGCAAATTAAAACCACAATGAGATATCACCTCACACCAGTAAGGATGGCCAGCATCAAAAAGCCTAAGAACAACAAATGCTGGTGAGTATGTGGAGAAAGGGGAACCCTCCTACACTGCTGGTGGGAATGTAAGCTAGTTCAACCATTGTAGAAAGCAATATGGAGGTTCCTCAGAAAACTAAAAATAAAAATACCATTTGACCCAGGAATCCCACTCCTTGGAATTTACCCAAAGAATACAACTTCTCAGACTCAAAAAGATATATGCACCCCAATGTTTATTGCAGCCCTATTTACAATAGCCAAGATATGGAAGCAACCTAAGTGCCCATCAGTAGATGAATGGATAAAGAAGAGGTAGTACATATACCCAATGGAATACTATTCAGCTGTAAGAAAGAAATAAATCCTACCACTTGCATCAACATGGATGGAGCTGGAGGATATTATGGTCAGTGAAATAAGCCAGGCAGAGAAAGGCAAGTGCCAAATGATTTGATTTCCCTTATTTGTGGCGTATAACAATGAAGCAAAATTGAAGGAACAAAATAGCAGCAGACTCACAGACTCCAAGAAGGGACTAGTGGTTACCGAGGGAGAGGGGTGTGGGAGGGCAGCTGGGGAGCGAGGGAGAAGGGGATTGAGGCATATTATGTTTAGTACACATGGTGTGGGGGATCACGGGGAAACAGTGTAGCACAGAGAAGGCCAACAGTGAATCTGTGGCATCTTACTACGCTGATGGACAGTGACTGCATTGGGGTATGGGTGGGGACTTGATTATGTGGGTAAATGTAGTAACCATATTGTTTTTTCATGTGAAACCTTCATAACAGTGTATATCAATAATACCTTACTAAAAAATTAAAAAAAAAGAGAACAGTAAACAGTTGTAAAAAATTGCAATCTAAAGTCCAATAAATTGTTTCTATCATATGTGTGTCTGCTTATGCATACACATACATGTCTATAGCCATGCATACATGTAAACACACATGCATGTACACACAAAGATATTTGAACATGCATATATAAAAATAGATACGATCATATATATGCGTGTATATGTGTATGCAATGTTATAAACCACCAAAAGGAGGTTTATAGAAAAAGGGACCAAAAATTTCACAAGAAATATAGAAGAAAAATAAATGCATAGAAAGCTCATCTCTAGTAATCAAAGAATTACAAATAAAGCAGAATTTTCTTCCTGTGTGATTGCATATATTTTGAACCATGGTTATACCCAGTATTGTCAAGGATAAGGACACATAGACTGCTGGCATTTACAGTTTTCAAATATATACACATTTTCAAATAGATACATATATTCTCAAAAGATATAAATGCAATTATGTGATTCATCCCAGAAATTCTCCTAATGGAAGAATTATTAGTGTGTGCTGAGAAAACTTCTGCCATGTCCCATGGTAGAAAGCATTTTGAATAAATTATGCTTAAAATGACAAACCATGCAACTACTCAAGTGTTATTTTATGGAATACATATGGCAAAAAAACATGTCTTTTAAACAACACCTAGTAAAAAGCCTGAAGGACAATGTGATGATAACTTGTCAAAAAAAATCAAACATGTATATATTTGTATGTATATACAGAAAAGTAGGTGTAAATAGAATAATACGTTAACAGTTGTTTATAGCTAGTGACAATTATAAATGATTATATATTTGTTTTGCTATTTTTTATATTTAAAAAATTTTCTCTCATGAACGTGTAGACTTTTTGAAAGCAGGAATAAAGAAGTTATTGAATATAATAGGATTTTATACCATTATTCCTTAGATCATTTGTGCCTCTTCACAAATAAAAATGAATGGTCTCAACAGAGGGTCAGCTATGCAGTTAAGACAAGATATCCAAAAGGAATTTCATCCCCTTGAATGATTTTATCACTGGTTTTAATTCTCCCCCAGAAGAGGTGTTTTACTTGCATTCAGAACTGATATCTGAACCTAAATAATAGAAAATAGTAGTAAAAAGCAACTTGACCAAAGCTGATTGCCCTCGATGGTAGTGAATATAGGAGGTGGTAAGGGAGAAGTAAAAATGATAGAAGATATTGACAAGCTGTGGCTTGGATGGCAGGATTTATGACACTTGAAGGAAAGGAGGGATGTTGATTATGAGGGTTTCAAGGTAGAGGGCAAATCCTGAGGAAGAGATAACATGGTAGTGGGCAGGGCAGTAAGGCTCCATCACTAGGTGTGTTCTACTATAGAGCATGGTATGAGCAATTCACATATACTTCTATAGTCATTTCTTTTTGTCATCAATATTTGACGTGAAATTCTAAGTTGAAATTCTCCTTTCTGAATGTCAGGCAATGCATCTCCTACCACAACTGTCATAGACAGCAAAAATGGATCTGTGCCCAAATCCCCTGGAAAAACGCTGAAGAGGACCGTGACGGAAGACATAGTGACGACATTCAGTTCCCCGGCTGCCTGGCTGCTGGTCATTGCTCTGATCATCACGTGGTCAGCTGTTGCTGTTGTTATGTTTGACTTAGTGGATTACAAAAACTTTTCAGGTAAGATCAACTTTTCAGGAATTTGGGTTTTAAAGGAAAAGAAAGAATGTTCTCCTCAGCTGTGACTTTGTTTCTCTTCATGTGAGAAATAAAGCACCCACGAACGTCCTGAAGTGTCACTGAGTCTAGTTCATTTCTTCATGCTTTCCTTCCATTCTTTTTTGCCTGTGGTATTCCCTGATTTAGGATGGGATATACTTCTTTATTTATGGAGCTGAACAAAGGCTGAATGTTACAGTTTCATGGAGATCATGATAAACGTTTTGTTTGGGTACAGGGATTTTATCGACCATTAATAAAGGATAATTTGTAGGTTTTATACCTGACAATATAAAACGAAACCAAGCCAAATAAAAAAAACTTTTGGACAAATGGAGAACTATTTAAAGAATTTTTAAGTTCCTCTTCCATCTGGCTTCAACCTTCTTTTCCAGACATTCTCTTTGAATATAGAGTGTTAAAGGGTTTTCCAGAATTACTCGTAATAAGATACTACAGCTTGGGTGGCCATGTGTTCTTATGGATTTGGAGCAAAATAGGAAAAATACAAGTGAGGATAGATAGATTTTCATTATGGCCTATTCAATCTTTGAATATATTGTTTATCATTTTGTTCAAGGTCTTCCTTTATTTTTTAAATTGTATCTGTCTATTTCCACATCTGACATACCCTAATGACTTGTGAGTTCCTTGGGGGAAGGAATTAGTCAGGTGCTCAATAAATATTAAATGAATAGATGAATGAATTTATGCTTATTACTTTTCACCACAAGCAAAAACATTTCATTAACCTCTTAAAGTGCTCCTTCATATTTGCACCTTCCCTCATTTTCTTTCTCCAGAGAGGGATCAGTAGAACCCCAAAACTATAAATATTATGTTACATTCTATATATTCAGGGGTCCTTTACTTTTCATTATGGCATTTTACTCATGTAACAGTTATTTATCAAGTAGCTACTGTATGTGCCAGGAAAGGGCTATGTTAAAGGAAATGCAAGTATAAATGTCACAAAGCCCTAAAACTGTATTATTTGGGTTTATTGACATGGAGGTGTGATAGAGATGACCCTGCCTGCTGTACCATTGGTAGTTGTGCTAAAATGAGCATCATGATGTCAGCCTAAGAAAAAGGACTATTTATCCGGAGCCATAGATCTCTGATCTAACCAGGCAATACTTTTGGCATATTATGTAATGTAGGAATTAAGAGACTATACAATTGAAATGCCTATAATACAAAATTAAGACCTAAAATTTTAAGTCAAAAACAGGTAGTACATTACTCTAGGAGATTTCATTTCCTTTGAGCCTGTATTAACTGTGATATTTCATCCATTCTTTCTTCTTTTAGGATTTCATTCATTTAAATTTTAGAGCCAAATATGATCATAAAATATAGCTTTTAAATTTTTACTGTATTTGTATTTTAAGAATTACATGTAAATCTAATATTTGTAAAGTCAATAATTTAATAAGCTTACTACAGAAATTACTGTGGAATTTGTTCTGAATTATTTTATAAAATAAGCAGCCGCTTATAATTAGACTTT
This sequence comes from Smutsia gigantea, assembly GCA_032199065.1. Taxonomy (NCBI): domain Eukaryota; kingdom Metazoa; phylum Chordata; class Mammalia; order Pholidota; family Manidae; genus Smutsia; species Smutsia gigantea. Next base: position 227,169 of record JAVSCE010013005.1, on the reverse strand, counting down.
CAGACTAGATTGCTTAAATATAAGATACAATCCACAGTAGAGCTTCTTTGGATCAGTTAATTTGGTGCTATGGATAATGCCTGTGCTACTGGCATTGTGTCTGATAGGGAAAACAATAGCCTCTGTATTATTACTACTTCATTTCTTCTTTCAAGAAGTGTGTGTTAAGCACATCTTCTATGTGATGGCCTCATCCTCAAGTTTTTCATATTTATTAATGACCTAACCATCTATCCACTCCCTACAAAAAAACCCCTGCAAGTCATATTTTCAATCTACTCAGCAGCTGATCAATCACACTGTCTGCCAGCTAACTGACCCTCATGTCTCATAAATTTGCTTCTTCTAATTACCACTATCTCCCCTACTACACTTCAGCTCTTGAGAGGCCAATGCAATATCTTCTTGTCTCCCTCATCTAGTCTTTCCTCTTTAACATTGCTCCAAAGGTATTTTCATAAAATGTAAATTTCATCAAGTATATTTCCTCTTGCCCAAATATAAATTCCTTTGCATGAAGTTCAAATCTTTGGCTTGGCTGTATATTTTCATCTTGTAATTCAGCTCATGCACCCCATTTTTCAGCCTTACTTATTGCTGTTCTTTCCTGTTTTTTTTCCCTATAAAAACATTTACTCTAACTCCTCACTGCCTCTACTCACACTATTCCCCCCTCACTGCCAGTATAATAGAAAGTGCAGTAGTTAAGAATGTGACCTTGGGTGCTGGATTTCACTGGTATTAAATCCAGATCTTATAAGTGTATAGCTGCTGTGTGTTATTGGAAAAGACACTTAGCCTCTCTTTGTCTCAGTTTCATTATGTATAAAATGGGATAATAATAATACATATATAATGAGATTGTTAGGACACTATATAAGTGAATATGTTTTAAGTGCTTCGAACAGAACCTAGTTTATCATGAACACCGTATACATATTTAATATCACTAGTAGAGACTCATTCTTCAATTTTCTTGAAGGATGAATTTATCCTTTAAGACTTACCCCTTTTTTTGCAAAACATTCTCAGATTTCCTAAGAAAAATTCACTGTACTGTGCTTTAATTCTTAGTACCATCTGGGCACCTGTATTAACAGCAGTTACCACATTGTTTTATAAGTATCAGTTTAGTTGTCCATCTCACTCAGAAACTTAGACTTATCCAAGGAAGAGACAGTTTTATTCATCTCTTTACCTGAGTGCCTATCCTTTAATACATTTTTTGCTTAAAGGAATGAATAATGCGGCATTTTGATTTTGAAACAATTTTTTACATTATGAAGAAACAAGATATTTTTCATAAAGATTTTTATTTCATCCAGTCAGTTTTTGACCAACTTTAAAAATTAATACATTCTACAAAATTAGAATAAAAAAATGAAATATTACTTATCATATTTTGCAGTAGTCACCTATTGCTGCATAATAAATGACTTCAAAAGTAAGTGGTTTATCCCAACAATAAACATTTATTACTCCACACAGTTTTGTGGGTCCGAAATTTGGAGATAACTTAGGTGGGTGGCTCTGGCTTAGGGTATACCTTGAAACTGCAGTAAGGATGTTGGCTGGGGCTGCAGACATCTGTAAGATTTTTGGGGGGTGACAGAACCACTGGCAAGATGTCTCACTCACTTGGCTGTCAAGTAAATGCTGGTGTGCTCTCCCAACATGGCAACTGGCTTCCCCCAGAGAGAGTGATCCAAAAGACAACAAGGCAGAAGCCACAGTGCCTCTTATGACCTACACTTGGGAATCACTCATCATCATGTCTGCAATTTCCTTTTGGTTACAGTGGTCAGCCCTTTTTAGTGTTGAAAGAGACACATAATGGTGTGAATAACAGTAGGCAGCCTTCATCAGGGGCCATTTTGGAGGCTGACAACCACATATTTTACTCCCAGAAAATTATATTGCCAAGTTACACATCTTTAGGTAAATGCTGAGATATAAGGAAGTGCCGGACAATACTCCAGCTGATAAAGATATTTTGTTATTTATAACAGGGGCAAAGAGAAAAATGATGTGTTGGGATGACCGGCATCACGAGGTCCTATTTAGGAAAATAGTTATTCTCCAGTGGATTTGAAATGAAAAAAAAAATCACAAAATTGAAATTTTAAAGGACAAATACATAAATTATTCAAATAAGAAATTCAAATACTTTTGCTACTTAGAATTTGAATGATCCATTTCTGGAACCAAAAGAATATAAGTTCAAAGACTTTGGATAATTATAACATAAAACCTGTAACTCATACTATGCGTTGGTTGGGTGGGATACATCCACTCATACTCCAGTTATAATTTCTTTTCTCCATTTAGTAAGTTGTAACCTGTCTTTTTTATGTTGATTCTTCATTTGCTTCAATAAGAGTTTCAAAGTGTAAATGGTACTTGTGTTTCTAATATTATTATTAATTGATACATTTCAAACATGCATTAGGGACTAATAGCACCATGACGAGTTTTTTTTACTACACGATAGTATTTGAAATATGTATTGTTAATGTTTAAAAAATAAGGCAAGTGGTAGAAGAAAGCATAATGGAAAATAACTCTGACAGCTAGCCAGGGCAGCTATCCTTGGGCTCTAAATCACTGTCTAGCACTTTAGAGAAGTAAGTTAACACTTTCAAGCATTAAAAAATTGTTCATCGAGAAATGAAAATCTGTTTTCATAAGCAAGTATTCTACTGGATTGAGAAGAATGATTCTTCTCTTGGCAATCTTCACAATTCCTTATTTTCTGAACTTTATTTGATTTACTCATATATAATCTACTTGTGAGGTATATGTAGAATTGGCTTTTATGTACTTCTTTTAAAAGACTTGGGTTCACTCTATAGCTCTGTAACTTACAAGCCAACATGACTAGAAACTTGTATTTCCTTTTTATGAAGTGGGGGTAGCGCCTTGCTTTCTGGTCTGCAAACTTTGTGACTTGGCTTCTTCTTATAAAATAAGTCAAGTTTTAGGACACCCAAAACCAGATACAAGAAAAGTGATTTCACCTACCCTTTATTTCTTACTACATATAAAGTCCAAATGCTATTCAAACAATACTATGGTGTGTCTGTCAAAGTTTGATTACAGTAGAATCACTGTGAGTGAAACAGAATAGAGGGATTGTTGTACAGCTCAGGCATTCATGGGAACTGCTTAAGCAGTCTAGGTAAGGCTGTTGCCATGTACTGGAAGTGGATTACAAGTCAGCAGAGAGAAGTTGGTGTAGGGAAAGAAAAATACCTTCTTCCTCTACCTTTCTAGATTCTTGGTTGGGGTCCCTCTAACTAAAAACAAATTAACAAGAAAAAAGCATCCAGATATATTTAATATGTTTCATGTAACATTGGAACCTTCCTTGAGGAAATGAAGACCTTAAGAATCAGTTAAACCTGAGCATTTTTATGCTAGGTTTGATGAAAAGTGGAAAATGGTGGAAAACTGTGACAGGACAACAAAAGGTATGTGCTAAGTGTACTAAACTGGGGGAAAGAGCAAGGCTTGTTTATTCAGCTTCCTCTGAGTATCTTGAGATAGGATGTTCCTTTCCTCCAAGTATGGGGAGGGTGAGCGCTCAGATGTGGCTTTTACAGCCTGCTTCAGGGGAACATCAGGAAGTCCTTCTTGCACATGCCACTTCTCAAATTGCTTCAGCTGAAAATATTCAGTATGCTAAGGTGCTGTACTTTTGGGTAGTATGTCCTGAATCCTGTCACTGGGAAGGGCAGGTGGAAACTGAGTAGGGGAGACTAAGGACAAACTGGACTGACCAAAGGTACACTGGTGCTCATTTGACTCTCATTGACTCAAAGTATGATGATATGGGTGAATTGCTGCATATCAGCTTTCCACCACAGAACCACACCAGCACCTGGCCCGGATCTGGAGAAGCTGAAGGAGGCAGTCCAGTGGAAACTGGGGGAGGTGCTGCCAGCTGCTGCCACACATCAAGGTCAGCCAGCGTAGCAGGGAAAATGCACAGTGAACAATAACAGCACCTGCCCTACACCAACCTTCAGAAAATAAACAATGGCTATTACGTCTTATTTGCTTTTCCAAGCTCCTGCAAATTTCTCTTGTGCCTTTTTACCTGGCCCGTACATGAGGGAATTCCAGGAAATGTAATTTCAGCTTGCGGATTTGACAGCATACAAAGCCATCAAATAAAATGACTATATAATTTGTTATCCAAAAACCAAAATATCTGATTCCCCCAAGTATTATCTACACTGTCTTTAGTTTTCTACTGGAAGATGACTGTCTTCAGAAACTCCAAGTTGGGGGTAGGTAGGCAAGGGCAATGTTGCTTTCATAGTAATTGAGCCTAGGGGCTCATCACAAAGGCTGCTGGAGGTCTTGTTCCCAAGCTTCTGCAAACTCAGCAAGGAAGCCCTTCCAGGAAGTGCAGAAGTGCCCTAATAATTTAATAACTCTCTCAGGACCAGAAGTTGTGGGATTTGGTTGAAATTTTTCCTTATTTATAAGTAGACTTCTTCTCTAAACAATAAATGCAAACTAATAGGATTGATAAAGGAATGACTACAAGTTAAACATTAGTGGATATTAATGATTTTCTTGTAGGTCAGAATGTACATGAATAAATCGTAGTAACTCTTGGCTTTTCTTGACCAGCACCAAGGTTTATAATTTATTAGCATCCTCACCCATAAGAAGGAAAAATCATTATATGGCTGTGCCAGAGGGTCCCAAAGCACATTTGTCAATTTTTGCACACATTCCACAAAACATACCTCTTTCAAAAAAATGTTTTGAGAATTAAGTAAGATAATCTATGTAACACATATGTGCCTGGTGTACAGGAGGCACTCATTTAAGCCTAACTTGAATTTGAATCTTATTACCAGGAAGTAAGATAAGTAATCTGAAAAGAAAGCAAGAAAGGGCATGATGGTAGGAAGCATCAATTTCTTACGGAAAGTCTTGCAGACGTCTCCTAATGTGCCTTTTAAATAGATTTTCTAATGAGGTGTGCCATTTATCTACTGCTCTTGGAAATTAATTTCCACGAATTTTCCCCTGGCACTTAGCCCAGTTAAGCAGGTGCTGTGTTTGTCAGGCTATGAGTTTAGAGGAGTAAAATGATTCAGGTAAGAGACTCAAAGTCAATCAGAATGTATAAATTTAACATTTAATGTATATATGTATATTTATATGTGTGTCTGTGTGTGTGTATATAGAGATATCTATGTGACTGTAGTTACATGAATTACGTTATTACATTTTAAGAGACTTAGAAGACTGAGACACTAAATGCAACATTTTAGACTTTTGTCAGTTCCCCTGTGCACTGGCTTTTCAAGAAATGTTGATATTTTGTGTGCTGCTTATTCTGATTCAAGTCTTATCTCAAATCCCACATTTTCTGTTCAAGTCCCAGGCCTGTTTGGTCCTCTGGGTCACTACACCAACTCTAGTCAGGCTAATGAACACCTCAAGAAAGTGAAAGATTTTATAGTTCAGTGATCACCAGATCCTAATCAAAGCTTGTTGATTCTTCATGAAATGAGGAAAAAGATAAAGAAAAAAGTATTCATTTTGAAGAAATGTTCTTAATTCTATTGTTCCTAGATTTTTGGTCTTAAAATTCTCTTTTGATATGATGATAATGACAGAGATTAGTTCTGTCACTGTTTTTAAATGACATTTTTTTTTTTACAAATAAAAAGTTGGCAATTTGATGTTGGGTCTCAGGTTTTTGCTTTTGGTGGTTTTCAAGGTCAAAAATCCAAAAGTTTGATGCCAGTGGTCTATGCCATTCATTTATACCTTAGCAAATGAGACATTATTTTGGGATTTATAAATATATCCATATCCATATAGATGGATACAATTATAAATCATACCATATATTAATACCCTACTGTTTTGGACCAGCTATTACACACCATTCAGTGCTATGCTTAAATTCATTTTCTTGGAGAAACCTTTCCTGAACTTTCAGTGTAAGTTACGTCACTCTATCATAATTTATCATTGTATTATTTACTTATTACTCATAACACTTATTTAATATTTAATATATGTACTGATCTGTTAGACTTTTAAGAAAAACTAATTTTTCTATTTTATTTATTTGGTTTTCTAGTGCTTAGAAGTGTATAGCACAATGTATGAATCCAATAAACATCTGAATGAATGTTGAGGTAAAAGAATAAATGAATAAATAAGTAAATAGAGAAATGGTGGTAGTGTTTTTTACACTCCGCTGATTAATGAGCAAGTGTTTCTTTATAAAATATTATTTGATCATATTGATAGTATTAGGATTCACTTTTGAAATACTTTTTAAACTTCTGTCTCCCTGTTTGAACCATAAATATCTCAAAAGTAAGGATTGTCTTATTCATCTTAATATTTCTGTTGCCTTGCTTACTGCCAAACACCCATTGTTCAATAAATTTGTATGATCTAAATAAAAGTTATTTGTTAAGCCTATTTGGCAAGCAAACAAACAAAAACAAACAAGCAAAAATACAAAATAATAATAACAAAAGAACACATGGACTTCAAGACCAGAGTCAAAGTAGGTGAATGTAGGCTCTGGGGCCAAAGTACCAGATTTAGAATCCTGAGGCCATCAATTAACTGCTTTGTAACCTGAGGGAAATCACTTTTCTGTGCCTCAGTTTCATTGCCTGGAGGCAATAATGGCATTTGCCTGACATGGTTCTGTAAGCACTGAATGAGTTAATACATACAAAACACTTGGAATTTTGAATGGCACATCATAATTGTTAGAAAAATTGTAGTTAGTATCATTTTAATTTATTCTTCATGACCTTACACATATTTCAATGTTTCAAAAAAGATGAATAGGTGTATTTCAAAAAGATGAATTGACTACATGATTTCCAATTTTTAAGTATCACGTGAATATGCATAGGTTCTACCAATGACACAGAAAAAAATCGAGGGATTAAAGTAGTTTATTTTATTTTAACACTGAGGGAATGTTCTAGCCATTCTGAAATGGTTTGTTATTGTTATAAGCACACAATTCATTGCATTTTTTAATGTGGTAAAAAAACTTAAAATTATTTCTTCAGCTAACACTGAGCAATTGAATAGCTAAAGAGAATATATAATACAGTCAAGAGTTTCCAAAACTAAACCTGGACTTGATGAAGCACGTTTATTAAATTACTAGTCAGGATATACTAATTGCTGTTTTAATCCCCAGATCTAATATCTCTCTTCTCCTCTGGTCTGTTTAGTTTTTAACATAATGATCCAAGCAAATCATCCAACTGGAGTACTGTGATATTTTGACTATTCTTATGCTATCAGGAAATTAACTCCAATTTTATCTTGGAAATGAACCTATAGAAATCTATAAATCTAAAGAAAGTTTGCTTTCCCATTTCCTAATTAGTATGTGTGGCATCAGAATTGTGTTTATATTTAAGATATCTTTTTTCCAAAAGAGGAAATCAAATTAATTTTTAATTAATAACATCAACACCATGTTTATTAATAAAAGTATAATAGGATTCTCCAATTTTTTTATGGATACTTGAGATGAGTAAAAGAAGCCAAAAGTTGTTTGTGCTTTTGTTTCAGAATATAAAATGACCTTTATTTGACATGGGTCTAGCTCCAGTTAGCTAGAAGTATTACAGGCTTAACTACTTGTAACACATTTTTTCCAGGGAAAAATTGATTGATTGGGGTCATATTGAGAGAGATGAAGTGTACATAATTATCGTACATTCAGCAATGTTCTTTAGTGCCTCAAAAAATGAAAGTTGAGAAACAGCAAATAACAACTTAGAAACATTATTATGAAACTATTAAAAGTTAAAATAGCCAAGTAATTTTAAGTAAAGATGCTTATATTAATTACATTTAGGTTCCATACAAGTGCAGAATTCTAAAATACTGAAGTTAGTTAATAGTAAAGATGAGTATGGGAAAATTTCAATTGAGAAAATATTAAAAAGCAGAAGGACAATGCCCATGCTTGAGATGTTGAATGGCAAGGATTGGAGCTCCACTATGGCTACTCAAATGTAGACTAGAAAAGTAACAGTCATTTCCTTGTGAAGCCAATAAAACAATTAGCTTTTAAATCAGCATCCTAGTTTTTCTTTAGTTTAAAAGCATCTAAAAATCCAACATCTGCAAGTATTTTATTTTTTCAAAATTGGATATCGAATGGTGTTTATCTTTTAGAATCTGATGTACTTTAAGAGCTTTGGGTCCACCCTTTATTTTGTTTTATTTTGCATGATTCTTACTAAAGGAGGGGGAAGTCCTGCTAATTGTAATCTAATATGGGTAGTATCGAAAGATCAGAGGGAGAAGAGGGAGAAAGAAAATAGATTTTGATGATGATAAGAAAGGAGAAAGAGGATGTTGAGAAAGGTAGAGAGGAAAATGACAACGATGTGGGAAAACATATTTATCTGGGATGTTAAATGATAAACTGAAGCATATTCAAAAGTTTAAGAGTTGAAGCAAAAATCAGTTTGAATTGGGCGGCACCAAACTGAAAGTGGTTTTGAGCGCGTCACAAAGAATGATTTGACTGGCATAGCCTCAGCATTTGCCTTATTTGGGAAAGGTTACATGGCTTTTGTGATTGGTTGTCCTTAGATTTCAGTTTCTCAACCTTGAGGCATTTACAGGCTTAGTTTTGTGTTGCTTACAAAGGCTGCTAAGGCATTAGAACCACCTCAGTCTAATAGCCTCCTCATTTAATTAATTAAACAGGTAAGTACAAGCTATTGTTTCAGGAAGACTTGGCTTTTTAAAAGAGTGCCTTACTTTTAGGGAGATGTGTGTGTCTGCGTGCGTAGGAAAGGCAAGAGCCTCATGAAGGTATGTTTTCAACAGTTGCTACATTTTAATGTTGCTAGATTTAAATGCCATCTTTGTCCTGTATCTTCAAAATCTTCCCTTCTAAAAGGAAAACAAGGGACACAAACTCAACAGGCCAAGCAGGTTTATTGCTAAACCTGAGAGGGACCTCTCTGTTCCAGAGAGCAGAACAAGGAAGGCCTCTCTTACAGGCTAAGAGGCTTTTTATGGCATCTTTTCAATGGGGTTTTTGGTGGGCTTTTGAGGGGGCGGGTCAGGTAAAGGGTGAGCTTGTGGCTTGCTGATGTGTTCTCTGGAAAATGCTTGTGGCCTAAGTAAAATGAAACCTATTTCTCTCTGAGATGGCAGGTGGGCTGATTCAGAATGGTGGCGCTCCTGTCCAGGCTCTATCACCCTCTCTTCCCTCCCTCCTTTCCACATATATTTATGTGTTTTGTAACTTGAATAAACAAAGTTCCCTGAACTCCCTTATCCCCATTTAGTACAATCTTTTTTATTTCTTTCCCTCTGGCCAAGACGATCTGACACTGTTTTATCACTCTGCTGAAATATCTCAAACACACACAATTTCTTAATGAATGAATTGAACAAATGAATAAATTACACACTTAACATATTCATCTTGGGTAAACCTTGCAGCATTAGAACCACTGACTGCCACTTCTTTATTGAAACCTTTTCCTCCTATGCCTGTTATAACTCCCCTTGGCACCATTAGCTTCTTGCTCCTGTCAGACAACCTCACCTTGTCCCACTGCTTACCCGCATAACTACATCGCCTCCCGACGAGATGAGTAAGCAGCCATCAGTTTTAACCTGCTCTTCTTCAGTATATAGCTCTCAATCTAACAACAGCATCAATCCTCTAAAATGGCCAGGTAGTAAGATTTAGAGGCTTTTGGAAACAGTGACACAGTTCTAAACAAAGCATGAAAGATAAGTTTTAAGAAAACACATTCTTTCCACCATGGAAGTTAGTAAAGCTATTTAATTTTGAAGGGAAAATTCAATGTATAAGCATTTTTATTTCTCCCTTAATTGACTTCTAGCCAAGAACTTTGCTTACAATTGACCTTCACACATACCGACTTTCCAGTCCACATCTTTAACCCCAATCTCTCTCCCATTTTTCTAATTGTGTAAAAAGGTTCAGTTGGAGCACTAAACTCAATAAGCTAGTTATATTTCTTTCAGACCTGCCTTTTAGGTTCCAAATCCAGTTCATTTTCCTGCTTCTTAAGTCTGAAACATGGGACTCCCCACAAGCTTTTCTCCTTTCCCACTCTCCATGAACATTTAGTGATCAAAAATAACTCATTCTACTTTTTAAATATCTCTTGATTCTGTACCTTATCTCCAGAATTTCTGCCTCAATTTCCCCAACATTGTAATAGCACCCATATATTTTCTTCTTGCCTATAATCTTGCCTCTGCCTCTTTTATCATTCTGAGATCAGAATGAAAATTGCAAATCTTATTTTCTTGTTTCTGTTTTTAAAATTTTAGAGATCTTCTCTTAAATATGAATGTGTATATGAAATAATGGAAAGACAAACCAAAACCTAACAAAACTAGGTAACTGTAAAGGCGAGAAGAAAACAAGGGAATAGGTTGGCAATGAAACTTTCTGTAATATGTGCTCTTATGTACTTTTGACTTAGGGATGTTTGAATGTTTTTTATAATTAAAAATTTTTAAATGAAAAAAAATGTACTTACTAAAATTTTAAAACATAGTGAAACAAATGCACCTAAAGCTATGCCAAGCTTTGGTATAACTGGAGAATATAGTTATTCCAAATGACTTTAAAAAACACAATTCTGTTTTTTATAGTAGTATGGTTCAAGGGTGGAAAGAAATGATAACTAAAACCTAAACTCCATTCATTGTTTTTATTAATAGTAATATTGTTATTGGTGTACTGTAGAAAAAAGGAAATAATTAAACTGATATCATTAAGAACTTAAGATTTTTCAAGAGAGAGGAGATTATAATGGGAAAAGTTGAGAGAGAATTCTGTATTCTTAGATATTGTTTGGAAATAGCAGTGTAAACTCATGGCTTTTTGAAATTTCTTATTTCTTGGGTCTTTAAAAAGTTTACAAACAATAATAATCCTATGCCGTAAGCATCCCTGTAGAACAAATTTTAGTCTTAAAGTACCATTTCCCAATTAAAGGAACCAGGATTCCTTTAAGAAGTAACTGATTCCAGACTTGGCACAGGAAAGACACAAAATCTGCTTTGGACATTTTTTTAATGTCTCAATCAAGAAGCTATCAAACAAATCATCATGGAATAGACATGCATACTAAAGTATTTATGGATCAAGAATTAAGAATTTAAGGATCTAAGATCTCCTTTAAAATATTTAGCAAAATACAGAAAAGAAAAGAGATGTGGAGGAGGGATAAAGATGATTAGGATTGGCAAAATCTTTATAACTCTTGAAGCTTAGTGTAATGAATTTGTATTGTGTCGCCTTGTCTAAGATGGAATTAACATTTTCTAGAATTCTGTCCCCTGCCTAGTTCTGGGTTTGTATAAACCAGAGGAATCATTGTGTGTGAGACTTGGAAGGCAGAAGGCAAGCTGGGTCCGGAAAGTCACTGCAGGGGACCACGTGCAGGTGTCCAGGAGTGTTGTTTCTGACCCCTTGGCGTTGGCACGGGACAGCAGCTGCTCCTGCAGCAATTCTGGCTCCTGCTAGATCCTCCTTCGGTTTCTTACACTCCTCACCTCGGTGCACATTTACCTCCTTGATGAGAAGCAACAGCTTCTCTTTGGAGAGAGAGGTTTGGAAGTCATAGGACTGCATAGTTTCCAGTTTGTTCTCATGAATTTCATCCCAACCCTTGCAGGCTCCAGATTTCTCTGCTCTCTTTACTTTATGCCCATTTTTTCTTCCCAAGTGCCTCTTCTTCTGCCTTTAGGCCCCAACACCACATGAATATGTAAAAATCTCTCCTAGTGAGGTTAATATTAGAAGTACCTTTGGAATTTCATGAATCCAATGTTTCATTTCCCCATGTTCAGAAGAGTGTTCACTGGGGTAAGGATAATGGCTTCCAGGGAATTTCACCTTCTGTATATGGTCTCTGTTAAAAATCTAGCTGAAGGAAAACCTGTTCAGAGACACTTGGTTTTGAAGTTAAATCATTTATGTCATTCAGGGTAGGTGATTATATACACCTTTTTAAACTTCCTGCTTTTAAAATAGAACATCTATTATTGAGTATGACAATACCATGGTACTCATTGGTAAAAGAAAGCATTTAAATATATTGAAATGAGGTTTCATCATACTCTTTTCTTGATAGAAGCATCTGAAAGATGCTCTGTTAGAAACATTTCACAAATTACTTCACTCACTTAATTTCCTGGTATGAAATGAAGTGACCTAATATTTATATTTCTGGCTAAATAACAGTATTCATTAAATAAATACAAAATTATTTTACCTATATATTCTATTTCAAAGAAATTTTGCAACACAGCTTGAATTCCACATTTTTTTTCCATTCAAGAATCCTGGAATGTTATATACTGCAAATAAAGTTATCTAATGCAAAGCATATACTATAGAAGCGGAAATTTAGTTTTCATTGTCCTCGAACTCTCCCTTTTATTATTGTTTTTACTTTTGCTCCTTCCAAATCCCTGTTAGCCAAGTCCACTCTAATTAACCCCTTAGTGTAGATCATTCTAAAAGGCTACTGTAAGTGCATTTAAAGAGTGGATATTAAGAAATGGGATACTCTTATTTCTTGGATGGGGAGCTATTTTTTTAAGAAGTTATTTTAGAGCCACAAATTATCACTATTTTGGTTACAACAAAAGTGACCTGTCAGATACCAAAATATCAAATGTTGTCTCTGGAACTGAGGCAATCTTACAAAAACGTAGCTTATCCTCCATGATTTTTTCAAGAGAAAAGAGTGAGAAGATTTGTAATTTCACCGAGTGGGCTTTTTACGAACTTCTATTGGCAGGATGTAATTGAACCTCAGAGGTTAACTATAGAGGAATAAAGGTACTACATTAAACATTTCTTGAGTTCTTGACTTTTGATGTGTTACTCCCTATTTCTCTTCTACTGGGCTTTAGTTTCAATTTGAAGTGAAATAGAGAATATTACAAGCAATAAATTCATGGGAGAAAAAAGACATATGAGAGAGACAATAAGAGATTGAAAGCCCGTCATTGTGATGATAAAAATTAAAGATGGAAGTTCTGACATCATTGAGTTCAACCAAGTATTCTCAAGGCAATGGTCCAACCTATGAGAAACTGTTTGAAAGTTACTTCAGACTGGACCTAAAACACTTTAAAGGAAAATGTGTTGACTAAGCATCATTTGACGAAGACATTGGCATTTATAGTGTATGTAAAATCACATATTTTTATTTGTTATTCCTTAAATATCTGTCCCTAGTATTGTCCATGCTGGAAACTCTGGGGCCTACAGACTTCAGAGGGCTGTTTAAATTCACTGATTGTGCTTTTCATTTCAAGTGTGTTCTGGTTAAAAATAAACTAAATTAAATAGGCATTTCAACCATTTATCCTTAGAAATAGTTGACTATTATAAATGATGCCAAACCTCAAGTCCAAATTGTTCAATAGGAATTTGCATTTTCTCAGGTACATTTCTGAGTATGAGAAACCTATTAACACAGTGGAGACAACCATTGCTTTCTGCAAATATGGACACAGCATTCAGATATTTTTATCTTTTTGCTTGTTCTTCTTACCTATTTTTCCCTTCTTCCCAACTTAGAGGGTGGCATGGAGAGAGGGAAACGCATCTGAAGTTCTGTTTAGCACTGGTAACGTTCTAGGGAATCCCTGAAAAAAGACTAAATAATTTCACAGTACTTCAAACAATTGTCATGTAAGTCAGAACGTATTAAATGATGCATAATTTGCTGATATTCTGCCTAACTTGATCAAAATGTCACCAACAGTAGCAAAAGTATTCAAACATTTATCTGCAACAAGAGAGGGAAACTAGTCACTTAAAATGATAAGTTCTTTAGGTCTAGAAAATGACTATTATATATTCTGAAACAGCCTTCCTCTCATATCAAGATTAGAAACACCTAGATAGCAAACCCATAAATGGCAGCACCGTGGATTGTATTACACCTAAGATAGGATATTGCAGACAGTAAGTGCTAAGTAATTCTTGAAAGAAGAATCTATTTCTCTAGTCACCTTCATATTAAGTACTACTGTGTTCAATATATATACATCAACATACATATAAGTTGAATTTTTTCTAATATGGTAGCATTTTGACTCTTAAAAATCCTTACCTCAGTTGAAATCCAGTTATTTAGATGGTATATTTCCTGGGAGCTGGTTCATGAGTCCTGATGGATTTCTCAGACCCTGCTGAGGTTACCTGCGAGGATATAAAGACTAAGTGATCACTGGGTAATATTTATAGTAGGTCTACATTTATGAAGCACTACCATATGTTTGAGTTAAATGATTCTGAAAATTGAATGAATAATTATCTAACATTTACTATATCCTTTACTCTGCTTTAGGTGCTTTAATACCAAGGAGTTTATGTACAATTAGATAACCAGACATGAGCAGGGAAGGGGAGGAGGACTTTGCCTAGTGTTTACATTTGGCTGGATGCTTGTTTACATTTTACACATTCAGGGTAAGCTGTTCTCCTGGGCTGTGGGGAGTGAGGGTATAAATAACAGACCAGCCCAAACTAGCTAGTTCCAACTTGAAGGGCAAGTTGACTCAAACTTCTCCCCAAAATACATTATACTTTCATTAGGACATTAGCATGGAGGTTTTGACCCCCCCCCCACACTTCCGGTGACTGACTGCCAAGACAGTTCCTATGAGAACCAAGTATAGCCCCCACGTGAGGGTGAGGCAAGCCTGAACTCTGTGAAGGCTCTACCTGTTCCCTTTGGAACCTAACCCCACTTAGTGAATATTCATCTCCCTTCATATAAAAAAGGCTGCCTATTGTTCCTTTGAGGCAAGCGCCTCTGGATCTGCCCATGCCCAGGTCTTAGACATGTACTTTTGCCTTTCTCTACGATTTTGTTTTCCAAATAAAAGTCTTAATGCTCAGCTGCTTTTTGCATCCCTCCATTCTTGAATTCTTGCTCACAAGGACACCAAGAATCTGCCTCCAGTAACACAATGAGTTTGAGTGAAACTCAATAACACCGACTGGTGCAGGCAAGACTCATGGGCCGAAAGTTCAGAAGATGCACGGGACCCCTTCTCCTGCCATCCTGTGGAGTGTCGCAGACAGATGCGGATGGGCGCTCTAGAGACCCCACTGCTGAATTGTTTCTTCCTTTGAAAAGGAATAGATGAGGGCAGCCTTATAGCTGGGGGGTGACTTATTTGGTAGTGGATACCATGCAAGCAGCATTTAGGTCCCAAATGTCCCAGGGAATATGGGAAATGGCAGGGATGCTGCATTTGGGGACCTTGAGAAGAGGGGAGATCATACATAGAGCCCTGCTGCTCAAGGGAGGGGGAGGCACTGGCCCAAGCTAGCAAACTAAAAAGAGCTTCCGGGTCACTCAAGATTCAACGACAATCTTGCTTGTTTCTCCACATTTACATGAATTAATTAACAGGCACTGAACTATGTGATTTGAATGTATCATACCCTGTAATACTTGTAACAGGCTTGTGAGGTTAGTATTATTACTCTTATTATCATCTTAGAGTTCAGCAGCTGAAGCACAGAGCACTTCGGCTTTTTATCCCACTATATAATACTGGTTGCCAGGCAAGGTATATTATAAATTAGAGTATGAGCAAGCTGACCATAGAGAGAATAGGTATAAGGGAATGAGGTTCTGATTTGGAATAATGGCTTTGGAAAAGTAGAGGCTTCAGCGAATTTTATAGACATGGCAAAATGTAATCTTCTCAGCATCACACAGCTCATAGGTGGGGGAAGTACCACGACTAGAGTGAGGTGAGTAAAGCACTCACGATGGGTACAAACTGTAAGGGGGCACCAATAACTCATACGTAATCACTATTTAAAATTCCAAAATTAATGCAAAATCTGTGATGGACGAAATGTCACAGTCATGACTTGGCAGTGGGTGGGAAGCCTGAACTTAAATGCTGTCAGTCTGAGCTCAGGGCCCATGCTTGTGACCATTATTTGGGGATGTTTTTCAGGATTTGAAAGATAAAGAGCGGTCAAATATACTTTAAAGAGCTTAAAGCTAATTGTCAAGGATAATGGTGAAACCAAGGACTTGTTGCTTAGAAGGAAAGCAGAGAAAAATGACTAATTTAATTTCCTTTGTATGCTTCCATTTAGAAACTTAAGTGTGTCTGTATAGTTTGGCTTCAAAGACAGAGGACAAATTAAAATCTTATTTAACTTTAAACTTTTCCTTGCCTCTCTTGGCACTCTTTTATCAATGTCAAGAATCCAGTCACTGATCATGACAAGCCCAAAGCGATTTCCCTTGCATCTGGTGGTTTGTTTTTCTGTAAGAAATAGAAGATGTGATTAAGAGTGACTAGAACACTGAGAAACATTTCTTATCTTATATAAGAAGCTCTGGAAGTAGGGAGATTATTCCAAGACTGGATAATTCAGTGCCTCGCAATGTCATCATAGACTCAAGTTCTTTCATTTCTAACCTTTGCCTTTCACAGTGAATCACCTACTGTCCTCATGGTTATAAGGTGGCTACAACAGCTCCAGGCTTTATATTCCTGTGCAACAAGGTCCTCGTTTCCCTTTTAACAGCAAGAAAACCCCTCCCATAATCTCTCATCCAACATCTTACTCTAGAACCAATTGTGAATTCATGTTTTTGTTTGTTTTTTGATAGCAGTACAGCATAGTATTTAAGAGTCATACTCTGGAGGGTGCGAAAGTCTGGCTCTATCTCTTACTAGATATGTAACCTTAGGCATTTTATTTAAATTGTCTATGCCTCAGTGCTTTTATATTTAAAATAGAGATAAGATAATATGCCTACTTCATTGGGTTTTGAAAGGAAAGAGTGAGTTAATGTGTATAAATTTCTTAGAATGGTATCGGGCAGTTAATGTACACTCTATAAGTGTTAGCTATTATTTTTATGATGATCCTCATTGTAGTGCACATAATTTGAGTCATGGAACCATGAGAGGTACATAAATACAATTAAAAAAGAAGACATCAATAAAAGGTTTAGTTGCATTGTATAATATTATTCCCCTTGACATAATTTGGATGTGATGTCTGAGAGAATGAATAAAAATTGACTTGAGGACTACTATCTTAATTTGAGATATATCTGTATCATCTTTATATATTATATCTTTATCTCTATCTCTATCCCTATCATGTTTGGGAAGTTGTTGTCCACATGGTTGAAAATCAGAGGCTTCTCTCAAGCCAGCAACATTGACTTCATGAAAATAACCTGGCTTGACTATTTTAAGACCAGGCAATATACATCTCTGCAGAGCATATATAGTACAGTTAAGCATAAGGATAATTAAACTGATATCTATCTTGTTGGATTTTATTGTTCAGTTCCTCAGTGAACACTTAGATGGAAGGGGAATGGAGAAATGGTCTCAATCTATCCCGATCATAAAATTCTCATTTGCAATATTCTTCCCATTAGATATAAAATATACTAGCACTAAAAAATGCATTTAATGGTGCCATTACAGTCTAGTTCCTTACATATAATTCTTCTAAAATTTTCGATTGCAATGATAAAATTCCATTTCATTTCCTTTCTCTAAGGTTTAATCTAACCATTCAGACTACCATGTTTCGCTCACATGTAACTCTCCAGAATGCAGTAAAATAAGGCCCAAAGAGTAAAGTTACAGTCACTGACTCATGGAGATAGGCTTCCCTGAGACCAGTATTTGTAACTTGGCATCTTGAATGAGCTGTGAATCCCCTGAAATAGAATATAAAATTTTGAAATCCTGCAAGAATTATCTCTCTCATATCATTTTTCCCTTCTCTGTGGGACTTTACCCATCAGCATAAAAATGGAACCTTCTTCCTTTAACAACAGAAAACCCACAATGATTCTAGGCCTCCTTCAACTATTACTCAATCTCTGTCACTTATTTTAAGGTAAAATATTCTCACTGGCTCTAAGTTCTTACTATTTGATCTTGAATGCATTACACTGAAACTGCCCTTTGAAGGTCACCAATGACATCCTCATCATTAAATCTAAAGGTCTATATTCAGTCTTCATCTTACTAACCTATCAGCAGGATTTGCTGGTTGATAAGTCTGTCCACCTCAAAACAGTTTCTTCACTTATATCTAGTACATTAGTCTTTTTTTTTCTGCCTCTCAGTCTCTCTCTCTCTCCATCTCAGAATCCAATTGCAGATTCCTCCCTCTCTCTCTGACTTATCTTCTAAAATGTTAAAGTATTCCTTGTCTTCTAAATGTTCAAGTATTCCTAGATCCATTAACTTGTGATCTCATTCAGTATGATGACTTTGAATACTTTATATGCTCTATTGACCTCCCAAGTTTCTCTTTGGCTAGGACTTCTCTTTTGTAGATCATATTGGGCTTAACAACTGCTTACACATCCATATGGATGATTAATAGTCAATGCAAATTTGACAAGTCTAAAACTCAGCTACTTATATATTCCCCCTGCAAAAACTCTGTTATCTCCAGTCCTCCCCATTTCAGTAAGTGGCCTTTCCATTGTTCCAGGTTTTTGTGTCAAAAGCCTTGAAGTTGTCCTGTACTCCTCTCTTTCTTTCACACCCAAGAGCCAAACTATAAGCTATTAATTCTATTTAAACACTTTCAGAATCTGGCCGCATCTCACTACACACACTGTTACCACTCTGATAGAATTCACCATCCCCTTTCTTCATGATTATTTCATGTAGCTCTTTACTGATTTCCGTGTTTCCAACCTGGCTTCCTTTAAATCTTCAACACAGCAAATGAAGTTACGTTAAGTCAAATCACTTCATTCCTGTGCTCAAACCTTCCAGTGACTTCCTGTCTCAGTCAAAATAAAAATCTAATTTTAGAGTACTTAACCTTTAGAAAATATAATATGTTGGTATAATTCAAGACTCTTCAGATGTCAAAGGGAGAAGATTCCCTGAAAAGCTAAAATAGCTTTTAAAAATAGGGGAAACGTAAATCTAAAATTTATTTGCAAATTGATGAAAAATCAGGTACAACTTATACCATGTATCTAGATAGACCACCTCTTCAATCAGATCTTAAAGGCTATCCTTGCCCCATCAGAGCAACTTTCATATAGAATGAGAACATTTTGGAAATTCCTAGTATGTCTTTTGGCTTGCATTTTTATTATTTAATTTCTCATTTCACTTATAGTTTATACCTCAGGATTTAAATTAGGGAAGATTTATAGATTCCAACTTTTCCAAATCCTCTTAATTGAAGCTATTGAAGAAATTCAAATACATTTTAAGTACTGAGATGTCTAACAAGGGTAAACCAGTTGAATCTAACTGGAACTTGATATAATTACTACCTTAATGTTTTCAGATTTTTCCAGTTACATCACAAATTATAATAAATGGACCTATCAGTCTACTTTAGTCTTGGTTACTTAAGTCAAATTGGAAATTACTGTTTGTCTGAAAGTTTACAGAGCCATCTTCTCCATGACCTTTCCAGTACACTATGGGCCAACAGTGATTTCTTCTGCTCCTAAAAGCATCCATAACTTAGGGTTTATATTGTTGTTTGGATAACATAAGTATGTATTATTTTAATTCATTCCTAATCTTTCCCTGTGTTGAACTCTTATTAAGATTATTAACTTCTCCAGGGCAATTACTTTCTTGGTAACCTATTAGTGTTTGGTACCAGAGGTATCCAATAAGTTCTTTCTAATTGAATGCATGTGCATACTATGACAAAATGTAGTTTCTATTTCTGAGCAAAACAAAAAAAATTGGCTGAGAGATAAATTCGTGAAATTGACATATTTATTGTGTCAAAAGAACAAATCATTTTTCTTTTGTTTTTAATTACTTTTAGCAAGCTCTATTTCCAAGATGGGCTCAGATCCTCTAAAACTTGTACATGATGCTGTGGAGGAAACTACAGACTGGGTCTATGGCTTCTTTACATTATTGTCTGACATCATCTCGTCTGAGGGTGATGAAGATGACGAGAATGGGGACGAGGACACTGATAAAGGTACAAAGAGCATAGAGATATATCCAACTGCTGGGACCCATATTAGAGATGTGTGTTACAGTGGTCTGCTTAAGTTGACGAACAAAAGAGCACTTGGGTCAGGCTAAACCAAAATGAATAGATTTCTGAGTGCTAATAGCCTATCAACAGGCTGCCAACTCAGTAAACTGGCTTCTATTTGCCTTTCATCTTACAGCTTATCAGCCATTATAGCAAAGATACCAAAATTAAATGCTACCATTACAGCAGAGACAGTCTTATTATACACTACTACAAACCCACAATAGAAATTCACATTTATGCTTCTTTGGGGAAACAACTATTTCTCAAGTTTATCCTTAGACATATTGAAATAATAGTAAATCTGAATATACATTTGATATGCATAAGTCATATTCACAGTCAAATAGCAGAAAGCAATACTAAAATCATAATCAAAAGTAAACTTATTGAACCAAATGGAGGGGTGGAATGGAGGGACATATTCTAAATGTCACACGTTATTCAGCAAACCTTCATATATTTAAATGAACAAAAGGAAATAAACTCAAACAAAACTCAAACTGCTATGGAGTGGATGTGAAAAGAACAAAGCAATGTGATTCTCTCTTTTAGGAGACTTAGGGTCAGCCTCAGTCATCAGAAATCATGTATTCAGCCTTGACTACCAGGAAAGCTCTTATTAATTTAGCCTTTTTGATGACTTTTTCTGAATTTGTATTTGTTTAGCCCCAGTGGGAGGTCCAGAAGAACAGTAGAGAAATGAAATGAACATGGTAGATGAACTATAATATATAATTTGGATCACTGCCACAATTTTATTGAACTCATAAAAGTGAAACTACCTCAAATAATATGTAAAGAAAGTCTGTACTTAAAAATTAGAATTTGGGATACAAAATAATATAAGGACTGCCATTGTCAAAGCTAATGGATGGTTTTTAAAATGAACAAAAGGAAATGGGGAAATAGGCAATGTTATGCTATGCTAAAAGTTTTTCTAATTTGCTGTTTTTGTCTTGGTTTAGGAGAAACAGAGGAACCTCCCTTGAAAAAGAAAGGTTGGTTGTTTCCCTTTAAAAAAGAAACCTCTTTTTCTCTTATGATAATGTTGATTTTCAACATGACTCAAATATATTTTCCTAGAGTTGTGACCTTAATTTATTTTTAATGTGAAGTTTTTGTTTAATGATTAGATTAATGTAAAGTTTGTATTCATTTTATTCTTATTTTATTGTCAGTACTATTTTTCATTTTTAGGTTATAACTATGGGACAGGGTGGCTGAGATAATGTGGAAGATAATAATCTTGGAGACACAGGCTTATCATGTATCACCCCAAAGGAGTAGTTGTGTAGGTGGGCTTGAATGTGGGGCAGAGGGATTCTGAACAGGCATAGCCAAGGCGTTACATAACCAAGTGGGATGGCCACAAATCCGAAAGATGGGAGCAACATGGCAAGAAAAAGGGGTATAACTATTGGGCAAAAGCTTCAGAGAGGCAGGGATTGTTAGAAATTATGCCTGGAAGAGAAAATAGGGGACAAGGGATACCATCCTGATATATCTGATGTGAGAGAGAAATAGCCAGTACTAAAACCAGAGTTGATAGAATTTTGGGGCTTTAGTTATTGCTGTACATGTTTAGCAGAAGGCTCTTGGGAGTATTGACTCCAGAGGAAAACTTTCTGGCTTCTGTTTCATATTTCCCCAGACATATGTAGATGCAAACAGTAGGATCCAAATTTAGAGCTTCTGCCTTGCTTAAGCAGATGATCATCTCATTATCTGGGGCAAGATGCAGTTAGTGTATGTTAATTTAGAGAATTTGAATTTGTAACTAGCGAACAAAAGAAAGCCAAACTGGTGGAACTGAAATGTGGGAAAGACATCTGGAAATGAAAGTGTTGTGAAGCTCTTGAGAGGAGAAAGGATGGGCCTCCCGATTCACAAATCCAGAATGGGAAATCAAGAACTCAAGGTCTACTTCACCCACCAAATCCAAATTCAGAGTCTAGATTAGTCTACAAACTTCTTGAGGTCAGAAACAGTCTTTTTATAGCTGATCACCGATGAATAGTGCCTAGAAGATAGTCAAAGTTTAAGCTAATGAGTTACCAGTCACCATCTGGAAATAACAGCTGGGTATATAGTTCTTAGAAATGGGAGAGGGAAAAACAAATGTTTTCTTATACTTTAAATAATTCTATAATAATATCTATGATGATGTTCTCCATAAATCAATATCTAGTACTTAGTAAAGAATCTGTTTTTCCCTTTCAATTTGGTTTTCCCCATGAGATTATTTTAAAATTAAGTTTCATGTAAAGATAAGCATTAATTACAAATCCATACAAAGCTTTGTAATTATTATTTCTTAAATTATTACCTTATTTCATTAAATCAACAGAAAAATGATTCAATTGTTTGTTTAAGATATCATAAAAATGTCAGTAATGCTCAGTCTACGGAATATGTGTTTAAAACCATGTACTTAAAATCTTTAAATCACCTGAATATATTTTCTTAATGATATTATTCAGTTACATGAGGAAATGGATATTTAAGAAAACATCTTATACACCCTACCTTAGGTATAGAAGCCATATAATAACAAATGTTAGTTGAAGTGTGCTAAAGGAAATATGTTTAATTAGTATTTTTTAAATTTATAAGCTTTCTTTTTTTGTAGAGTTATAGAGGCAATGAGTGTTGTAAAGCAGTATGTAATATTTTGCAAAACACTTCTAATGCATTTTTGGCTATTAAAAGTATATTTTTAATATTAGTATTAGGAAAAAGATGCTATGAGCTTATCTGTATTTTATGATGGTTATTTTACACATTTTTGTACTTAAAAATTGTGATTTAAGAAGTATTTTAGTAATCTAGAATGATAGCCTGTTAAATCACTTGATTTTTAACAATCTAAATGAATCTTTATTAGTTTTTTCTGTAATACTCTATGCCTTTCAAATATATTCAATAATATTCAGCCATTTTGTATTACCTAAATTGTCAGGCGATTGCATTATTTTTTTACAGCCCTTTATCTGTTTGAAGCATTTTATTCAAATGCACTTAAAATGTTAGTTTCATCTTGTTACTGCTATTTTTCACTAAAATAAAAATTCAACTACCTTGCTATTTATGGGTGGAGTTAGCGGTTCTAATTTGATGTGGAATAATGGTTCAGTCAAAATCTCAGGGTTGCAGGATTGATTATTAAGTAGGTTATTAGTATGGATGAATTTTTTGAATCTGCTACTCTGTGGCTTATGTTGTTATATACAAATATACCTTTAGGGTATTAGATGTAGTACCTATTGTCTTTATATTCTTTATGCATATTTAATTTTCAGCCAGTCAAAATTTTAAAATATTAAATTCTATTACCAAATACTCCATGATGAGAGTCCAAGGCATGGAATCATTGTATCATTGTACAATATTATATCTGTATTGTACAGTTGTTAAAAACTTGTAACTATGAAAACCACATACCGTGGTAAATCATATTTCCTGGAACAATAAAATTGATCTGCCTGAGAACATACCCAGGAAGATAGTAGTACTACTTCTATTTTATGAGATAAAAAATACCCTTCCCCTGATTCTGAAATTGCTCAAATGCCACCAAAAAGACCAACAGGCCTTCTTGCCCTGTCCTGCACACTGAAGGAGAAGCATGGTGTTGATATGCAGGTGTTCTGTGCTAATGGGCTACTCTAAAGTCAGAGATATGGTAGAGTGGGGAGATTGGAGCAGTGAAAAGTTTCATTTAATGACTTTGCCTTTTATTTAGCTGAGTAATGTGCAAGAATGCATTGCTCCTGAGGGAGAGTCCCATGAGAGCCAAGTAAAGAATGTCAATAGGAAACTGGAAGCTAAAATGGCATTTAAAAGTTTAAATGTGAGCAATTCTTTTCAGTTATTCTCAATACTTGTTCCAAGGAAGTGTCACTGACTTGAAAGAAAGCTTCAACCCAAAGCAGGTTAGTGACAATGATTCTTTTAAATATAACTGGAATATTCTCTGAGATAACCAAACTTTTATAGATGCATTCAATGAACACATGGATGCCATATTTCTGTGACTCCTTTCAGATTAATTCTGTGTTGCTCAAAAAGGAATTTAAAACCTACTTTATGTAAATATATATGAAATATTTAATTAATTGTAATCAGACTTTTTCTTATTTCATCTAATTAAAAATGTTTAATATTGACTTCTGGAGATTAAAGATGGCGGTGTGAGAGGTGAGACAGAGAATTCCTCCCCAAACCACAGATAATACGAAAATACAGTTAATACAACTAATCCTAAAAGAGCAACAGGAAAGAAGGTGACTGGCATACACCTGGAGAAGATGTCTGTTAGGTCCATCTGTTCTAGTGTGTTGTTCAGTGCTTCTGTGTCTTTACCTATTTTCTGTCTGGTTGATCTGTCCTTTGGAATGAGTGGTGTGTTGAAGTCACCTAAAATGAATGCATTGCTGTCTATTTCCTCCTTTAATTCTGTTAGTATTTGTTTTACGTATGCTGGCACTCCTGTGTTGGGTGCATATATATTTATAATGGTTATATCTTCTTGTTGGATTGACCCCTTTATCATTATGTAATGTCCTTCTTTATCTCTTGCTACTTTCTTCGTTTTGAAGTCTATTTTGTCTGATACAAGTACTGCTACACTTGCTTTTTTCTCCTTGTTGTTTGCATGAAATATCTTTTTCTATCCCTTCACTTTTAGTCTGGGGATATCTTTGCGTTTGAGGTGAGTTTCTTGTAGGCAGCATATAGATGGGTCTTGCTTTTTTAGCCATTCTGTTACTCTGTGTCTTTTGATTGGTGCATTCAGTCCATTTACATTTAGGGTGATTATCGATGGATATGTACTTATTGCCATTGCTGGTTTTAGATTCGTGGTTACCAAAGTTTCAGGGGTTGCTTCTTAACTATCTAACAATCTAACTTAACTTTCTTGTTAAGTTATTGTAAACACAGTCTGATGTTTCTTTATTTCTCTCCCTTCTTATTCTTCCTCCTCCATTCTTTATACACTAGGTGTTTTATTCTTTGCCTTTAGTTAGTATTTGGATGGTCTGCTTTATTTGCTATGATTTTATTTTCTCTGGTGACAGCTTTTTAGCCTTAGGAGTGCTTCCCTCTAGAGCAGCTCCTTTAAGATGTCCTGTAGAGGTGGTGTATGGGAGGCAAAATCTCTCAGCTTTTGCCTGTCTGGAAATTGTTTAATCCCTCCATCATATTTAAATGATAATCGTGCTGGATACAGTATTCTTGGTTTGAGGCCCTTCTGTTTCATTGCCTTAAATATATCATGCCATTCTCTTCTAGCCTGTAAGGTTTCTGTTGAGAAGTCTGATGATAGTCTGATGGGTTTTCCTTTGAAGGTGATATTTTTTTCTCTCTCTAGCTGCCTTTAATACTCTGACCTTATCTTTGATCTTTGCCATTTTAATTATTATGTGTCTTGGTGTTGTCTTTCTGGGGTCCCTTGTGTTAGGAGATCTGTGGGCTTCCATGGACTGCGAGACTATTTCCTTCCCCAACATGGGGAAGTTTTCAGCAATTGTTTCTTCAAAGACACTTTCTATCCCTTTTTCTCTCTCTTCTTCCTCTGGTACTCCTATAATGTGAATATTGTTCCATTTGGATTGGTCACACAGTTCTCTTAATATTCTTTCATTCCTAGAGATCCTTTTATCTCTCTCTGCCTCAGCTGCTCTGTATTCCTGTTCTCTGATTTCTATTGCATTAACAGTCTCTTGCATCTCGTCCAGTCTGCTGCTAATCCCATTGATGGCTTGTCTCATTTCTGCATTGTCTTTCCTGACTTCCCTCACTTCCTCCCTTAGCTCTTGCACATTTCTCTGTAGATCCATCAGCATGGTTATCACTTTTATTCTGAATTCTTTTTCAGGAAGATTCTGCATTTCCATCCCTTCACGTTCCCTCTCAGGAGTTGTCTGGGTCTTGGTGATTTTTGTCTGTATCATATTCCTCTATCTTTTCATGTTGATAGGAGTGGTCGCTGGAAGATGCCACGTATGTCAGCTGGGCTCTTTAAGACTTAACAAAAAAAACCAAAAAAAATAAGAAAAAAAACCAAACAAGCAAAAAAAAGAAAGAAGAGAAAGAAAAGAGAAAAAGAAGAAAGAAAGAAAAGAAAGAAAAAAGAAAGGGAAAAAGAGAGAGAAAAAAATTCCCACCTGGAGCGGATTCTCTAAGGGTGCTGTAGGTGTCGCTGTTGCTCCACTATTCCACAGCCACGGCCGCACCGCTCTTTGTAGCTCTGGCCGGGGCAGGAAAGAATGGGAGGCTGTTGTTCTATGTATAAAGTTTTAGTGTGGCTGCTACCTTTTCTCAGTCACCAGCGAAGGGGTCCAAAGTTCCTCAGGACTCCCAGCCCACTGGACTGAGCGTGCCGGGGTGATGGTGCTCCCTCACTGGGCCCCCGCCTCTCCCAAACCGCTACAAACCGTGCATGCTTTTTTCTTATCCCGGGGTGCTGGCTGCACGCACCCGGCGTGTTCCCGGCTCAAAACCTGCACCTTCTGCCTCTCTAATGTTCGATGCACCGCGCGATGTGTGTCAGCGCTCCCGACACAGACCACCAGGGCTGGTTATATCGTGGGCCTGCTCTTCTACTCCCTCCCAGCTCTGAATCCTCTCCTCCTGCCAGGGCGCCGGGATGGGTGAGTGCTTGGGTGCCGCCAGATCGCGGCTCCATATCTTACCCGCCTCTTGGGGTGCCGAGTCCTCTTAGGTGTAGCTGCATGCTGTGCGTTTTCCTGTGTATTCTGGTATCTCTTTTAGGAATAGTTGTATTTGCTGTATTTTCATAGATAAGTATAGTGTTGGGAGGAGATTTCTGCCAGCCTGCTCACACCGCCATCTTCCCGGAAGTCTACACCTGGAGAAGAGAAGACCTCACAAAACATGGTAATGTACCAAAGCCTTCATCCAACAGGACCCAAGCCCTTCCCCCAACCCAGCTCACTAGTGGGAGAAAAAGAAATGGAGCAGGGAAGGGGTGGAAGCCTAGGACTCCTGAACACCCAGCTCTGGATATCTGCTTTTGTAGCACAAACCTACATTGCATTGCGTTTTGGAGATTAGTGGGGTTGGAAAGCTAAAACAGGCAGAATACTTGGAGAGACTGAGATTCCAGCTGTTTGTGGAGGACAGGGATCCACATATGGCTGCTCTGGGACAAAGGAAAGGCGGGCTGTCTGAGAGGCTTCCTAGCAGTGAGAGGACTGCTGAAGGGATGGGGTTTACATGGAGATTGCTGCATGGGAGAAGGGATAGGTGGACAAGGTTGTCTGGGTGCGCTCTGCCCAGCAGGTTGGGAAATTTCAGGAGCTTCAGGTGCTTTATTCACCTGGCTGGCTGCTCAGCTCTGAGGCCCCCTGTGGTGATATGCAGCCAGCTGTGCCTTCCTCTGCCTTCTGGCACTGGCTCACAAACCTGCTGTCCCTGCCCTGGCTACAGGCCAGCTAGAGGGAGGCCCCGCATATAGCAGCTACAGACGCAATGCACAGAGGCTTACACCTGTGTGCCGGCCCACTGGTTCTGACAGTGGAAACAGGCACTACAGCTGGGAAGCAGGAAACAGCTCTTTCCTCTCCACCAGGCACCAACACTGCTACCATGTGACCCACGACATCACTCCATCACTCCAGGGGCTGAGCAGCTCCAGAGACTAGAGCTTCTGGGCACTAGAGGGCGCCACATACAAATATGAAATATCAAAGGAATCTGGTTCAAATAAAAATCTCAGAAACACCAGAAAAAAGGCCAAATGAAACTGAACTCACCAATCTTCCCAAAAGAGAGTTCAAAATAAAAATCATAAACATGTTAGGGAGGTACAGAAAAATATTCAAGGACTCAGTGTCAAATTTAGGATGGAGATACAATCATTAAGAAATTCCATATCTGAAATAAAACATACAAAGCAGGGATTTAAAAGCAGATTAGATGTAGTAAAAGAGATGGTAAATGGAATATAAATTACAGAAGAGAAGTACAAAGAGGCTGAGGCACAGAGAGGAAAAAGGATCTCTAAGAATGAAAGAATATTGAGAGAACTGTGTGACCAATCCAAATGGAAAAATATTCCCATTATAGGGGTACCAGAGGAAGAAGAGAGTGAAAAAGGGATAGAAAGTGTCTTTGAAGATATAATTGCTGAAAACTTCCCCAATCTTGGGAAGGAGATAGTCTCTGAGGCTATGGAGGTGCACAGATCTCCCAACACAAGGTACCGAAGGAAGACAACACCAAGACATATAATAATTAAAATGCAAAGATCAAGGATAAGGTCAGACTTTTAAAAGCAGCTGGAGAGAGAAATAAGATCACCTACAAAGGAAAACCCATCAGGCTATCATCAGACTTCTCAACAGAAACCTTACAGGCCAGAAGGGAGTGGCATGATATATTTAAGGCAATGAAACAGAAGGGCCTCGAACCAAGAATACTCTATCAGTAAGGATTATCATTTAAATTTGAAGGAGGGATTAAACAATTTTCAGATAAGCAAAAGCCAAGAGAATTTACCTCCCACAAACCACCTCTAGAGTGCATTTTTGAGGGACTGCTATAGATGGAAGTGTTCCTAAGGCTAAATAGCTGTCACCAGGAGAAATAAAATCACAGTAAAGAAAGTAGAACAATTAATTACTAAGCAGAAGCAAAATCAAATCAACTACCTGCAAAGTCAATCAAGGGATAGACAAGGAATACAGAATATGATATCTAATATACAGAGAATGGAGGAGGAAGAAAAAGGAGGAAACAAAAAAGAACCTTTAGGTGGTGTTTGTAATAGCGTACTAAGTTACTTAAATTAGACTATTAGATAGTAAGGGAATTACCTTTGAACCTTTGGTAACCACAACTCTAAAGCCGGCAATGGCAATCAGTACATACCTATTGCTAATCACCCTAATTGTAAATGATTTGAATGCACAAATCAAAACATATAGAGTCAACGAATGGATAAAAAAAGGACTCATCTATATACTGCCTACAAGAGACTCACTTCAAAACCAAGGACATACACCGACTGAAAGTAAAGGGATGGAAACAGATATTTCATGCAATTAATAGGTAGAAAAAGCAGGAGTTGCAGTACTTGGATCAGACAAAATAGACTTCAAAAGAAAGAAAGTCACAAGAGAAAAAGAAGGACATTACATAATGATAAAGGGGTCAGTCCAACAAGAGGATATACTATTATAAATATCTATGCACCCAACACAGGAGCACGTACATATGTGGAACAAATACAAACAGAATAAAAGGGGAAATAGAGTGCAATGCATTTATTTTAGGAGACTTCAACACTCCACTCACTCCAAAGGACAGATAAACCAGACAGAAAATAAGTAAGGAGACAGAGGCACTGAAGAATGTATTAGAACAGATGGACCTAACGGACATCTACAGAACACTCCATCCAAAAGCAACAGGATACACATTCTTCTCAAGTGCACATGGAACATTTTCAACAATAGATCATATACTAGGCCACAGAAAGAGCCTCAGGTAATTAAAAAAGATTGAAATTGTACCAGCTTTTCAGACCACAAAGGTGTGAAACTAGAAATAAATTACATAAAGAAAGTGGAAAATCCCACAAACACATTGGGACTTAACAGTACGCTCCTAAATAATCAATGGATCAATGACCAAATAAAAACAGAGATCAAGCAATATATGGAGACAAATGACAACAGTAATTCAACACCACAAAATCTGTGTGACGCAGTGAAGGCCATGCTAAAGGGGAAGTGTATAGCAATACAGACCTACCTCAGGAAAGAAGAACAATCCCAAATGAACAGTCTAAACTAATAATTAATGACACTTTAAAAGAAGAAAAATGAGGCCCAAAGTCAGTAGAAGGAGGTACATAATAAAGATTAGAGCAGAAATAAATAAAATCGAGAAGAATAAAACAATAGAAAAAATTAACAAAAGCAGAAGTTGGTTCTCCGAGAAAATAAACAAAATAGATAAACCTCTAGCCAGACTTACCAAGAAAAAAAGAGAGTCTACACACATAAACAGAATCAGAAATGAGAAAGGAAAAATCACTACAGACACCACAGAAATACAAAGATTTATGAAAGAATACTACGAAAAACTATATGCTAACAAACTGGATAACCTACAACAAATGGAAAACTTTCTAGAAAAATAAAACCTTACAAGGCTGACCGAGGAAGAAAAAGAAAATCTGAAAAGAACACTTACCAGCAATGAAATTGAATTGGTAATAAAAAACGACCTAAGAACAAAATCCCTGTGCCAGACGGTTTTACTGCTGCATTTTATCAAACATTTAGTGAGGATATAATACCCATCCTCCTTAAAGTTTTCCAAAAAGTAGAGGAGGAGGGAGTACTCCCAAACTCATTCTACGAGGCCAACATCACTCTAATACCAAAACCATGCAAAGACACCACAAAAAAAGAAAATTACAGACCAATATCCCTGAAGAGCATAGATGCAAAAATACTCAAAAAATATTAGCAACCTGAATTCAAAAATACATCAAGAGTATCAGACACCATGATCAAGTGGGATTCATCTCAGAGATGCAAGGATGGTACATCATTCAAAAACCCATCAACATCATCCACCACATCAACAAAAAGAAGGACTAAAACCACATGATCATCTCCATAGATGCTGAAAAAGCATTTGACAAAATTCAACATCCATTCATGATAAAAACTCTCAACAAATGGGTGTAGAGGGCAAGTATCTCAACATAATAAAGGCCATATATGACAAACCCACAGCCAGCATTGTACTTAGGAGCGAGAAGCTGAAAGCTTTTCCTTTATGTTCGGAACAAGACAAGGATGCCCACTTTCTCCACTTCTATTCAACATAGTACTGGAGGTCCTAGCCACGGCAATCAGACAACACAAACAAATAAAAGGCAACCATATTGGCAAGGAAGAAGTTAAACTGTCCTTGTTTGCAGATGACCTGATATCGTAAATAAAATCCCTAAAGAATCCACTCCAAAACTATTAGATCTAATATCTGAATTCAGCAAAGTTGCAGGATACAAAATTAACACACTGAAATCAGTTGCATTCCTATACACTAATGATGAACTAGCAGAAAGAGAAATCAGAAAAACAATTCCATTCATAATTGCATCAAAAAGAATAAAATACCTTGGAATAAACCTAACCAAGGAAGTGAAAGACCTATACTTTGAAAACTACAAGACACTCCTGAGAGAAATTAAAGAAGATACCAAAAAATAGAAGCACATTCTGTGCTCATGGATGAGAAAAATTAATATTGTCAAACTGGCCATCCTGCTTAAAGCAATCTACAGATTCAATGCAATCTCTATCAAAATACCAACAGTATTCTTCAACGAACCAGAGCAAATGGTTCTAAAATTCATATGGAACCACAGAACACCACAAATAGCCAAAGCAATCTTGAGAAGGAAAAATAAATCAGGGGGTATTACACTCCCCGACATCAAGTTCTACTACAAAGCCACAGTAATCAAGACAATTTGGTACTGGCCCAAGAACAGACTCACAGACCAATGGACCAGACTAGAGAGCCCAGATATAAAGACAAGCATATATGGTCAATTAATATATGATAAAGTAGTCATGGATATACAATGGGGAAATGACAGCCTCTTCAACAACTGGTGTTGGCAAAACTGGACAGCTACATAAAGAGAATTAAACTGGATTATTCTCTAACCCCATACACAAAAGTAAACTCAAAATGGATCAAATACCTGAATGTAAGTCATGAAATGGTAAAACTCTCAGAAGAAAACATAGGAAAAAATCTCTTGAATTTAAACATGTGCAAATTTTTCCTGAACACATCTTGGGCAAGGGAAACAATAAAAAAGAGTGAACAAATTTGACTACATTATGCTAAAAAGCTTCTGTGCAGCAAAGGACACCATCAATAGAACAAAAAGGCATCCTACAGTATGGGAGAATATATTTGTAAATGACATATCTGACAGGGGGTTAACATCCAAAATATATAAAGAACTCACATGTCTCAACACTCAAAAATAAAATAACCCTATTAAAAAATGGACAGTGGATATGAACAGACACTTCTCCTAAGAAGAATTTCAGATGGCCAACAGACACATGAAAAGATGCTCCATATCACTTATTATCAGGGAAATGCAAAATAAACCACAATGAGATATCACCTCACACCAGTTAGGATGGCCAACATAGGAAAAACCAGGAACAAGAAATTGCTCCTGAGAATGGGGAGAAAGGGGAACCCTCCTACACTGCTGGTGGGAATGTAAAGTAGTTCAACCATTGTTGAAAGCCATATGGAAGTTCCTTAAAAAAACTAAAAATAGAAATACCATTTGACCGCGGAATTCCACTCCTAGTAATTTATCCGAAGAGAACAACTTCTCAGATTCAAAAAGACATATGCACCCCTATGTTTATTGCAGCACTATTTACCATAGTCAAGATATGGAAGCAACCGAAGTGTCCATCAGTAGATGAATGGATAAAGAAGATGTGGTACATATACACAATGGAATACTATTCAGCCATAAGAAAGAAACAAACCCTGCCATTTGCAACAACATGGGTGGAGCTAGAGGGTATTATGCTCAGTGAAATAAGCCAGGCAGAGAAAGACAAATACCAAATAATTTCCCTCATTTGTAGAGTATAACAACGAAGCAAAAATGAAGGAACAGAATAGCAGCGGACTTACAGACTCCAAGAACGGACTAGTGGTTACCAAAGGTGTGGGGTGGGGGAGGATTGGTGGTGAGGGAGGGAAAAGGGGATTGTGGGGTATCATGATTGGTGCACATGGTGTGTGTGGGGTCACGGGGAAGACAGTGTCAGAGAAGACAAATAGGGATTCTGTTCCATCTTACTACACTGATGGATAGTGACTACAATGGTGTATGAGGGGGTGACTCAATAGTAAAGGTGAATGTAGTAACCACATTGTTTTTCTTGTGAAACCTTCATAAGAGTGTATATCAATGATACCTTAATAAAAAAAAGGTGGAAAAAATGTTTAATATTTTGTACCTCCTATTGAAAAAAATTAAATACATTATTTTTTGGACCAATTCACAATGTGTGTGTGTATGTGTGTGTATGAATCTATGTGTGAATATATGAATCTACGTGTGAATATATGAATCTACATATATTCCATGTATTTACTGCATGTTATTTATATTACCTTCTATGCCCTATTAATAAAAATATAAAACTATATGCTAGCTGCTGGATTTATATATATGCACACAACATGTAAATATGATATTTAGTATATTTTCTCTTTTGCTTAATGCACTAGAAAATTTTATAATGATAGTTAACAAAATTATTGTTTCTTTTATATTTGAAAATATTTGTTTATTCCCATTTGATATCCTTTCACACATATATTTCAGGAACTCCAAACATTTTATCACACTCCTAACTTCATAAACATCTCAAAATTTTGCCTACATATTATATGACATTAGTACAAAAAAAATAATGTGCAATAGAATATTGCTTTGTCTTATTTTTATTACTTATTTTAAAAATGAATTTATTATATTAAATCCACATCTTTTTAATCTATCCATGTATTGTTAATGATATATCCCCAAAGTATGTGCAAAATTCATTTTCTTAATTTCCTTAGAACACAAACTAATATTTTTTTGAACTGCAAAACAAAAATATATTTTTTTGAAAGAAAGTTAATTTGACTTTGTTAAGAAGTTTGAAAAGAAAGGCTGGCCTTGCCCATTTTCATGGCAAACATTTTCCATAAGTGAAAAGAGCAGCAGCTTCAAAGTTTAGATGAAATTTCCCTAAAGCAAAAAATACATTGGAAAACACGTAAGGCAATATCATTGTATTCCAAATAATGACATATTCTAAATTTCGATTTTTCCCCACCCTTTATGAATATATTGATTGCAAAAGGTACTTCTGAGAGTTGTAGAAATATCTATTAGTCATTTGGGAAGTCTGATAAAAGAATTTTTCTTTGAGGAAATTTAGAAAGTGGACATTCAGGATAGAGTAACAAATCTTTTGCAAATCGTGTGGAAATCTTTGTTTCCTATAAAAGTGAAGATGGCATCAATCAATTACTCAGCCGAGAAATCATTGAAA
Source organism: Smutsia gigantea (assembly GCA_032199065.1). Lineage (NCBI taxonomy): Eukaryota > Metazoa > Chordata > Mammalia > Pholidota > Manidae > Smutsia > Smutsia gigantea. The sequence goes on along the minus strand of JAVSCE010013005.1, from coordinate 192,915 downwards.
ACAAATTTTTTGTTGAGTCTCTTATGTCATTTTAACATTTCTTAGAGAAAAAAAAATTGAAGAACATTACCATAATAAAATTGTCATCTCTGTGTGTGTGTAGATCTACATACCTGTATATGCATAAGGCATATGTGTGCTTCTCAACATTTCTATCTTTAAAAGTAAATGGTAGGGTTATATTTGTTGCTGTATCCCATCTAATTCCAGATGTAAATCATGTATATCCACAGGTACATGAACTGTTTAAAGTTTTATGCATCTCTTAAAGAGATACTTTTCTAGTAAAATTTTACTTTTCAGGTTTAATAATTTTTTATAAAAATGTTTAAGATATTAATATTTAAATTCTTGTAAGATACGAAAAGAATTTCTACAGTTTCAATGTATGTATTTTTTTCTAGAGAAACATGATGGTGTAATCAAGAAAAGTAATTTCCTAGAATAAAAATATAACGAGTAAAATTTCGTGAGAGAAGTGGAATGAAAATATGAATTCAAAGAAAAGAGAAAGATGTAAAATCCCAAAATATTAATAGAAAGCTTGTTGGTATATATTTTAAGTTTATAATGAAGAGTCTCAAAATACAGTATTTAGAGTCCATTAACATGTTTTTTAAAGGGAAGTAGCCATTTTACTTTTAAATATCAAAATTTACATTATGTACATTTTTAACATATGATGAGAAATTCTAGATATTATCTTCAAAATAGAGAAGGGAGATTTTCTAAGGAAATGTCAGAGGAAAAAGCTGAAGTCAGTGTAAGAGAAGAGGAACACTTTGTTTTCTGTATAACCCTAGGATTCTGAGTGAGAGTAAAGCATGCAGCCTCAAGATTGCACCATGGTCAACAATGCGTACACTTATATACTCACTGTTTTGGAACACTGACATGTTTTATCACTTCAACAGATACATTTTTTAATAACCCTTTTTCAAGTGTTTTCTATGTGTCAAGCAATGTGCTAGGTGGAAGAGAACATGTAAGTCTTTGCTTACAACATTCTCAGAGGCTGATGGTTAAAGTTCATTTAATAAGATAGTAAATGAATGACTGTGATGGAGCTTTTATGTGGTATTGCTAATAAAATTACTTATTGCTTACTAATATCAGGATCTACATAACATGGTATATTATAGCCAAAGGAATTGCAAATCTGTTGAATATAACCTTATTTTATATACTGTACTGAGAAGACTGCATTGAAGTTTTGATGAACAAATAAGCAATTGAGATAGTAAAAGAGATAAAAGTTTGGTCATTGCACATCTGATAATGATGAGCATAAGTGTTTATATGAGGTGATCATATATGAACTGAACTGAAAAAGGATGAAAATATGAATAATAGTAATTATACTGCAAGTGAATAAACTCTGTTTATTAGACAAAAATTTAATTTTAATTCTCTGAAGTATCATAAATACTCTAAGTCAAAGTTAAAACCAGGCTTAACAACACAGCCTTCAGTATCTTTTTTTTCTTATATAACAGCTTTATTGAGATACAACTTATGTACATAAAATTCATCCTTTTGTGGTGTACATTTCAGTAGTTTCTAGCATATTTAGAGTTGTGCAACCATCTCTACAATTTTAGAACATTTTCTTTACCCCAAAAAAGAAACCACCAACTCATTATCAGTCACTCACCTTTCCTCCTGTTCCCACCCACGAGCAACCACTAATCTATTTTCTGTCCCCGTGGATATGCCTATTCTGGACTTTCATATAATTGAAATCATATATGATCATTTGTGACTGACTAGTATAATATTTTCAGGGTTCAACCATATTGCACATATCAGGACTTCTTTTCTTTTTATTTATTTATTTTTATAATTTCTTTTGGTATCATTAATCTACAATTACATGTGCAATATTATGGTTATTAAACTACCCCCTTCATCAGGTTCCCCTCACCAACCGCATTACAGTCACTGTCCGTCAGCATAGTGAGATACTATAGAATCACTACTTGTCTTTGAGTTGTACAGCCCTTCCCATGCCCAACCAACATTACGTCTGCTAATCCTAATGCCCCTTGTTCCCTCTTATCCCTCCCTTCCCACCCATCTAACCCAGTCCCTTTCCCTTTGGTAAATATTAGTCCGTTCTTGGGTTCCGTGAGTCTGCTGATGTTTTGTTCCTTCAGTTTTTTGCTTTGTTCTTATGCTCCACATATGAGTGAAATCATTTGGTACTTGTCTTTTTCGGCTTGGCTTATTTCACTGAGCATAATACCCTCTAGCTCCATCCATGTTGTTGCAAATGGTAGGATTTGTTTTCTTCTTATGGCTGAATAATATTCCATTGTGTATATGTACCACCTCTTCTTTATCCATTCATCTACTGATGGACACTTAGGTTGCTTCCATTTCTTGGCTATTGTAAATAGTGCTGTGATAAACATAGGGGTTCATATGTCTTTTTCAAACAGGGCTGCTGCATTCTTAAGGTAAATTCCTAGGAGTGGAATTCCTGGGTCAAATGGTATTTCTATTTTGAGTTTTTTGAGGAATCTCCATACTGCTTTCCACAATGGTTGAACTAATTTGCATTCCCACGAGCAGTATAGGAGGGTTCCCTTTTCTCCACATCCTCGCCAACATTTGTTGCTGTTTGTGTTTTGGATGTTGGCCATCCTCAGTGGTGTGAGGTGATATCTCATTGTGGTTTTAATCTGCATTTCTCTGATGATTCAATGTGGAGCATCTCTTTGTGTGCCTGTTGGCCATCTGAATTTCTTCTTTAGAGAAGTGTCTATTCATGTCCTCTGCCCATTTCTTAATTGGATTATTTGCTTTTTGTTTGTTAAGGTGTGTGAGTTGTTTATACATTTTGGATGTCAACCCCTTATCAGATACGTCATTTATGAATATATTCTCCCATTCTGTAGGATCTCTTTTTGTTCTACTGATGGTGTCCTTTGCTGTACAGAAGCTTTTCAGCCTGATATAGTTCCACTTGTTCATTTTTGCTTTTGTTTCCCTTGCCCGGGGAGATATGTTCATGAAGAAGTCGCTCATGTTTATGTCCAAGAGATTTTTGTCTGTTTTTTTCTAAGAGTATTATGGTTTCATGACTTACATTCAGGTCTTTGATCCACCTTGAGTTTACCTTTGGTATGGGGCTAGACAGTAGTCCATTTTCATTCTCTTACATGTAGCTGTCCACTTTTTCCAACACCAGCTGCTGAAGAGGCTGTCATCTCCCCATTGAATATCCAAGGCTCCTTTATCAAATATGAATTGACTGTATATGTTTGGGTTAATGTTTGGATTTTCTATTCTGTTCCACTGGTCTGTGGGTCTGTTTTTGTGCCAATACCAAATTGTCGTGATTACTGTGGCTTTGTAGTAGAGCTTGAAGTCAGGGAGCATAATTCCCCCTGTTTTATTCCTCCTTCTCAGGATTGCTTTGGCTATTTGGGGTCTTTTGTGGTTCCATAAGAATTTTAGAATTATTTGTTCAAGTTCATTGAAGAAAGCTGTTGGTAGTTTGATAGGGATTGCATTGAATTTGTAGATTGCCTTGGGTTGTATAGCCATTTTGACAATATTTATTCTTCCTAGCCAAGAGCATGAGATGAATTTCCATTTGTTAGTGTCCTCTTTAATTTCTCTTAGGAGTGTCTTGTAGTTTTCAGCGTACAGGTCTTTCACTTCCTTCGTTAGGTTTATTACTAGGTATTTTATTCTTTTTGATGCAATTATGAATGGAATTGTTTTTCTGATTTCTCTTTCTGTTAGTTCATCGTTAGTGTACAGGAAAGCAACAGATTTCTGTGTGTTAATTTTGTATCCTGCAACTTTGCTGAATTCAGATATTAGTTCTTGTAGTTTTAGAGTGGAGTCTTTTGGGTTTTTAATGTACAGTATCATGTCATCTGCAAATAGTGACAATTTGACTTCTTCTTTACCAATCTGGATGCCTTGTATATCTTTGTTTTGTCTGATTGCTGTGGCTAGGACCTCCAGTACTATGTTGAATAACAGTGGAAAGAGTGGGCATCCCTTTCTTGTTCCCGATCTTAGATGAAAAGCTTTCAGCTTCTCGCCATTAAGTATGATGTTAGCTGTGGGTTTGTCATATATAGCCTTTATGATGTTGAGGTACTTGCTCTCTATACCCATTTTGTTGAGAGTTTTAATCATGAATGGATGCTGAATTTTGTCAAATGCTTTTTCAGCATCTATGGAGATGATCATGTGGTCTTTGTTCTTCTTTTTATTGATGTGGTGGATGATGTTGATGGATTTTCGAATGTTGTACCATCCTTGCATCCCTGGGATGAATCCCACTTGATCATGATGTATGATCCTCCTGATGTACTTTTGAATTCGGTTTGCTAATATTTTGTTGAGTATTTTTGCATCTACGTTTATCAGGGATATTGGTCTGTAATTTTCTTTTTTGGTGAGGTCTTTGCCCGGTTTTGGTATTAGAGTGATGCTGGCTTCATAGAATGAGTTTGGAAATATTCCATCCTCTTCTATTTTTTGGAAAACTTTAAGTAGAATGGTTGTTATTTCTTCTCTATATGTCTGGTAGAATTCAGAGGTGAATCCATCTGGTCCGGGGGTTTTGTTCTTGGGTAGTTTTTTGATTACCGATTCAATTTCGTTGCTGGTGATTGGTCTATTTCGTTTTTCTGTTTCTTGCTTGGTCAGTCTTGGCAGGTTGTATTTTTCTAAGAAGTTGTCCATTTCTTCTAGGTTTTCCAGCTTGTTTGCATATAGATTCTCATAATATTCTCTTATAATTCTTTGTATTTCTGTGGGGTACGTCGTTATTTTTCCTTTGTCATTTCTGATTCTGTTTATGTGTGTAGATTCTCTTTTTCCCTTAATAAGTCTGGCTAGGGGTTTATCTATTTTGTTTATTTTTTCAAAGAACCAGCTTCTGGTTTCATTGATTTTTTCTATTGTTTTATTCTTCTCAATTTTATTTATTTCTTCTCTGATCTTTATTATGTCCCTCCTTCTTGTGACTTTGGGCCTCATTTGTTCTTTTTCCAATTTCAGTAATTGTGTCTTTAGATTATTCATTTGGGATTGTTCTTCCTTCTTTAAATAGTCCTGGATTGCAATATACTTTCCTCTTAGAACTGCCTTTGCTGCCTCCCACAGACATTGTGGCTCTGTGTTGTTGTTGTCTTTAGTCTCCATATATTCTTTGATTTCTGTTTTGATTTGGTCGTTAACCCATTGATTAATTAGGAGAATGTTGCTAAGTCTCCATGTATTTGTGAGCCTTTTTGATTTCTTTCTAAAATTTATTTCTCGTTTTATTCCTTTGTGATCTGAGAAGTTGGTTGGTAGGATTTCAATATTTTTGAATTTAATGGTGTTCTTTTTGTCCCCTACTTTGTGGTCTATTCTAGAAAATGTTCCATGTGCACTTGAGAAGAATGTGTATCCTGTTACTTTTGGGTGTAGAGTTCTGTAGATGTCTGTTAAGTCCATCTGTTCTAGTGTGTTGTTCAGTGCCTCTGTGTCTTTACTTATTCTCTGTCTGGTTGATCTGTCCTTTGCAGTGAGTGGTGTGTTGAAGTCTCCTAAAATAAATGCATTGCTGTCTATTTCCTCCTTTAATTCTGTTAGTATTTGTTTCACATATGCCAGCGCTTCTTTGTTGGGTGCATATATATTTATAATGGTTATATCTTCTTGTTGTACTGACCCCTTTATCATTATGTAAAGTCCTTCTTTATCTCTTGCTACTTTCTTCGTTTTGAAGTCTATTTTGTCTGATATAAGTACTGCAACACCTGCTTTTTTCTCATTGTTGTTTGCATGAAATATCTTTTTCCATCCTTTCACTTTTAGTCTGTTTTTGTATATCGCTTTAACGTGAGTCTCTTGTAGGCAGCATATAGATGTGTCTTGTTTTTTTATCCATTCACTGACTCTGTGTCTTTTGATCGGTGCATTCAGTACGTTTACATTTAGGGTGATTATGGATAGGTATGTACTTATTGGCATTGCAGGCTTCAGATTCGTGATTACCAAAGGTTCAAGGTTAACTTCCCTACATCTAAAAGTCTAACACCTCACTTAATATGCTATTACAAACACAATCTAAAGGTTCTTTGTTTGTTTGTTTGTTTCCTTCCTCCTTTTTCTTTCTACTCCATTCTTTATATATTAGGTATCTTTTTCTGTACTGTTTGTGTATCCCTTGATTGACTTTGGGGATAGCTAATTTAATTTTGCATTTGCTTAGTAATTAGCTGTTCTATTTTCTTTACTGTCGTTTTATTACCTTTGGTAACAGCTATTAAACCATAGAACACTTCAATCTATAGCAGTCACTCCAAAATTCACTGTAGAGGTGGTTTGTGGGAGGCAAATTCTCTCAGCTTTTGCTTATCTGGGAATTGTTTAATCCCTCCTTCAAATTTAAATGATAATCTTGCCGGATAAAGTATTCTTGGTTCAAGGCCCTTCTGTTTCATTGCATTAAATACATCATGCCACCCTTCTGACCTGTAAGGTTTCTGCTGAGAAGTCTGATGATAGCCTGATGGGTTTTCCTTTGTATGTGATCTTATTTCTCTCTCTGGCTGTTTTTAATAGTTTCTCCTTACCCTTGATCTTTGGCATTTTAATTAGTATATGTCTTGGTGTTCTCTTCCTTGGGTCCCTTGTGTTGGGAGTTCTGCACACCTCCATGGCCTGAGAGACTATCTCCTTCCCCAGATTGGGGAAGTTTTCAGCAATCACCTCCTCAAAGACACTTTCTATCCCTTTTTCTCTCTCTTCTTCTTCTGGTACCCCTATAATGCGAATATTGTTCCATTTGGATTGTTCACACAGTTCTCTCAATATTCTTTCATTCTTAGAGATACTTTTTTCTCTCAGTTCCTCAGCTTCTTTGTATTCCTCTTCTCTAGTTTCTATTTCATTTATTGTCTCCTCCATGATATCCAATCTGCTTTTAATACCCTCCATTTTGTTCTTCAATGATTGGATCTCCGACCGGAATTCATTCCTGAGTTCTTGAATATCTTTCTGTACCTCCATGAGCATGTTAATGATTTTTATTTTGAACTCCCTTTCAGGGAGAGTCATAAGGTCCATATCATTTAAATCTTTCTCAGGAGTTGTATTCATAATTTTACTGTGGACCAGGTTCCTTTGGCCTTTCATATTTGTTTATGGCACCCTCCAGTGCCCAGAAGCTCTATTCTCTGGAGCTGCTCAGCCCCTGAAGCAATGCAGGGATTGTAGGGGAGTGGTATTGGTGCCTCTGGGGAGGAAAGGGCTGTTTCCTGGTTCCTGGCTGCTATGCCTGTCTCCACTGCCTGAACCAGTGGGCTGAGCACAAAGGTATAAGCCTCTGTGCTTTGTGTTTTTAGTTGCTGTAGACAGATCTTCCCTCGGCTGGCCTAACATCAGGGAAGGATTTCCCAGTTTGCAAACCCGGTGGGGTTGGCCAGGAGAAAGGCACACTAACTAGTCTGCCTGTCACAGAAGGGGTTCTTGGTGCTGTGTAGGTAGCCAGGGAACTGGAGCACCTGAAGATCATGAAAGCTCCCAGCCTGCTGGCCAGAGTGCACTCGGACAATTTGTCTGCCTGTCCTTTCTCCTGAGTAGTAAGCTCTGTGCAATCCTTGCCCCTTTAGCAGCTCTCTTGCTAAGGGTTCTTTGTTAGGAAGTCTCTCAGACTGCCCGCCTTTCTTTTGTCCCCGAGCAGCTGGGTATGGATCCCTGCTTTCACAAGCAGCTGGAATCTTAGTCTCTCCAGGAATTGTGCCTGTCTTAGCTTTCCAACCCCCAATTTCAAGAGTATCATGCAAGCACCATGAAATGTAGGTTTGTGCTCCCAGAGCAGATCTCCAGAGTTAGGTATTCAGCAGTCCCACATCTCCATCCCCTCCCTGCTCTGTTCCTGTTCCTCCTGCCAGTTAGCTGGGGTGGGGAAGGGCTTGGATCCCGCAGGACCACAGTTTTAGTATGCTACCCTTTTCTGTGAGGGCTGCTCTTGTCTCTATGTGTATGAAGTTTGTTGCCATCCTCTTTCCCATTGCTCTTTCAAGAGTAGTTGTAGTAGCTCTATTTTAATATTATATGAAGTTTTAGGAGGAAGCCTCTGTCTCACCTCTCACACCACCATCTTTAAACCAATCAGCATTCAGTATCTTAAACAAAGTTAAAAATATATATATGTCTGTTCAGCCTAGATGTCAGTATTTTTCTATTTCTTTTTGAAAAATAAAATACTGGTTTATCACAAACCTAAAATAGTTTTGCTTTAATATTTCTATATTAATATTTATGTGATGCTGACTCTTCAGGTTAGGTAAACATTCACAGAAAGTATAATTCTTTAGTGGGTATAGAGCTTTTTAATTTTTTGTGCTAACATCTCTAACTGCAACATAATGGATGTATTTATCTCCTTTTTACAATTTATTTTTACTTAAACTCAGTCTATAATAAGTCTGTATGTAAGAATAATCATTACAGCACTTGTGTGTTTGGAATATGTAATTTTAGAGGACAATAATAGTCTCCTAACAAGAAATTACATTTTACAATGTCATTTTCTGACATCTAGCTTTAAAGTTATGAAAGAGTATCTTCAGTCATTCAGAGCTCTGCACATTCAGTTTTTTGGGGAAGGACAAAATTGGTCTTCAATTTCAGGAGCATGGTGGCTTTGTGTATCAAATCTCTTACCTTAGAGGAAAGAACCAAAGCCCCTCTATATTATGTTGAATTTCCTTGCTTCCTAACTATTTTTTCTTCAAAATAAGGATATCCGTGTTTGACAAGGATGCAAAAATGAAGGCTCATATTCTGTGAGATTGTTCCTGATGCACGTCAATGGCAGAGGAAGAAGCTCTTCCCTACTTAGAACAAAACAAACTGTATTCTCCTTATTGTTGTGTTTTTAAATTTCCCTGAAGTTCCTTTGATTGAAAAGAGCCCAGTAAATTTAAACTTAGTGCTTCCATTGTGTATTCTTTTTCACTTTACTTAAGCTCACAATAGCTCTCTGCAGTCAGGGCAAATAAGGAAAAGCCAGGAAATTTGAGCATCATAAATATTCAAGACTTCAGGATTAGGCCATTCAGAAGGTTGTATCATGTCATCGGGAGTAAGAGAGATGGACAAGTTTCCATGCCAGAGATTTTAGGGCATCCATCTTTGCTGGCAGCTTCAGTGGTTTACACCAAGCTGAACATTAAGTATCTAAAAAAAATATGGTGAGTGAAAAAAGGAAGGAGAATGGAAAGGTGACTGAACTTATTAAAATTTATAGCCTTGTTAAAATTTGTAACCTTGTTAAGTAGATACATTTATCTTTGGACTCCTCTGTAGAAGTTTAGACCAAAGCTCAGCTCCATAACTGCACCGCTGCCTATTACCCATAGGCTGCACAAGGAGCTCAGTGCTTCATCTCCGCCTATTTTTCCCAACATTAGTCAGCCCAACTATGACAGGGGCACAAAGCCCAGAGAGAAGAGACAGTGGGCTTGGACATGGGCTAAGAACGAAAAAGGCTTAGAAGACTGAGGTAAAGGGAGATATGGTGAATGACCCAGAGTTTCACTTCTTGAACTAGTTGCAGTTGTAGTGAATTCTGGATCCACTGGGTCAAGCAACTTCAGTATCTTGTGCTATGGAGAAGTGCTCATCTCTATCAAGGAAGCCAGCTAGAAACAGGATGACACAGATAACAGTAAAACCAGAGCCTAAAAGAATAGGACAAAGGAAGCAAGGGATCAGATTTTGGTGCCAACATCATGGGGAATAAAAAGTTTCTCTGAGACAACACAACTCAGGCCCAACCATTTTAAGGGGTTCTTGTTTGAGCAAGAAAAAAATATCCATTGCTAAATTTCTACTTGTAAGTAAGATTGGATAAGTAATTGAGGAGTGTATGAATGGGAAGCTCTTATGTCTAATGTATTCCACTCTTCTCTCCGGTTTTGTACATTTCCGTTTTCAAAATCATTAGAAACGAAGGTGCTGGTTGAATACAGATGGCTTAATGTGTTATGTCTTCTAGATTATGTATTTTCATTTAGAAAAGTTTGTTGAAAAATAAAACAATTTTTAAAAAAAGCAAAAGAGAAAACTTCCCACTGTTCTTAACTCTGCGGCTCAGATTCAAAGTTCTGTCTTAATTATAATTATTTTGTTCATAAGAAACCAAAATCCATTTCAACCTGACTTAATGGAAAAGATCCTTTATTGGTTCAAGTGACTGAAAGACAGAAGAGTAAAACTGGCTTATTTATTTTTATAATGTTATTAGTAAATTCTCTCTTTTTGATTCTGACCCTGCTTTCCTTCATCTGCTTCATTTGCTTAGTTCTCAGGCAGGCTTTCTTCTCCTATTGGCAGTTATGAATCACCAGTAGCTTGAGGCCAAAATTACTTTGTTTTAGAAAACTCAAGCAAGGAGCCTGTCCTCTTTTCCAAGTATTTCAGTGAAAACAATGGTTGACCCTCTTGAATTTGTATTAGTAACTTACACTTCTTTGACCCAATCATTTGGCCAAGGAAACGCAGCATGCACTTTGTCAAGACCTAAAGAATAGACTCAGTCTTGAAACTCAAGGGGGGAGTTATTATCACCCAAAGTATTTGTATTGAAATTGGGAAAGGTTTGGTTCCTCACTAAAAGAGGGATGTTCTTACAATACTGGGTTCTGGCAAGAGATCATAGATATCTTTTTAATTTGGAATCCCGGATCACTTCCTACTTCAGATTTACTAACTCAGAATCTCCAGGATTTAAGCCTTGTCAAGCAGTTGTATTTTTAAAAACCCCACAAATTTTTTGTAACAACTCACAACCAGTGTTAGAACCATTGCAACCCAAATGATTAATTCTAAAAATAAGTGATTTTATGCATTTGGACACGAGTAAGGGAGAGAGCTGGGGATAAGTGGATAACAGCATGTTTTTGTTTACAATTGTGACTGCTTGTCTATATAAATTAACTGTTTTGAAAATATCAACTGTGAATGATAAAATGCAAAGTATCACTCTTGCTTTGACCTAGACCTTTGGAATAGCTGTTGTAATTGATTCTCACCAGCTGAACACAAGAAAAACTTTTTATTGAAGTATAGTTAATACACAGTATTATATTGGTTTCAAGTACACAACATAGTGATTTGACAGTTATCTACACTATTAAAAGCCCACCCCAAGTAGTGTAGTTACTGCCAACATAGAAAAATGTTACAGAATTATTGATTATATTCTCTATACTGTACTTTTATTCCCATGACTAATTTATGCTATGATTGAGATTTTGTGCCTGTTTAACCCCTTCACCTATTTCACCCGTCCACTCCAACCCTAACTAAACCCTAGGTAACTAAACATGACTGACTTAGACTCAGCTGAACAAGATGAGGAGATACTTTTGTTGGTTCCCTGTCTGCTGTAACCATCTGTGGTTAAGTCACTTAACCTCAGTGGCTGTCAGTTCTCACACCCATAAAACAAAGATGCTGGATTGACTGATGTCCAGGTCCTTTCCAGCTGTAATATTAAAAGTTGATGTCATATATTAGTAATTTCAGTAAGAGTTTTATTTGGACCAGAGCTTCCACCTCAAAGTGTGTTCCATGGAACAGCAACATTAGCATCATTTGGGAATGCTTTAGAAATACAGAACCAAGCTCTGTCTGGGCCAAGTGAATCAGAATCTGCATTTGAAGAAAATCATCAGGTGACTTGTATGCACATTAAAATTTGAGGAACATCAGTCTAGACAGTAGTTCTTATTTTTGAGTGTGGCTTTGAAATCACCTGAGAGCTTATTTAAATTGGAGATCCCTAAAAGTTTCCTCACCATAAAAGACTAATTGATTAAGCTTGGGCTGCAGCTCAGGAATACATTTTAAAATCTCCCCAGATGATTCTGATAAGCAGCCACATTGATCTTGTCTGGTGTATCATCAGATATGAAATCCATATACTAGTACAGGAAAAACCTTAGGCAAGTCTGTAAAGTCCACCAATGATGATCTTATAAAAGGCATTATTTGTAATTATTTCCACCTCTGTCCTGTTTATGAACACATGGGAAATAGGATCTCATTTTAGACATGGTGAAAATAAAATTCAAAGAGAAAAAATGAATTAATCTAAGGTTACTGATTAATGGTGAAAATGAGATTGTACAGATAATTTTATATTTATTTTGAAAGTGTTTGTAGGGGTCAGTAGTATACAGCATTGAGGCTACTATCATTTCTTGAAAAATTATAGCTTACTTTATGAAATTTTACCAAGTAATGAAACCCAACAATAAAGATCCAAAATATTTTTATGTTCATTGGATTCAATGTCCCTAAAGGAAATGGTCCTCGATATTTGGCTACCACTATATCTGGCATGTAGGCCCACTTAATCACAAACACTAGGTGATAATATTTTATTTATACTCTTCACAAGTGGTTAGTGTTGTATTTTTTATCAAAAGTATTTCTTTATCAATGTAAGAGAAAATTTATCAGAAAATCATATAAAATACAAATACCTACACATCATTTAGTATATTTATCTCAAATTTGAAAATTCAATAAAATATTTTCCCTCAGCTTTTTAAAATTAGCCGCTCAATAGATAACTAGATTTTCTCAGTTATTTATCATAGTTAAACTTTCGTATTCTAATCACAATTGGCAAAATCTTACAAATAGAGATTTTATGTTCAAATGAATACATAATTTGAATTTTTCATATTACAATAAGAAATATCATAAGAAGGCATTTTATACTGTCTAGCGCTTTTGAGATATGTAGAAAACATAAAGATAAAAGGCATTCTTGGAAACCTACAACCATTATAATAATTTAATAAACTGCATTGTTATCCAAAAGAATTAGGATGGTTGCCTTGGTGACAGAGATGATCCTCTAACTTCTTAAGTCTATCATTTAAAAAATCTTGAATTGATATTTTTAATTTATTAAGAGTGTTTCATATTGATAGAGAAAAAATGTATGCTAATTTAAACTGGCCATATAAGTCTTAAAATTATAAACCATTCAACAATAAGCTTGGTGTAAGTGGTAAAAACTATTTATCATAAGCAAAATACATGTAACATAACAAAATAACTCAGAAAGACTTCACTACAAAGTAAGCTCATTCTTAGGAGTCATTGGCACAATCTATTTTCATTAATTTTGGTCCCATTGATTGCTGCTTGTAGCAGCCTGCCCATTTTTAGTGCCCATGGCCTCTTCCTTAGTTACATGAGGAAGTTAAGCTCAGAAAATCTTGGGAAAATCTGTTGACTCATGATTACTATTAGTGTCATGGGAGACAGCTTAGATGAATACATGTTCATAGAACTAAACAGCCGAAAGAGGAGGAAAGTAGAACCAAGCTAACGAAATGAATCTTCACTTCTAACTCAAAGCAGATTTTAAAACATTTCATCTATTGAGAAATCATATGGTTCACTGGGACATGGGACACACACTATGAGAACCAGAAATGTCCCTAATACACCTGCAAGTCCCAAGTTGGGCTACCAAGAGGATCACTAAAATCTACACTTGTTCTTTCAGATGTGTAACATAAATATATATAACAAAGGCCAAAATTTCATTATTTCTGCATATAAAATATAGTAATTATATAAGCATGTGTTAATAGTCAAAAGAGAATGCAGATTATTGCTGAAATACCATAATCCTCAATAGGGAATGATAGAGATCTGTAATAGTACCAAACATGTGGAACAAATGTAATAGAAATCTTGGACTTTCCTTTAAGCTAAGATGCATATCCCATTATAAAATCATGGCCCCAATTTTTTAGTTGAAGTGAACAAAATATTTCATTGTCAACATTTTATTACAAGTTTTAATATATTCAGTTCACAGATACCTTATTTTTAAAAATTTTTTATTAAGGTATTATTGATATACACTCTTATGAAGGTTTCACATGAAAAAACAATGTGGTGACTACTTTTACCCATATTATCAAGTCAAGTCCACACCCATACCCCAATGCAGTCACGGTCCATCAGTGTAGTAAGATGCCACAGATTCACTGTTGGCCTTCTCTGTGCTACACTGTTTTTGCTGTGACCCGCCACACCATGTGTACTAAACATAATACCCCTCAATCCGCTTCTCCCTCCCTCCCCACCCACCTTCCCACACCCCTCTCCTTTGGTAACCACTAGTCCCTTCTTGGAGTCTGTGAGCCTGTTGCTATTTTGTTCCTTCAATTTTGCTGTGTTGTTATACGCCACAAATGAGGGAAATCATTTGGCACTTGTCTTTCTCCACCTGGATTATTTCACTGAGCGTAATATCCTAAAGCTCCATCCATGTTGTTGCAAATGACAGGATTTGTTTCTTTCTTATGGCTGGATAGTATTCCATTGTGTATATGTACCACATCTTCTTTATCCATTCATCTACTGATGGACCCTTAGGTTGCTTTCATTTCTTGGCTATTGTAAATAGTGCTGCAATAAACATAGGGGTGCATCTGTCTTTTTCAAATTGGGCTGCTGCATTCTTAGAGTAAATTCCTAGGAGTGGAATTCCTGGGTCAAATGGTATTTCTATTTTGAGGTTTTGAGGAACTTCCATACTGCTTTCCACAATGGTTGAACTGATTTGCAGTCCCACCAGCAGTGTAGGAGGGTTCCCCTTTCTCCACATACTCACCAGCATTTGTTGTTCTTAGTCTTTTTGATGCTGGCCATCCTTACTGGTGTGAGGTGATATCTCATTGTGGTTTTAATTTGCATTTCCCTGATGATTAGTGATGTGGAGTATCCTTTCGTGTGTCTGTTGGCCATCTGAATTTCTTCTTTGGAGAATTGTCTCTTCATATCCTCTGCCCATTTTTTAATAGGGTTATTTGCTTTTTTGGGTGTTGAGATGTGTGAGTTCTTTATATATTTTGGATGTTAACCCCTTGTTGGATATGTCATTTACAAATATATTCTCCCATACTGTAGGATGCCTTTTTGTTCTGTTGATGGTGTCCTTTGCTATACAGAAACTTTTTAGTTTGACGTAGTCCCATGGGTTCATTTTTGCTTTTGTTTCCCTTACTCAAGGAGGTGTGTTCAGGAAGGAGTTGCTCATGCTTATATTCAGATTTTTGCCTATGTTGTCCTCTAAGACTTTTATGGTTTCATGACTTATATTCAGATCTTTGATCCATTTTGAGTTTACTTTTGTGTATGGGGTTAAACAATAATCCAGTTTAATTCTCTAGCATGTAGATATCCAGTTTAGCCAATACCAGTTGTTGAAGAGACTGTCATTTCCCCATTGTATGTCCATGGCTCCTTTATCATATATTAATTGACCATATATGGTTGGGTTTATATCAGAACTCTCTAGTCTGTTCCATTGGTCTATGGGTCTGTTCTTGGGCCAGTGCCAAGTTGTCTTGATTACTGTGGCTTTGTAGTAGAGCTTGAAATTGGGGAGCATAATCCCCCCAGCTTTATTCTTCCTTCTCAAGATTGCTTTAGCTATTCTGGGTCTTTTGTGGTTCCGTATGAATTTTAGAACGATTTACTCCAGTTCATTGAAGAATGCTGTTGGTATTTTGATAGGAATGGAATTGCATCTGTAGATTGCTTTAGGCAGGATGGCCATTTTGACAATATTAATTCTTCCTATCCATGAACATAGGATGTGTTTCCATTTATTGGTATCTTCTTTAATTTCTTTCATGAGTGTCTTGTAGTTTTCAGAGTATAGGTCTTTCACTTCCTTGGTTAGGTCTAGTCCTAGATATTTTATTCTTTTTGATGCAATTGTGAATGGAATTGTTTTCCTGACTTCTCTTTCTGCAAGTTCATTGTTAGTATATAGGAATACCACAGATTTCTGTGTATTAATTTTGTATCCTGCAACTGCTGAATTCAGATATTAGATCTAGTAGTTTTGGAGTGGATTCTTTAGGGTTTTTAATGTACAATATCATGCATAGATGACTTACTTTTTATATAAACATCTGAGAGTTTTACAATAAGGCTAAATATTTAAAAAACCTCAATGACCTTAGTTTTATTAATATTTAGTTTTTCAGTTTTCTGGAAAAACAATATGGAAAAATATCTAACTTTTATACAAGTGCTGCAATTTACAAATACCTTTCATATACATTCCTTTATTTCCACAAATAGTAAAAGTCTGCAACTTACCCCATATTTTAATAGAAGGTAAAATTGTTTGGAAATAAAACATTTTACTTTCTTAAAATGTTCAACTCTAATCATGTAGTACTTCAAGTGCTTGATAATTGTATCGTAAAGAACAGGTGAGAAATGACTCACCATCACCTTCTATATTGTTCAAGATTTTAAAACTCATAATCATGCCTAATCACTTATTTTTTCTTTAGTATATACTTATTAAGTGGTTAGTATATGTCAGTCATGTTGGGCATTAAAAATATAATGTTAAATAAAATAAACATAATTTTCACCCTCAGTTAAATTTTAAATTAAGTGAGAAAGACAAGTAATATTAATAATAATACATAGTATTTACCCAATGCTTCCTTGATATCCGGTGCTGCTCTAACTCCTTTACATTTTAACTTATTTTACTCATCATGTAAGTCTATATAGTAGGTACTGTTATTTTACCTCATTTTACAGATAAGAAAATGAAGTTCACACAGCTAGTAAGTACGGAAATAAAATTTAAATTAGGAAAATTGACTCCAGTATTATTTATTTAAAACACTAAGCCGTATTTTGATACATTTCAGAGATGAAAATATTTTTGTGCAGGGTTTTTAATAGCTTATCTATAATTTTCCTAACAAAATGCATGACATTTTAATTATATTACTGTAGATTTAAATATAGTCATCTGTCCTATAACTATTATTTAAATAATCATTTAATTACTGCAATTGAGTAAAATTATCTAAATATTACTAATTTTTACTAATTCTGAGCAACATAATAAATTATTATATCTCCTTCTGTTGTTTCCTAGCACTTCCCAAGTCAATGCTGAGATTTAATATCCCTTCAGAGACACTGGACTCTCACCTAGTTGCTTGCTTGGCGTTAGACTTCAGTTAAGCAGCCTGAATGAGGAGGGTGTATTTCCTTTTTTTTCCCCATTGAACTGTAAAGTATGAAAGCTAGAGTTTAATTCTTTGACACCCTTAAATGAAATAAATTTGTAAATGCATCTAAAGCTTAGCATGATAAAGTTTTCTGGTGACGTCAAATTTTTTTAGTTTCAGAGTAGGAGATGAACAACAATAAGAATCTAAAGGGAGACATTTACTCTTCTCTCCATTTCTCTTATTGCTCACACTTCCCTACAGTTATGGAAACAAGTGAAAGAAGTCAGAATATACTTCCAACATTTTGTTGAAATAACTTGCCCTTCTCATGAAATCTTTTGGCCCACCGTGTACCATTACTGACATAGTAAACACCAGTGGAGTACTGAGTCATTCTTATTAGGCAAGATTACCAATCAGTACAACAAAGATACCATTCATTGCCTCCTAACAACTGAGATACTTGTCATTCTTTTTCCATGTTATTTTTCCCCTCTCCAATTCTCAAAATTCAAATACAAACTTACACCTTTAAGGACCTATGGGTAGTCTCACACCTGGATTGAGATAACTTTGACCTCTATGTCTTTCCATGTCACAAAACAATCTTTAAAGTTTACGGTAGCTTATGATTCAGAATGGTGTATGAGTCCAACTGGCATCTGGTGCTGAGACTTATTATGTCTTCAGAGACATTGGACTGTAACCTAATTGCAAAGCACACATATTTGGAGGTAAATAACAACAGCTTTGACCTTCTTTTTTGTCCCTTGTATCCAGAATTGGTCAGGTTTAAATGAACTGTTCTTAAAGAGTGTCATGATAAATGCAATTTTTAATGCTTTTATACATTATTGTCATGTTACACAAAGTGGAGGCACTCACCTGCCTGTGGAAATTATTAAATCACTAGAAGCTAGTATTAATAAATAGAGGAATTTTATTTTTCTCAGAAGTTTGTTGCAAACCATAGGGCAATATATTTCTACTTTTAACGTCTTGAATCTTTTAAATGTAATTTTCCGTTCTTATACAGATAGTTCTTAGCTGGAAAGAGCAATTGAGAGTAACAAATTAGGCATCACCTGCTTATGAGAAAAACATCCTTTTGAAGTCTAAATTGGTACCATGTTGTTACTCAGTTGGACAGGAGCCTGAATGTTCATCATTTCCTGACTGAAGTGTAAGGAGACTGGCACATTGTGCAGGGGCTTCACCAGATTCTTTAGTTATCTGATAGCCACAGACACTGACAATAGTAATAGAGTCCAATCCCCAAGGAAAACACACTGTTGCAATAAAACATGAAGAGACATTTAATTTATCCTGAAGTTTGAATCATAAGAAATAAATCTCTTTTGTCTCCTAGGAGCAAAAATTAGGTGTGTGTATACTTTTATGAGGTTATTTGTGCTTGTCTACACTTAACCTCCATGGAAGTATTAATGGTTTTCAAGTCATCATCAGTTAACAAATTAATTGATTGGCAAAAAAATGCCCAAGTCATCATATTTCATTGCGATCTGTAGAGATTTTATCCTGTGTGGGTTTGAATCCATGACCCCAGTTACAGGAAATCTGAGTGGATCTGCCCACAGTGGAGATGCTGCCTGAATTTCTGTAAGGCTAAAGTACAGAATCAAGAAAATAAAAACCTAGGGCTTTAATCTTGAGGTTGGTCTGAACTGCAGAACTGGGTTGTGTCTATTTCATTTGCCATAGAATGATATGTACTCCAAAATATCTGTTTTAGTCTAATTCTCCTTTAGTTTTAGTTATTTTTATTTTTTCTTAAGGAAAACTTGTTACACAGTGTATCCAGCATGACAGAATTTACCTTCAACTTTAAGCTTATCTTCCGTCCATGAATTTGGAAAGGCTGGAGGGAATGCATCCCCCCCTGCCTTTTCCTGAGTGGTGTTCTTGATCTCAGTCTTTCTGAGATTCGTCTTCTTTCACTTTATTTTTTTCCTTCCAGGATGGACCCTTGTTCCTATCAATTCTGGTCACAATCTAGAGCTCATTCCCTTTTGACAGGAAGCTGTTGTGTGCGGAGGGCCTGAGGGTGCCAAGGTAGCTCCCGGTGCTGCTGCTTTCATCTGTTCTCTGACGTGCAAACTTCCATCTGTCTTGCAGGAAACCTGCCCCTGAACCAACATGGATTGTCTGGTTCCACAAACCACCATCCTGTCCAACGTATTTCCCAGAATTGTTAGGCTCGTCCTTTCTGACAGGATAACCCAGGCAAAAGGGCCTTCAGCATCGAACTGTAGAGTCTAACTCAAGTCCTGTGTGAATTCCAGAACCTCTCTTTTACTCTGAGTGGCCTACAGATGCCTGTGGAAACACACACACACACACACACACACACGCGCTTACACCATTACTCCTAAAGAAAAATACTGCTCTAAATGATAATTTTAAAGCTCTTTCACCTCACCTCACAGTGACTGTAGCATTTCATGTAACTTTTTAATTTAGAAAATGTCATCCTATTTCTATATTCAAATGAATCCCTGCTAGGAGTGAGAAATGATTTCTCAAAGGCGACTCCCTTAGTATATTCAAAGACCACTCTAAATCTCTGGTATTTTACTTGCTTTATGGGCCTGAGTTATACGGGGCACCAATATTCTCCATAGCTTCTCTTGATTTGATAGGAGGGAGGAAACAGGACAGTAATGGCAAGGGAGAATTTTGAGTTTGTATTTTCTTTAAAAAATTTTTTTATTGGAATAAAGTTGATATACAATATTATATTTTGAGTTTGTTTTTAAATTCACTTGTAAAATATTTAATCCTGTCGATGAGCTAAGGTTTAAAAAAATATCATTTAAAGTCATTTAAGAAAGTCTACTCCTAGGATTTGACTAGCACTGTCCAATAATAATATATTGTGAGCCACATAATTTAAACATTTTTAGTAACTCCATTAAAAAAGTACAAAAAGAGACTTCTGGGAAGATGGCGGTGTGAGCAGGGCGGCAGAAATCTCCTCCCAACACTATATTTATCTACGAAAACACCGAAAATACATCTATTCCTAAAAGAGAGACGAGAATACACAGGAAAGCGCACAGCATGCAGCTACACCCGAGAGGACTTGGCACCCCAAGAGGCGGGTAAGATACGGAGCCGCGACCCGGCGGGACCCGAGGCCTCCCCCACCCCAGCTCACCGGTGGGTGGAGAGGATTCAGAGCCGGGAGGGAGTGGAAGTGCACCCTGCGAAGTAGCCAGCCCCGGTGATCTGCGCGGGGAGCGCTGACCCACATTGTGCAGTGCAGCGGAGATTGGAGAGACAGAGGGGCAGAATCTGAGTGGGGAACGCGCCAGGTTGCTTGCAGCCGGCTCCCGGGAAGGAAAAAAAAAAAGCGCACGCTTTCTTCAGCGGTCTTAAAGAGACAGGAGCCCAGCGGAGGAGCCGGATCGCCCCAGCACACTCAGGCCAGCAGGCTGGGAGTCCTGCGGGGTTTCAGACGCCTTAGCTGGCGACTGTGGAAGCGTAGCCATACTTAACACTTCTCACTGAGATCAACAGCCTCCTATTGGTTCCCACCCCTGCCACAGCGATAAAGGGCCCTGCGGAGCGGCACAGTCACAGCTGTGGAATAGTGGGGCAATAGCGCCACCTAGAGCATTCCCACAGAATCTACGTCCAGTGGGCATTTTTTTTTGTTTTTTTTGTTTTCTTTTGTTTTTTGTTTTGTTTTTGTTTTTTCTTTTTTTCTTTTTTTATCTTTTTTTTCTCTCTTTTTTTTTCTTCTCTTTTTAAAGTCTTAAAGAGCCCAGCTGACATACGTGGCAACTATCAGTGACCAAATTATACAGCCATGAAAAGACAGAGGAATATGGTTCAGACCAAAATCAACCAGAAAACCCCAGAGAGGGAGTCTGAAGGGATGGAAATACACAGCCTCCCTGAAAAAGAATTCAGAATAAAAGTCATAACCATGCTGATGGACCTACAGAGAAATGTGCAAGAGCTGAGGGAGGAAGTGAGGGAACTGAGGAAAGACAATACAGAAATCAGACAAGCGATCGACGGGCTTAACGGCAGAATGGATGAGATGCGAGAGACTGTTAATGGAATAGAAAACAGAGAACAGGAGTACAGAGCAGCTGAGGCAGAGAGAGATAAAAAGATTGCTAGGAATGAAAGAATATTAAGTGAAATGTGTGACCAATCCAAACGGAACAATATTCGCATTATATGAGTACCAGAGGAAGAAGAGAGAGAAAAAGGGATAGAAAGTGTCTTTGAAGAAATAATTGCTGAAAACTTTCCCTCGCTGGGGAAGGAAGTAGTCTCGCAGTCCACCGAAGCTCATAGATCTCCCAACACAAGAGACCCAAGGAAGACAACACCAAGACACATAATAATTAAGATGGCAAAGATCAAAGATAAAGACAGGGTATTAAAGGCAGCTAGAGAGAGAAAAAAGATCACCTACAAAGGAAAACCCATCAGACTATCATCAGACTTCTCAACAGAAACCTTACAGGCCAGAAGAGAATGGCATGATATATTTAACGTTATGAAACAGAAGGGCCTCGAACCAAGAATATTGTATCCAGCACGATTATCATTTAAATATGATGGAGGGATTAAACAATTTCCAGATAAACGAAAGTTAAGAGAGTTTGCCTCTCATAAACCACCACTACAGGATATCTTAAATGGACTGCTCTAGATGGAAGCACACCTAAGGCTAAAAAGATGTCACCAGAGAAAAAATAATCATAGCAAAGAAAGCAGACCATCCGAATACCAACTAAAGGCAAAGAATAAAACACCTATTATAGAAAGAATGGAGGAGGAGGAATAAGAAGGGAGAGAAATAAAGAAACATCAGACTGTGTTTACAATAACTTAACAAGAAAGTTAAGTTAGATTGTTAGATAGTAAAGAAGCAGCCCTTGAACCCTTGGTAACCAGGAATCTAAAGCCAGCAATGGCAATAAGTACATACCTATCAATAATCACCCTAAATGTAAATGGACTGAATGCACCAATCAAAAGACACAGAGTAACAGAATGGATAAAACAGCAAGACCCATCTATATGCTGCCTACAAGAAACTCACCTCAAATCCAAAGATATACACAGACTAAAAGGGAAGGGATGGAAAAAGATATTTCATGCCAACAACAAAGAGAAAAAAGCAGGTGTTGCAGTACTTGTATCAGACAAAATAGACTTCAAAATGAAGAAAGTAGCAAAAGATAAAGACGGACATTACATAATGATAAAGGGGTCAGTCCAACAAGAAGATATAACCATTATAAATATATATGCACCCAACACAGGAGCGCCAGCATATGTGAGACAAATACTAACAGAATTAAAGGAGGAAATAGACAGCAATGCATTCATCTTAGGAGACTTCAACACACCACTCACTCCAGAGGACAGATCAACCAGACAGAAAATAAGTAAAGACACAGAGGCACTGAACAACACACTAGAACAGATGGACCTAACAGACATCTACAGAACTCTACACCCAAAAGCAACAGGATACACATTCTTCTCAAGTGCACATGGAACATTTTCCAGAATAGACCACATACTAAGCCACAAAAAGAACCTCAGTAATTTCCAAAATATTGAAATCCTACCAACCAACTTCTCAGATCACCAAGGTATAAAACTAGAAATAAATTTTAGAAAGAAATCAAAAAGGCTCACAAATACATGGAGACTTAACAACACTCTCCTAATTAATCAGTGGGTTAACGACCAAATCAAAACAGAAATCAAAGAATATATGGAGACTAATGACAACAACAACACAAAGCCACAACTTCTGTGGGACTCAACAAAGGCAGTTCTAAGAGGAAAGTATATTGCAATCCAGGCCTATTTAAAGAAGGAAGAACATTCCCAAATGAATAGTCTAAAGACACAATTACTGATTGGAAAAAGAATAACAAATGAGTCCCAAAGTCACCAGAAGGAGGGACATAATAAAAATTAGAGAAGAAATAAATAAAATTGAGAAGAATAAAATAGTAGAAAAAATCAGTAAAACCAAGAGCTGGTTCTTTGAAAAAATAAACAAAATAGATAAACCCATAGCCAGACTCATTAAGGGAAAAAGAGAATGTACACACATAAACACAACCAGAAATGAGAAAGGAAAAATCACGACGGACGCCACAGAAATACAAAGAATCATAAGAGAATATTATGAGAATCTATATGCTAACAAGCTGGAAAACATAGAAGAAATGGACAACTTCTTAGAAAAATACAACCTTCCAAGACTGACCAAGCAAGAAACAGAAAAACTAAACAGACCAATCACCAGTGACGAAATCGAATTGGTAATCAAAAAACTACCCAAGAACAAAACCCCTGGGCCTGATGGATTCACCTCTGAATTGTACCAGACATATAGAGAAGAAATAACACCGATTCTCCTTAAAGTTTTCCAAAAAATAGAAGAGGAGGGAATACTTCCAAACTCATTCTATGAAGCCAGCATCACTCTAATACCAAAACCGGGCAAAGACCTCACCAAAAAAGAAAATTACAGACCAATATCCCTGATGAACGTAGATGCAAAAATACTCAACAAAATATTAGCAAACCGAATTCAAAAATACATCAGGAGGATCATACACCATGATCAAGTGGGATTCATCCCAGGGATTCAAGGATGGTACAACATTCGAAAATCCATCAACATCATCCACCACATCAACAACAAAAACCACATGATCGTCTCGATAGATGTTGAAAAAGCATTTGACAAAATTCAGCATCCATTCATGATTAAAACTCTCAACAAAATGGGTATAGAGGGCAAATACCTCAACATCATAAAGGCTATATATGACAAACCCACAGCTAACATCATACTTAACGGCGAGACGCTGAAAGCTTTTCATCTAAGATCGGGAACAAGACAAGGATGCCCATTCTCTCCACTGTTATTCAACATAGTACTGGAGGTCCTAGCCACAGCAGTCAGACAAAGCAAAGACATACAAGGCATCCAGATTGGTAAAGAAGAAGTCAAATTGTCACTATTTGCAGATGACATGATGCTGTACATAAAAAACCCTAAAGATTCCATTCCAAAACTACTAGAACTAATATCTGATTTCAGCAAAGTTGCAGGATACAAAATTAACACACAGAAATCTGTTGCTTTCCTATACACTAATGATGAACTAACAGAAAGAGAAATCAGAAAAACAATTCCATTCACAATTGCATCAAAAAGAATAAAATACCTAGGAATAAACCTAACGAAGGAAGTGAAAGACCTGTACTCTGAAAACTACAAGACACTCCTAAGAGAAATTAAAGAGGACACTAACAAATGGAAATGCATCCCATGCTCTTGGCTAGGAAGAATAAATATTGTCAAAATGGCTATACTACCTAAAGCAATCTACAGATTCAATGCAATCCCTATCAAACTACCAACAGCTTTCTTCAATGAACTCGAACAAATAATTCTAAAATTCATATGGCACCACAAAAGACCCCGAATAGCCAAAGCAATCCTGAGAAGGAGGAATAAAACAGGGGGAATTACACTCCCTGACTTCAAGCTCTACTACAAAGCCACAGTAATCAAGACAATTTGGTATTGGCACAAAAACAGACCCACAGACCAGTGGAACAGAATAGAAAATCCAAACATTAACCCAAACATATACAGTCAATTAATATTTGATAAAAGTGCCTTGGATATACAATGGGGAGATGACAGCCTCTTCAGCAGCTGGTGTTGGAAAAAGTGGACAGCTACATGTAAGAGAATGAAACTGGACTACTGTCTAGCCCCATACACAAAGGTAAACTCAAGGTGGACCAAAGACTTGAATGTAAGTCATGAAACCATAAAACTCTTAGAAAAAAACATAGGCAAAAATCTCTTGGACATAAACATGAGCAACTTCTTCATGAACATATCTCCCCGGGCAAGGGAAACAAAAGCAAAAATGAACAAGTGGGACTATATCAAGCTGAAAAGCTTCTGTACAGCAAAGGACACCATCAGTAGAACAAAAAGACATCCTACAGTATGGGAGAATATATTCACAAAAAAACGTATCTGATAAAAGGTTGACATCCAAAATGTATAAAGAACTCATGCACCTTAGCAAACAGAAAGCCAATAATCCAATTAAGAAATGGGCAGAGAACATGAATAGACACTTCTCCAAAGAAGAAATTCAGATGGCCAACAGGCACATGAAAAGATGCTCCACATCGCTAATCATCAGAGAAATGCAGATTAAAACCACAATGAGATATCACCTCACACCAGTGAGGATGGCCAACATCCAAAACACAAACAAAAACAAATGTTGGCGAGGATGTGGAGAAAAGGGAACCCTCCTACACTGCTGGTGGGACTGCAAATTAGTTCAACCATTGTGGAAAGCAGTATGGAGGTTCCTCAAAAAACTCAAAGTAGAAATACCATTTGACCCAGGAATTCCACTCCTAGGAATTTACCCTAAGAATGCAGCAGCCCAGTTTGAAAAGACATATGCACCCCTATGTTTATTGCAGCACTATTTACAATAGCCAAGAAATGGAAGCAACCTAAGTGTCCAACAGTAGATGAATGGATAAAGAAGATGTGGTACATATACACAATGGAATATTATTCAGCCATAAGAAGAAAACAAATCCTACCATTTGCAACAACATGGATGGAGCTAGAGGGTATTATGCTCAGTGAAATAAGCCAAGCCGAAAAAGACAAGTATCAAATGATTTCACTCATATGTGGAGTATAAGAACAAAGAAAAAAACTGAAGGAACAAAACAGCAGCAGACTCACAGAACCCAAGAACGGACTAATAGTTATCAAAGGGAAAGGGACTGGGGAAAATGGGCGGGAAGGGAGGGATAAGAGGGAAAAAGGGGCATTACGATTAGCAGATGTAATGTTGGGAGGGCACGGGGAGGGCAGTACAACTCAGAGAAGACAAGTAGTGATTCTATAGCATCTCACTACGCTGATGGACAGTGACTGTAATGGGGTTGGTGGGGGGACCTGATGAAGGGGTAGTTTAATAATCGTAATATTGCACATGTAATTGTAAATTAATGATAATAAAATAAATTATATTAAAAAAATAAAAAAAAAAGAAATGGAAACAAAACAAAACAAAAAGTACAAAAAGAATAATAAAATTTAAATGAATGAATGAATTGTTAAAATAACATCTTAATTAATCTAATTTAGGTATCAGTCAGGGCTCCACCAGAGAAGTAGAGCCAACAGTAGATTAAGCAGATATATGTATATATTAACAAAAGTATTACAAGGGTTTGGCCTGTGTGGTTGCGGAGACTGGCTAAGCAACTTGGAACCAGTAGGACAGGTGTTCAGGAAGGGAAGATCGTGGGCAAACTTGGACCCAGGAGCAAGGACCAAAGCTATTGTTCACAGGCCGAGTTCCTTCTCTTGCCCTGGGAAAACTCAGGCCTGATTATGGCATTCCAGTGGAATCAGACAAGCCCCAACCAGATGACCCAGAATCATCTTGTTATTTAAAGTTAATCGATTAGGGATTTTAATTACATTGAAAAATACTTCAAAGGAACTGCTAGATTAGTGTTCATTTGAATGACGTGGGATAGTCATGTTGACACATAAACAAAACCTTCACATTCAATAAATACATCCAAAATAATATTTCAGTATGTGGTTAATATAAAATCATTAGTGAGATATTTTGGATTCTTTTTTACATTAAGTCTTCATAATCCAGTATGAATTTACACTTACAGTACCTCTCAATTCGGACTAACCAACATATCAACACCTCCATGTGCACATGCACCTGGCGGCTGTTGCATTGCACAGTGTAGGTCACGACAGTGACAGAGTATGAATAGGCTGGTTATCCTGTACCTTTAGAGCAGTTCTAAAGATACAAATTCTTTGAATGTGTGTGTGTGTTAAATAAAATGTATCATTAGTTTTATTGCTTATAGTCTATAAGAGGCAACTTTATTGTGCCTTTGTAAACAGGATACATTTCTTTAGAAACTGATAAAAATTTTCCATATGTATAGTTCTATATGAGAGATTGCAGCAACATTATTCTTGTTACCCAGTTGTCGAAATACTGTTGAACCCAAAAGTACAGGGTAAGCAAAAGAAATTCAGTTCTGAGCTGTTCTTCAGGACTCATTTTGCCCTACAGAGGTAGGGGGTCATTTGGCAAATGTCAAAAGGCATTTTTCATAGTCATGACTAGAAATGGAGTTACAGACATCTAACAGAAAGAGGCCAGGGATGCTGCTAAATACTATAGAAAGCACAGAATAGCCCACTCCACCCCTAAATAATGATTCACCCAACCAAAAAGGTCAATATTGCTAAAACGAGAAACCCTGCTTTGAAGTAGGATTTGGAGGCATAAAGGGAAGAAATTTAAAAAATGGTGTGAGAGGAGGATGATGGGAGTTTCCTATGCCCTTTGGAAATCTTTCCTTATGCCTTGGAGAATTTTTTTCAGAGATGTGATTGAATATCTTAACTCTTTTGTATCTCCATTTCCATATTCCAAGTCAGGAATGGGATAAGGGTAGAGGAGTGGTCCTGTAAACAGTATGATGATGGATTAATAAGGAAAACGAGGAAAGGAAATCTTCACAGTGGCGATTACCTCCTAACAGGTGAATGAAAGTCACTGTCTTTTCTGCAGATATTAGTATTTCCCTATGGTTGATCTTGACTTTAGACTTCTACAAGAATTACAAAAATGCAAATAAAAATTTACAAATGGAGAACTGATAATGTGTACAGTAATTAGCACCATCTCAGACCATCTGTGGAATAGAGTTGTGATAAATAAATAAGTGAACCTCATTAGCATTTTCCCTAAGAAAAAACATGGTCTTTAAGATTAAGTCATTTTTCAGAGGTAGTCATCCTATTTGTAAACTCTAATCTCAAATTTACTTCTTTCCAAAGTAACTGCAAATTCAGAATTAACTTCATTTTCTAAGTCTTGGCAGTGTATGTACATTGAAGCTAGCATCAAACTGAATATATTTATTAAAACTTGATATTTAGATAAAATGTAACAACTAACTTATTCTATGAAATGTGTCATATCTGCATGCAGTAATTATTGGTTAGACGCCATGCCAAATTCTGACGGTAAACATAGCTTAGAGTTACCACTTCTGAGATATGTTTCCTATTAGATAGTTGTTACAGTTCATTCCACAAATTCTTAATTTAATATGTTAAAATTAAATCATCCTAAATGGAAATGACACTCTTACTGAGGTTTCTTAATTTGTATTGAGCGTAATTGAAATAAAACATAATTATAGTTTGTGATCAATTCTAGCACTAAAATGGTGATAACATATCTCCATTCACATAAGATTTTAAGCTTTTTCAAATAACTCTAATTTTGAGGTTATTCCAATTTTTACTTATTTCAGTAAATGAGTGATTTATATAGAATATTTTACAAAGACTCTTTTTAAACACCTATAAACTTGTTAGATATAATAGTTAAGACTTCATGTATAAAGTTTAGGTCATGGCTATGATTTATATCTTGAACATTTTCAAAAATAGTTTTTAAATTATGAATTCTGTTTTTCCATAGAAATACACAAAGAAAAGACTGAAAAGCAGGAGAAACCTGAAAAGAAAATACCAGCCAAAGGTAAATGTTTAATTTTGTGTTATTTTTATTTAGGATATATATTTTGTATATGCACACAGAAGAAAGGAAAATTTTCATGTGTAGTGTGTTCTTTTAACATTTTTGATAGCATTTAAATTAGTATCTTACTTCTCAGTTAACCTCAGATATAAGTATATAAATAATATTTAATGATTGGAGTCAAAGTTAACTTCAGAATGTGTGACAATTTTTGTTATTTACAACTGGTTTTTACTTATTAAGAGTACTACAAATACATTTTTTGATTTACAAGTAAAATCTTTTTCTTCTTTTAATGAGTTACTCTAATAAGTCAGAGTTTCATTTTTTCAGCTTGGGTTTTTTATGCCATGAACTATGTTTGAAATTTTTGGCATGGAAATGCAGTCATTATATTGCTTCGTTGAAGATTGCTAAGGCCCCACAGTTTCTTACACAGCCTCAAGGGGTAGGTGGACAGTGACAACGTCATGATTAATATCCCTGTCAACTGAACTGAATCCAGTAACTGCAATTGTTCATTAGAGGCTTATTAATAATGGCCAGCATCATCTTGTTCATCTTACATGCATCACTTTTCCAGAAGTGGCCCACATAGTCATAAAACTTTAAAGAAACTTAAAGGAAGCAAAAATTTTCAAAGGGACATATCTCAAAATATTCTGTTTCCCCAATGGTCAGTCTCACATGGTTTTGGGTGAGCCAGGGAAAAAATAAAAATCTCATAATACTGTCTTTGTGTGATATAGACAGAAATGAAATAATTTCCCTGGGACAAAAATTGAATGTTGTCTAATATTTATTATGTCAAAAATGGGCTAAGACAAAATTAGCTGCAGTAAATAACAAAGTTGCAAATAGTAACATTTAAATGATAGTTCTAATTAACTTTTAATTATACCAATATGTGAATCTATATTAAAATGCCATGTTTTAGATATACTTCATGTACTTCCTTTGTGTGAGGAGCTCAAAACCATTCTGCGGATGTTCTGTTTTTAATCCTAATGTTTGAATTCATTGCAGATTGGTCAGCCAATCCTTACACAATCAGGGACATTGCTACTTACTCAGCTGAAACCTTTTTATATGTGTACGTGGAGAACTAATGTCTTCTTTCTGTTCCCTTCCCATTTTTGGTTCTTATTGCTTTTGGTCAAGGAAATTGGACACAGCTCTTGGGTAAGACTTGACTAAGCTAGCCAGGGCTGAGCTGGCTATGTGTTTTGATCTTCTGGAGGTTAAACAGAAACTCACCTGGTTGCACATGACTGGGGTCTTTGCTGTTTTATCTCGCAGACTGTACTATTAATTTAATAGCGTTGCTGCTGCAATAGATGTGGTGATGCAGATGGCACCATTTTTATTTCAGACCTGCTGCTGTTAGAATCCTGCTACTAGAGACTTTGAGCAGTGGACTGGAGAGCAGCTTTATTGAACTAGCGAGTCTTGCATAATTAAGACAGTGAATTTTGCTGAAGTTTAAAATAAATTTCTTGAAGGCTGGGCTAGAGATTAGTACCCGAATATATTTCCTGAATAGACCAAATATATTTTGGGAAAGTGAATATTTCTCAAGGCAGAGAAAATGGATCTTCAGCTGTTCAACACTGAAATGGGCTTCAGAGATCACTTCTTTGCACAATTTTTCTTTGTGAATATGAACAACAAAAAATTCACTCTACTCCTTAGTTTCCTCGGCGGGTAGAATAATGCTCGCTTTTTTCTTCCCAAATAGATCAGGGAAATTAAATATGGTTTTATAACTATTCATATATATATATGTTTTCTGTATGGCATATTCCATATCCATATGGTTATATATAATAGATGGTTAGGAATTTAAATTGTTACCAAAGCATTTTGAACTTTTATAAGAAGAGAAATACTATATCCAAGGTAATAATAGCCTGTGATGGTTATAGACAAGCCAGCAAATAGCTGGCTAAGAGATCCGTTATGCTGAAGGTGCTGTATTTTGGGTGGAGATAAAATTTTTGGTAACGATAGAAGCTAGATCACACCATATCATCTTTTTTTCCTCCTTCAAAGCATTCAAATAGAGTTCTAAAGGGTTATAGGAGTGTGAAGTCATCAGGAAAGCCTGTAAATCTACACCCAGATGGTTTACTTATCAAGTGGGATACAGGGAACCAAAGAGCATGTAATCCCAGAGAACATACATTTCCAAAATAATTCCCTATAGATATGCTAACTAATTCATTTTTAAAGTGTCAAAGAATCAGTTTCAATTCTGCCTCCTTTTCATAGACACTTTTGTACTTATTCACATTACCTAACTGATTGTAATTCAGGAAGCCAAGGTAACTTTTGCTCCTGTTTTGTCCCTGTTTATTTTGTTTGATGTTTTCATTAGCAAAAATGCAACCATTTCCTAGAACTGATGGGTAAATCCTTTAATTCTTAATCTGGCAATGAGTACTTCTTTCGGTTTTAAAATATAAGCTATGACATATTACTAATGTTTACTTTTGAATTAACGTTTTTTTCTACATAAAAGACATACTAATTTATTGTATAAATAGGATCAGAATAATATATATTCTTGTAGCCATATTGAATTAATAAAGTAATACAGTGGAACATTATATTTGCTTAGAAGAAACTTGCAACCAAAATTTAATTTCTCCTGGATTACAAAGATGCAGTTTGCCAAATTGCTGTTGGCATAAATGGCCCCTGTGAGCTGGCAGAATGAGTTCACCATGCTGGAGGGCTTGTGGGCACAGAGCACTTTGCTCTGGCAGAAGTTAGCCTGAGGTGAATCCATTCCAAGGTGATTGTTTCTGAGGAAAGATTTTATAGTTCAAAATGACTGTGCAGAATTCTTTGTATTTAAAGCCAAACATTTTAGGATATATTCCTGTCTAACCTAAAAGAACTAATCATTGCAGAGATAGATATGAATAGGGCAGTCTAGAGATCACAGCCCATGAGTATTTCAGATGAATGGATGCCCATTGTCGAATGTAGAGTCACATGTTAAATGATAAGAAATGTGGTCGGTCTTCTCCAGCAGTCAACGGTCTGGGCATCCTTGTAGGTATAAACCACTGTGTGGACAAGTGTCTAAAAAGGATATATACATATATATATGTATATGTTGCTTCATATACGTATATAGTAAAAAAATAAATATATATATTGTATACCCTGTAAGCAGTTATGGGGACTGGTGATATTTGTCATAAATAAAATGTTCAAGTCATGATTATTAAAGGCCATTTTCCTGGCCAATGATAAGCACTCAGACATGCTTTTTGAATAAATAGACCAAGAGCACAGTGTACGATTTCAACAAAGAAAGATGCCACTATTATTTTCTTCTACTCTTAGGAAGGTCTTGAATTAACCAATCTGGGTTAGGATCCAATTTAGTAACTACTGACTATGTGACTTTGGACAAGTTAATTAATCTTTTGTTGCTTCTATTTCCTTAGCTGTAAAATGGAGATAATAGAGTTGTTGTAAAGATTAAATGATTATGCGATGTATATATGAGATTGGTAAGAATACTTGGCAATTTTTAAACAGTAACTATTAACTAAGTAACTAGTCCTCTTAACAGTCCCTTGCAGGTTTCTTATCTGTGTTACTTCTCTCTCTATATATCTAGTACCACTCGATATCGATCTGATCATAGGCCGGAGGATTTAAGATCTATCATTTTAGGATTCTATAACATAATGTTAAACCTTAATCACTTAAAGTGATCTTGTTTACTTAACCCCTCTGCTTGTGCTTCCCCTCTTAAAACATTGATATCATGTGTTTCTCTACTATGAACCAAATATTATACTTAATGTTTTATACTAAAATTTTACTTATCCTTCATAGAATAATCCAACATGATAGATATAATCCCATTTAAAACTGAGAATACTGACATTTATCTGAGCTCAATGACTTAATAGCTCATGTTTAGAGAGTTGTAGAATGAAGTTTTTGCCTCTGTTTTCTCTAACTTAAGTACATATGACCTGCCCCTTACACCCTATTTCCTGTTTTCTTTCTTCTTTTTTTGCTTTATTGTGTTTAAGTCTCTATTACTAGAATTTTCTCACAGCTGAATGATCCTGAATTTGTCTCCGAACCCCTGTGGGTAGGACCTTGTAAACTTCTGGTTGACTTTGCTTACCTGCTTGCACTTCCAAATACCCACCAGTTCCTAGATACCTGTTTCTATTCCCTCCCCATCAGTCAGTGCACCACGTGGCCTGATGTTTGTTGTCTAGTTTAATTCTGATAGCTTACCTTCACCGCAGGCACCAAATACTTAATAATTTTCTTCCCTTCTATTTCTAAGCGTAAAACTGAGAAACGAGATATGACAGTACCTGTCTTTTGGTAGAAATGCCAAGAAACTTGTCATGGGTGTATTAGTTTCCTGTGGTTGCTCTAACAAACTACCAAAAATGTGCTGTCCTAGAACAACAGAAATTTATTATCTCTCAGATCTATAGGCCAGAAATCCAAAATCAGTCTCACTTGGCCCAAAGTTAGGATTTGGCAGGGCCAAACTCCCTCAGAGGCTCTAGGGGAGAATCTGTTCCTTGCTTCTTCCACGTCTAGGGTTGCCATATTTCTTGGTTTGTAGACACATTACTTTAGTCTCTGCCTCAATGGTCAAAGTGCTTTCTCCTTTTTTGTCTTCAAATCTTCCTCTGCTTCCCTATTATAAGCACACATTGGATTGCATTTATGATCTGTCTACATAATCCAGGATAATCTCAATATCCTTAATTTAATCACATTGCAGTTATTTTTGGCCAAGTATGGTAACATTCACAGCTTCTGGGGATTAGGAGGTGAATGTAACTTCAGGGGCGTTATTTAGACTACCTCCCCAAACTACTCTTTAACAAGAGTACACATCAGAGTTCAGAAATACTTTTTACTGAATACAAAATATAAGTAGTTAAAGTGAGGAAACACAGACTGGAAAAATTTATCAATACAGGTTTAGGGGAAATATCCAAGGTTTTATCATTTGGGTGACCAGAATTGCTCAGAATAATTCTATTATTTTTCATTTATTTTAGGGAGCAAGGTATTCATCACTGTTTTTTTTCCCTAAGATATGTGAAGAGTTTAGTCAAACTGGAATTGGATAATGTTTATGTGTGGCCAAGACAATGCCATGATTCCATTAAGATATTATAAATTCCTCATTAAAAATTCATATTTAATGTGCATATACCTTAAGTCAAAAACTTGAAAGTTTTTAAAATTGGATTATCTCTTCACATTTCAAGACATTGATTAATTTGAGAGCCTGAGTTGTTAATTAATTTTGATCTTTGAAAAGACTGAAGAAGTAGACTGTTGAAAGCCTTTGCATCCTCCTATAAAACTCTCATCTGACTTAATATAGATAATTAACAGAAGGTTTTCTTTCACTCAAAGTATTTAAGCCCATGTAAGCTTCTACTGCACAGAATGTCTTCATCCCTCTGTATTATTTTGTCCTACTAATAGACATCACAACCCACCAGAGCTATTCAAGCTGCAAAACCAGGGGTCACTGTTGCCAGTGGTAGTACTCACCCTTGATGGGCTTTAAAATCATCTGGATGGTTTTAAAAAATATATATCCATGTGCAGACTCCATCCTGGGGACATTATGTTTGGTAGGTGAGGCCAAAGGTATTTGAAGCAACCCTTCTAATGATACAAATGAATAGTGAGGGTTCAAATCACTGTCCATTAAACTCATGGCTTAGAGGTCAAGTATATCCCACAGAGGTTCCCATTAATCAACAGTATTGTAAAATAACATACATCTGGATGTCTTTAGATGGAACCTGCACCCACTGGTCACCACAGTCACCACTCTCTCTCATCTCTCTGGAGTAGACATTCAATCCGCCTCATCTCAGAAGGCTTTGGAGTAATAATCCCTGCCACAGACTTCTTGATCTCTTTTATCACCAAGCCAAATCCTGCTCATTCCCTTGTCACACTCCCTCTTCATTTTAATTTAGTCTGTTCTTACTTCTCCTGTCCCACTGCCTTCTCCTCCACAATCATTTCTCGATTAGATTATGACAGTCACTTCACTTCTTAACTGATTTTACTGAATTACCCCTCAAATCCATGCCCGTCATGCCTCTCACGGGCTTAAATCAATATGTTGCCATCACAGTGCCTTAGACATAAAAGCCACACATTCTGCTATGGCATATCAGACTCTCCTCATATGATCACTGATAGCCATGCAAATTTCTAGCTTTGTGTAGTTTCTCTACTCTGCAACCTCCTCTTCAACATCCCCTCATCTCCCCACTCTGCTCATATTTTTCATGAAACTACAGACCCCACCAACACACCCATGCCATAATTGAACTGCTGGGCATTTCCTAGGCAGGCATTATTGCTGTCTCAGAATTCCATGCATCTGTATGCACTGCTCTGTCTGACCAGTGAGTCCTTCCTGTGTCATTTGTCAGTTTTCTGCTCATTTCTTTATTTTCAGATGGAAAGTCAGTTCCTTTAATAAGACGTCTCTGCTGTCCCTCACTCTCAGAGCATTTAAGCACCTTTTTCTTGCTACTGTTATACTCCTGCGTTCAACCTTTAAACCATTTTGACACCAAATTTTAACTGTGGGTATATTGATCTAACTCACTGAAGTCAGGAACTATTTTGTCTTTATCTGTGCACTAGGTCATCCTTGAAATTTACTCTTACGATTCTGTGTTTCCTTCTGCATGGAAAAAGAGATTCAGCCTCAGGTTCCTACCAGTTCTGAATTTGTGTGCCTATATCAAATTAATAATTCTTCTAATACCCAGCAAAGTACCCAAACATGAATTCAATAAGTGTTGAAATAATGAATGAATGAATGAATGAAGCATTCATTTTCTGTATTCTGTTAATCTCTAGTCTTTTATGCACAACTTTTTCCTTTAACATTTCTGTTTATTTTCAAATGTATATGATTATTCAATTTTAATTGGGACATTGTAACTTCAAATTTATTTGGTTAGCAGAAATTGAAGAAATGGATATTAAAACAAAAGCAATCTGCAATATGTAATTAAAAAACACCCACAATAAAATTTAAATATAGTAATATAGATTAAAGTGATACAGATTAATATGTACAGTTTGGAAAATAACTTGATTAGAGAGCTTTGTCCAAGATGGCTGCTAGAAAAAAAGAGGGTCTTTTAGGCATTCAAAGCAGTTAGTGTCTACATCCACCTGGGTTTTCAGGTGTTTGGGTGAAGAACTGGCCTCAGAAGTGGGGAGGAAGTTCACATGCTTATGAATGGAATGTGTTCAACATCAAAATGGGTGGGCCAGTGACAACAGGGGTATCCTGGCAGGCAGGTACTGTAAATGGAGAAACTGGCCATAGCTACTAGGCAATAATATACATCAGTTTATTCACAGCACTCACTTTGTGCCAAACACCATACTGGGCACTAAAAATTCAATGAAAATTAAGACCCAGTCCAATGAGAGGTCTAAGAAAAGCAAATACAGTTATACCATCATGTGGTAAGTGCTCCACAAAGAAATATCCTGGAGGAGAGATGGTGTTTGAGGGTCTAATTAGCTGCCTTTGTTTTTAAGTAGGTCTGACTACAGTTTTCTGGTAGAGCCATAGAGGAATGGCTGGTTTGGGATTTAGGTGTGCACTCTGGATCCTAAAATGGAAGATGTAAGAGCAAGGTCAGAGGTCAGTCCTCAAGGAACCAGGTGAGAACTTGGTTAAAGGAACCCAAAAGAAGCCCAGTGATTTATATTGCTAGTAGTTTCCTAGAGCTACTGTAATAAAGTATCAAAAACTGGGTGGCTTAAAAATAAAAGAAATTTACTGCCTCTCAGTCATAGAGGTTAATTAAACCCATTTGCTAGCCATCAACCGAAGAATATAGTAGCTTATATATTGTCTCTGAGGTCAGCATTTCAGCAGGACTGATTCCTCGAGAGGGCGTGAGGGAGAGTCCACTCCACACTTTCTTGGCTTCTGGTGGTTGCTGGCGGACATTGGCTTTACATGAATCACTCCAGTCTCTGCCTTCATCTTTAAATGGTGTTCTCCCTGTATATCTGTCCCTTCCCTCTGTACATATTTGTCTCTGTGTCCAAATTTCCCCTTTTCATACGGTCACCAGTTATATTGAATTAGAATCCACCCAGTGACTTCATTTTAATTTGATCACCTCTACAAAGGCCCTATGTCCAACTAAGGTTATATTCTGAGGTAGGGGGGTTAGATCTTCAACACATTTTTTTGACATGACACAATTCAACCCAAAAAGTATCACATGCACAAAGTCATAGGAAAATTTTTTTTAAAGGGTAATTTAGAATAATTCTCATTGAGTGGCCAACGACTGTTTCTGGGAAACAATTGTAAGACTGAAATCATAGGCTGGAAAGAGATTTTGCTGAAGATAGGCTCAAAAACCAAAGAGGACAGGACACTAAAATGTATCTAAATATCCTGGAGCCCTTTATAAAAATGATCTCAAAGCTCACAAATTAATTTAGTCAGACTGTATTGCATAAACTTTTTCTCTTGCCTTCATTCAGCTGTACTTAGTTGACTCTTTAAAGTACAAAATATATTTTCTTTTCCTCTCTGGCATCTGTGAAAGATAAACCTGGAACATGAGAACAAAATGCTCTACACAAAGCTATGCATCACCTCCCCCGCAGTGATTGTTCACTTAGGAGGAAGTGACTATAGTTCTGACTGGCTGCAGAGCCCCAGATGAAGGGGAAGTTACCCATACAATTAAATCAGATTTGAGAGTAAAACAAACATTTTAGAATTTAAAAATCTGTTTCATGATTTGAAGCATATGTACCAAATGAGCTTTGTAACTTTGGGTAATTTGACTAATCTCCACTTTAATACATAAATAAATATAATCTTATTATGAAAAAGAAGTACCTTATTATAAAATAGACTATAGAGAACATGCTTGGAGAATCCAATCAGCACACTCTGGCTCCTAAGAACAAGTTTCTAGTCTTCACAGGACCTGGAATGGACAAGGCAGCATGGTTTTGGGGGAAGAGGATTGGTTTAGCAGTATGATAACTATATTCTTTTCTACTCCGCCATAGACTCTTCTGAGTCAGTGCTTTCTTAACCAAAGAAGTTCAGGCTAATTGATCTCTTAGGTTCCTAGGAGTTCTAAAATTGTGTGCTTATATTAAATTAAAAATCACAAATCCTTCCATTAAGAAGAATGAATAATGTGATCTTTGAGAAGTTTCTCAAGAATGCTTCTCTATTGAGTTTATCGTTATCACTTAATGTGTGTAGATCATTTTGCCTTGGCACAGAATGGAAATTATACAAATTGTGACCAAAAAATATGAAACACACTGAGACATACACACTAATCAAGAGTACATCTGGGGTTTAGTTTATTGTTGGCTAAAACAGAATTTTTAAAATAGGTTTAAAATGAATGTGTATCTTGCTCTCTCATAAAAAATGATGAATTAAGACATGGATATAAATGAATTTTGTGAAGCTGTTTGAAATGTTGACCTATTTAAAATTTATAGACCACTTCATTGTTAATGCCTCTCACAACAAAAGCATGAGAAATTTGAAAAGTTAGGGAATTAACTAAAAGAAAATCAACAAAACCTATTACAGCTAACTGTTCTCTCCAAAAGCAAAGTCTTTTATAAAACAAAGATGTAATGGTTACTTGCTTATCCATCTCATTTCTTTTGGTTTGGGAACTCAAAATTAGTCCTGTCCAGTATCTCTGAAGTGAAGTATGATTTCCAGAGTTTTGGTTAACTAAATGTATCTGCTAACCATCAATTGAAGAATATAACAGCACATGCAAACAAAACTTTAACATTTTTGATACCAAAGCTTTTGATTTTCAAACGATGAATGGAGATCAGCACAGAGCTTGAATGACCTGGCCCTGGAGGCTTACCGGTCGGCCCCTTGGGAGGGTTTGGCCCCGTGTAAGGACTGCAGTGTCAGAAGCACTGTAAGCTCTGATACACTTCAGAAAAAGATACAGCCTGTTTGGCCAATTGCCAAGGCCAAGCACTGTGAAAGCACAGAGGCAGCTTGCAGAGAGCTGGGGAGGGCCTACATGGGGAGGATGGGAGACACGCTTCTGAGCTGAGTTGAGCTGAATGTTCTGGTCCGAGAAAGGTCAGAGTCTGGGCAAGTATGGGAACGGTAGGGTCGTATGCCAACTCAGACGCCAAACATCAGGGCCCTTCCAACTGGTGGATTCCATTTGTTGTTAATTATCAGCATGCCAAAGGGACTTTTGTTTCTTGTAAATAAGGATAACAAACAAATTAAGCTCTAGCAGGTGCGCCAAGCTTATTTTGTCCTGAGCTAAAACTGTCCTAGCTAAGATGTAACTTGCCAAACAGAGCTGGTGAAAAGGAAAGCACTTTTTTCTTCTTGCACAGGAATACTTCTGATTGTGGGGTCTAAACAAAGAGATACACAGCAAATACAGTTGTGGTAGCATATTATTTTTATTTTAGGGTGATTAAGGCAGTTACTGATGTTGGCATGATTTTTAAAAAGAAATTTTAAACCTTGGTATTTGAGCTCAGTCTTGCCAAAGTTTGAAGTTTCCATCCAAGAAGCTTTAGTGGCTGTCTGCCATTTTGAACAGCTCCCTGGAGCACAGGAGTCCAGCTGCTTTACTAAGGATTATTATGGTACCATTTCTGAGGGGGATAATGAAATTCCAGCATACAGGACTGTGTCTGTAAATCAAAATTTAGTCTGCGAACAACTTGATTTCCCCTTAGCGTAGCAGGAACAAGGCATTAATATGCTAATATGAGTCCGAATTCAGCCTCTTGATATTTTGATTTCATATTAATTCTCCCATTTATGCCTGTGCACACATCAACTGGAAAATCCTTTAGTGGAATGGACAACCAGCTGTTCGAGGTGGATGAGGTCTGGTCTTTCACAGAGGCAGATACATAGATTAGGTGTTCTCCTGGGGTCTTGCCAAACAGGTCCAAAAGCACAGCTTATCTCATGCAAACTTGGTTCCCCTTAGAGAACCTTTAAAAGAAGCTATCTTTTGCCAAGATTTTCTTTTGGTTTTTAGCTTAACTAATAGTGATCCAAAGGAACCAAAATTAGCTATTTATGGTCATGTGTGAAGGCTGATGTCCTCTCCTTATTTTGTGAGATATTTATATTGAATTTAAAGAACCGTTGAACTGTGGAAACGAAAAATAATGTCTAGATATTCTATGGTGTATTACCTTTCCTGTTTCTCAGTGAGGTTCAATTATTCAAGACATTTTAATGAATTGTAAAAATTTTTAATGGCTGGAAGAAATCAGTACCTATTATATCTATGCCACATCACAATAAATAGAATTGCACCAGAAGATGAAAGTAGATCTTATAGTTTTTTGGATTTTGCCTATTAAAAGTCCACTACATAATAGTCACCAAGTGATGACCCAGGGATGCAAAAATAAAATATATGGTGTAGCTCCTAAAGAGATTTCACTGACTGGAGAGTCAGCTCTATGGGAAAACTCAGTATTATTATTTAATTGTTAAAATAGAATTATGCACATATTGCAGTAGGTATATAGAATAAATAGAGATCAAAGAATATTTTATTGAAGAGGAGGCATTTGGGCTAGGACTGAAAGGGTGCATGGAAGAGAAAAATGTGGGTGTGGGAATTCTAGGTGGAAGGCATGAGCAGGCAGAACACAAAGGGATTAAAAAGGCACAGAGTGTGCTTGTGGAAGTGCAAGCAGTTTTATGTAACTGGGATGGAAAGTTCAAGGGGAAATTCATGGCAGATAATATTGGATTGATAAGCAAATGTCAGACCACTGGAGCAATAAAATAATTTTATAGTTGACACAGCATCTATTGTGTGATAGATACATAAGGGCAATACTAATATTTGTAACATGTCAATAGTATATTCAGATTTTCATGTTAGAAAGGTGCCTTTGAGAGAGAACAATTTAAATCTAAAGGTTCAAGAGACAAGTCAGGATATTATTGTAATATTGTAATATTATTTGTAATAATAGTAATATATGAAGAATGACATTCTACTCCAAATTTTGAAATGATCTCTTTTCCCTTTCATCCTCCCACTCCCTTTCCAGATTAATGTCTTCTCATCTTTCAAGTCCTCAATATCACTTCCACAAGGGGACCTCCCATAAACACACAGACCGCCTTAAGTCTCCTTTCATATTGACATGTCATGGACATGAATATTTTTTTCTTAGCTAACTGCTATTCTACTAACTGTCCTTAATTACCTTTGTAATGATATGTTTCGCTCCTATCTTCTATTAGCTTGTTGACATTATGATGGCATCTGTCTTGCCTAGCTGAGTCTTTAGCAACAGGTGCTTTCTATATTTCTGTGTAAATAAAGATAAGTAGGGAATGTAATATTGGACAAAGAAGATGGGCAAGAGGACTATTAAAAAGGTAGTTTAGAAAGAGCTTGGCAAATGGACAAAAGTGGAAAATAAAAGATGAATACTGAATGAGTCTGATGTTCTAGTTTGGAATATTGGAGGTCAAAAATGACTAAACTGTGGAAAGAGACTATGGCTTAGATTTGAGCACTGCTATATTAATTAATTGGATCATAGCTCCTATTAGATTTCACTTTATTCAAAAGGATTTGAAGTCATTGTAGTCTCATCCCAGTGTATGTTCAAAACTTTGAGTGTGGAATTTTTCTATGGAAGGTTAGCACATCATATTGAAGTAACTTTGATATACAATCTTATATTGGTTTCAAATATACAAAACAGTGGTTCAATAGTTACCCATATTAAATCCTCACCCCCACTACTGAAGTTACTATCTGTTAACATAGGAAGATATTACAGAATCACTGACTATATTCTCTATGCTGACTACCATTCCTGAGACCAACTTATTGATTGATAGTATTTGTGCCCCTTTATCCCCTTCACCTTCCCCATCCACCTCGCACAAAACCTCCCTCATGGTAACCACAAGTTACTTCTCAGTATCTATGAGTCTACTGCTATTTTCCTCATTTTGTTTTGTTTTGTTTTTAGATTCCACAAATAATGAAATCATATGGTATTTGTCTTTCTCTGCCTGACTTATTTCACTTAGCAAAATATCTTCTAGGTCCATTTATGTTGTGGCAAATGACAGGATTTCTTTTTTATTTAATGGCCAGATAATATTCCACTGTGTTTATATGTACCATATCTTCTTTAACCACTCATCTATTAATGGTTGCTTCCAAAATTGGCTATTGTAAATAATGTGGCAATAAACACAGGGGGGCCATATATCTTTTCAAATCAGGGATTTTGTTTTCTTCGGGTAAATTCCTAGAAGGGGGATTACTGGGTCATATGAAGTTTCTATCTTTGGTTTTTATGAGAAACCTCCATACTGCTTTCCACAGTGGCTGCACCAATTTTCATGTCTACGAACACTGTAGGAGGATTCCCTTTTCTTCACATCCTCACTGACACTTGTTATTTCTTCTCTTTTGGATGGTGACCATTCTAACTGGTGTAAGGTGATATCTCTGTGATTTTGATTTGCGTTTTCCTGACAATGAGCTATGTGGAGCATCTTTTCATGTGTCTGTCAGCCATCTGTATTTCTTCTTTGGAGAAATGTCTGTTTAGGACCTACACCTGTTTTTTAATCAGGTTATTTGTTTTTTTGGTGTTGAGTCCTATGAGTTCTTTGTGTATTTTGGATATTAACTCCTTATTGGATAAATCACTTACAAATATATTATCCCATACTGTAGGTTGCCTTTTTGTTTTTTGATGGTGTCCTTTGATGTAAGAAGAATTTTAGCTTGATGGAGTCCTACTTGTTCATTTTTCATTTTGTTTCACTTGCCCAAGGAGATGTGTCCAGGAAAACATTGCTCATGCTTACATTCAAGAGATTTTTCCCTATATTTTCTTCTAAGAGTTTGATGGTTCCATGTCTTACAATTAGGTCTTTGATCCATTTAGAGTTACTTTTGTGTATGGAATTAGACAGTTATCCAGTTTCATTCTCTTACATGTAGTTGTCTAGTTTTCCCAACACTAGTTATTGAAAAGGCTGTCTTTTCCCCATTGATATTCATGGCTCCTTTATCATTTGTTAATTGACCATGTATGTGTGGGTTTATATCTGGCTCTTGTTCCATTGATCTATGTGCCAGTGCCATACTGTTTTGATTACTGTAGCTTTGTAGTATAGCTTGAAGTTGGAGAGCATAATCCCCCCAGCTTTGTTCTTCTTTCTCAGAAGTGCTTTGCTATTTGGAGGTCTTCTATGATTATTTGTTCTAGTTCATTGAAAAATGCTATTGGTACTTTGATTGGTATTACACTGAATCTGTAAATTGCTGTGGGCCACATGGACATTTCAACAATATTAATTCTTCTACCCATGAGCATGGGTTAGATTTCCATTTGTGTCTTCTTTAATTTCTCTCATAAGTGTCTCGTGATTTTTAGAATACAGGTCTTTCACCTTGTTTGTTAGGTTTATACCTAGGTATTTTATTCTTTTTGATGCAATTGTAAATGGAATTGTTTTCCTGATTTCTATTTCTGCTAGTTCATTGTTAGTATATAGGAACACAACAGATTTCTGTGTATTAACTTTGTATCCTGCAACTTTGTTGAATCCAGTTATTAGTTCTAATAGTTTTTTAGTGGAATATTCAGGGTTTTCTATGTATAATATCATGTCATCTGAAAATAGAGACAGTTTTACTTCTTCCTTACCAGTTTGGATGCTTTTTATCTCTTTATCTTGTCTAGGTGCCATGGCTAGAACCTCCAGCACTATGTTGAATAAAAGTGGTGAGAGTGGACATCCTTGTCTTGTTCCTGATCTTAAAGGAAAAGCTTTCAGACTTTAAACATTGAGTATGATGTTAGCTGTGGGATTGTCATATATAGCCTGTATTATGTTGAGATATGTAACCCTCTATACCCATTTTGTTGAGAGTTTTCATCATGAATGGATGTTGAATTTAGTCAAATGCTTTTTCAGCATCTACTGAGATGATCATGTGGTTTTATCCTTCTTTTTGTTAATGTGGTGTGTCACACTGATTGATTTATGGATATTATACCATCCTTGCATCCCTGGAATAAATCTCACTTGGTCATGATGGATGATCCTTCTGATGTATTTTTGAATTCAGTTTGCTAATAGTTTGTTGAGGATTTTCCCATCTATGTTCTAAAATACCTTCAGGGTTATTGGTCTAAAAATTTTTTTTTTGTAGTGTCTTTGTCTGGGTTTGACATTAAAGTGAAGCTAGCCTTGAGAATGAGTTTGGAAGTAGTCCATTCTTCTCTACTTTTTGGAATACTTTAAGAAGGATGGGTATTAGCTCTTCTTTAACTGTTTCATAGAATTCAGCTGTGAAACCATCTGGTCCTGGATTTTTGTTTGGTGGGAGTTTTTTGATTACCAATTCAATTTCATTGCTGAGAACTGGTCTCAGATTTTCTGTTTCTTCCTCAGTCAAACTTGGTAGGTTGTATTATTATAGGAATTTGTCCATTTCTTCTAGGTTGTCCCATTTATTGGCATGTAATTTTTCCATAGAATTCTCTAATAATTCTTTGTATTTTGTGATATCTGATAACTTTTCCTTTTTGTTTACAGATTTGACTAATTGTGTGCACTCTCTTTTTTTCTTGAAAGTCTGGCTAGGGATTTGTCTCTTTTGTTTATATTTCTTAGTTTTATTGATTTTTTCTATTGTTTTATTTTTCTCTATTTCATTTATTTCTGCTTTGATATTTATTATGTCCCACCTTCTACACACTTTGGGTTTTGTTTGCTCTTTTTATAGTTTCTTTAATTGTGAGTTTAAACTGTTTATTTGGGATTTTTCTTCTTTCTTGAGGTAGGAATGTAGGAATGCTATGTACTTCCTTCTTAGAACTGCTTTTGTGGCTTACCACAAATTTTGGACTGTTATCTTTTGTTTTCTTTTGTCTCCATGTATTCCTTGATTTCTGTTTTGTTCATTGATCCATTGATTATTTAGAAACATGTTGCTTAGCCTCCATGTGTTTGTAGGCTTTTTTGTCATCTTTGTGTAATTTATTTTAGTGTCATACTATTGTGGTCTGAGAAATTGCTTGATACAATTTCAATCTTTTTTAATTTATTGAGGCTCTTTTTGTGGCC
Organism: Smutsia gigantea; assembly: GCA_032199065.1. Classification (NCBI taxonomy): domain Eukaryota; kingdom Metazoa; phylum Chordata; class Mammalia; order Pholidota; family Manidae; genus Smutsia; species Smutsia gigantea. The sequence goes on along the minus strand of JAVSCE010013005.1, from coordinate 147,979 downwards.
TAGTATATGACCTATTCTGGAGATTGTTCCGTGCACCCTTGAGAAAAATGTGTTTCCTGTTGTTTTTGGGTAGAATGTTCTGTAGATATCTGTTAAGTCCATCTGATCTAATGTGTTGTTCACTGCCTCTCCTTCCTTATTTATTTTTCTGTCTGTTAGATCTGTCTATTGATGTGGGTGGTGTGTTAAAGTCTCCTAAAATGAATGAGTTGCCATCTATTTCTCCCTTTAATTCTGTTAGCATTTAGGTGTTCCTATGTTGAGTGCATAGATATTTTAATGGTATATCCTCCTGTTGGACTGACCCCTTTATCCTTATGGAATGTCCTTCATTGCCTCTTATTACTTTCTCTGTTTTGAAATCTATGTTGTGTGACATAAATACTGCTGCCTCTTCTTTTTTCTCCCTATTATTTGCATGAAATATCTCTCTCCATCCCTTCACTTTCACTCTGTGTATGTCTTTGGGTCTAAATGAATCTATTTCAGGCAGCATATAGATGTGTCTTGTTTCTTTATCCATTCTGCTACCCTATGTCTTTTGATTGGTGCATTCAGTCCATTTACATTTAATGAAATTATTGATAGGTATGTACGTATTGCCATTTTATTGTTTTCTGCTTGTTTTTGTAGTTCTTCTCTGTTCTTTTCTTCCTCTCTTATACTTCTGTTATTTGATGGTTTTCTTTAATGTTTTGATTGGATTCCTCTTTTTTAATATCTTGTGTTTCTATTGTAGGCTTTTGGTTGTGGTTACTGTAAGTTCAAGGATAGCTTCCTGACTATATAGCAGACTGTATTAAGTTGATGATCACTCTATTTCAAAAGCAGTGTAAAAGTACTTCTTTTTTCTTCTTTTTCTTCCCCCACACTTTATGTATTAAATGTCCTAATCTGTATTTTTTGTGTATCTTTTCATTGATTTTGTTTATAGTTGGTTTTACTACTTTTGTTTTGTTTTAATTACATGATTGATTGGTAATTAATTTGGCAACTAAGTTTACTGTGGGTTTATTTTCACTGGTGAGCGCTATTTAGCCTTAGGAACATTTCCATTTGCAGCAGTCCCTTTTACATAACCTGTAATGCTATTTTAGTGGTTATAAATTCCTTGTGCCTTAATTTATCTGGGAATTGTTTAATCTCTGTTTCAAATTTGTATGATAATTTTCCTGGGTAGAGAATTCTTGGATGAATGCCCTTCTGTTTCAATACATTAACTTCTTCATATACCCCTCCCTTCTAGCCTGCAAAGTTTCTGCCAAGAAGTGTGCTGATAGCCTGATGAAGTTTCCCTTATAAATAATCTTTTTTCTCTCTCTGGTTGCTTTCAATACTCTCTCCTTAGTCTTAATCTTGTCACTGTAATTATACATCTTGGTGTTGTCTTCCTGGGTTCCTTTTGTTAGGGGCTCTCTGTCCTTCTGTGACCTTAGTGTCTGTTTCCTTCCCCAGATTGGGGAAGTTTTCAATAATTGCTTCCTCAAAGACACTTTCTATCCCTTTCCTCTATCTTCTCCTTCTGGTATCCCTGTCATGAAAATATTATTTCATTTGGAGTTTTCACACAGCTCTCTTATAACTCTTTTGTTCCTAGAGATTCTTTTTTCTCTCTGTTCCTCAGCTTTGTTCTTTACCTATTCTATAATTTCCATCTCATTCATTGTCCTCCCTACTTGCAGCAATCTATTATTCATTCCCTCTATTGTATATTTCATTTCTATTACTGTATTCTCCAGCTTGGAGTGGCTCTTTTTCAGCTCTCCTATCTCTTTGTTGAAGTCCTACCTGAGATCTTCCATACTTTCCTGCAGATCAGTGAACACATTTATGACTGTTACTTTGAGATCTTTATGAAGAAGATAGGTGATCTCTGTTTCATTTGGCCCTCTCTCTGGTGTCTCATCCTGTACTTTTGTTTGGAACATATTCCTTTGCCTCCTCATTTTGTGAGGGTTTCTATGATTCATTCTTTGTATTAGATGGCTCTGCTCTATTTCCAACTAATGGCTTTATGAAGAAGGCATCCTGTGGTGCTCAGAAGCTCAAGACTCTTTACTCTCCACTGCCTGGTTTGCCTTTGAGGTGGAACCCCAGTTGCTATTGGTGGACAATGGGTAGGGCTGCCTTTCTTTTTGTGTTTCTGCTGGCAGTGGTCTATGTCAGTCCACCAAGGTTGGCAGTTTGCCTCAGCTGGCCTTTTATGATCAGAGCAGCAGCTTCTGCTGGAATTGTTTGCAGTGCAACCTCTGCCTGACCTGCAGTAATGGCTGGCAGGGTTTGTGGGTTAATAGGGTTGGCAGGGTTGTCACATGGCTTGTGGGCAGCTGGGCATCAGGGCACTCAGTATCAGGCTGAGCCACCCATGAGGAGGAAGATGCACTCAGACCTGGCTCCTGCAGGCACCTCTCTAATTGGACTGAGAAAAGATGGAGAAAGCTGGAAAGTCCTCTCTGCTTGCCAGGCAGCAAAGTGTAACACTGCTGAGCCAAGTGGGCTGGAGCACTGGCAGTACACACGGTCATAACTGGGAGCTGAGCCACTAGCAAGGGGAATAGAGCATTTGGGGCTCCCAAGAGTGGCCAATCTTTTGGGTTGAGGGAGGGCTGAGGAAGTGTTGTCCACCTGCCCTTTTTCCTATGGAGAGAGCTCCATCCAACCCTCACCCTTCTAGTATCCCTACCACAGCTGGAAAATATTTTAAACTGCCATCTCTGATTTGGATTTCAGCAGGACTGGTGGAATGTGCCTGTCCTCCACAAGCAGCTGGACTCCCAGCCTCCCAAATGCTCCAACTGTCCCTGGTGTCCAGCCCCACTAATCACCAGAACCCAGTGCAATGTGGACTCATGTTCCCAGAGCAGATGTACAGGGCCAGGTGTGAAGAGTTCCTGAGTGTTTATCCCCTCCACACTGTGTTCCTCTACTTCCTTCCTGTGAGCTAGGATGGGGGTAGGGCTAGGGTCCCAGTCTATTGTGGTTCTCCCACTTTATCCTTCTCTGTGTGGTCTTCTTTTCTTCTCCACGTGTAGATGGTCTGTTCTGCAGTCTTCCTATCATTTTCAGGGTTAGTTTTATTTGTTGTTGCTCCATGGTTGTGTGTGCAAGGAGGGTTCCACCTTGCTTCCTACTCCACCATCTTTTTTCCTCTCTTTTGGCACACACTGTTAAGGTTGATTATTCTTTTCCTCAGATTCAGCAAGTATTTTCTATGTATTTTTGTACTTATATTTTGGTGTTTCTCCAGTATTAAACTGGCTACTTTGGCATATGGCAAGACAATTTTTAAACTTTCTAGTTCATTGAATTGAAGTTAAAGATTTGGAAAAGCTAAGGGGTATTCTTATCTTTGCATGAAGACCTGGTTTTGGTATGAGTTTGGATGTGGATATGAAATAAAAATAGGAAATTTAAAAATCTATGATTATCTTAATGTTTAAACATCTAACTATGTAAAACCTCATACCAGTTAAAGACAGAATTCCAGGAACAGCAGATACTTTTTTGACATCAAAAATTGCCATGCAATTGTCTCATAATTTATGCTCTTTATTTAAATTAAAAGTATTGTCTGTTTCTTTTCAGCTGTACACAGAGAAAAAGAAAAAGACAAAGAAAAAGTAAAACCTGAAAAGAAAGGTATGGACTTATTTGTGTTACAGTTGTTATGCATTGGTCCCTTCCCCTTTGACATCTCCTTTGCATCAGATTTGAGATGACCATGAATTAAAAAATATATATACATATACATATATATGTGTATATATATATATATATACACATATATATAGTATGAAAATTTACTTAGAGTTTAATCTGAAAAGAGCAATTTCTAGATTGAAGGATATTAAGTGCCTAAGACTCTTGAACTCTGTTCACAATTTACTTCCTAGAAATGTTGTATCAATTTTTCCTTGGATGTTTATCGACTTTCTTTGCCAACAATGAGAATATTATTTCATAAAATATTTTTCAATTTGGTAGGTAATAAAGCATACCTCCTTATATTTTAACCTGCAGTTTTTGAATACTTATTAGCCTAGACTTTTCAATTTTCTTCATTTTTATGTATATGTTTAGAATAGGCAATGCAGACTCATTGTTTAATACATAAGATACATTGTGAAAAGCTTCCTCCTGCCACGCTCCCATGCTCCTGGTTCCCATTATCCATTTCACCTACACATGCACATAGTAAACCACTTCTTTGAGTTTTATGTACATCTTTCAGAGCTTCCTTATGCATTTATGAGACAATATAGATTATTGTTTCTCTATTTTTACACAAAATTTAGCATGTCCTATATTCTGGAATTAATAAATTATCTATATACATTATATGATATAACATAACATAGTATAATATAATATAACAGTATGATATGATATAATATAATATAAATGTCCTAGAGATCTTTCTATATCAGTAAATAAATATTTTCCTCATTCTTTTAAAAAAGCTGCATAGCATGACTCACAGAACCCAAGAATAGACTAACAGTTGCCAAAGGGAAAGGGACTGGGGCGGTGGGGGTGGGAAGGGAGGGAGAAGGGAAATAAGGGGCATTACAATTAGCACACATAATGTGGGGGGTCATGGGGAAGGCAGTATAGCACAAAGAAGACAAGTAGTGATTCTATAGCATCTTACAATGCTGATGGACAGTGACTATAATGGGGTATGTAGTAGGGACTTGATAATGGGGGGAATCTAGTAACCACAATGTTGCTCATGTAATTGTATATTAATGATACCAAAATAAATTAAAAAAAAAGCTGCCTAGTATTTAAATGCAGATATTTTCTTATACTATATATTTTGACTGATCATTGTTTATAGATTGAAGGATTTAAATATGATTTTTAGTGATGTGTATTTCTTGTGTAACTGTTTACACTCATTACCCATTTCTCCTGATTGTATATATACATGCCTTTTGATTATACATCCTTGGTCTATTACTTCTTCAAAGTACTCAGTTTTGTAGTTAATATTAGGGTTTCTAGCTGTGTAAGTAGTGTATATATGTGTGTATGCAAGTTTGTGAGTGTGTTTATGTTCTTGAATTTTTATGTGACTAGATATGTTGACATTTTCTTTTGTAGTTCTTCTTTTGAATCTTCATACAAATGTTAATTCAATAATTACTAATAGTACCTCACGTTTTAAAAATTAGTTTCATATTTCACACTGAACTGTAATTCACCAAAAATCCATGTCAATATGTGATGTGAAATAAAATTCTAATTTAATATATTTGCTTTTGTTTTAGAGGGGACCATGTCTAGGATATTTGGGCTAGATATGAGCTGACTTATGTTTCCACAATATTTATAGCCTACAAAGCTCTCTTGTTTTGTGAAACACTTGTCTTACCTAAAATGTTTTATGATATATAGGAATCAGATCAATTAACACATGCTTCAATATTCTTTATTCCATATTTACAATTTAAAATTTAGATTAATTAGTTTTTATTATATTAATATTTACCTAGTGATAATATCCATGAATTTTGATTTAGCCATTTTTATTCTAGGAACAGGTGTCTGTTTCCCATCTGTTATTTAGTTACACAGTATTATTGGCATGAGGTTCTTTGTACTCTGACTAAATGAAATAATCTGATATTTCTTGTGATTATTTTCAACCTTCACAGTGCTAAATATTTTTTGTTTAAAACTAATTGAATTTGTTGCCATTACACTATAAGTTTGGCAGGGAATTTGTCCAAATTGAAAATCAGAAATGAAGTGCTTCATTGTCAGTGTCCTTTTATTGACTATACACCAACTAAAGGAGTTTGCTTTTTATGAGATAAGTTTTTATATTGTGTGAATTGTGCCCTGAATAACTCAGTGTAGTGCTCTTCCAGATAACATTGTCCAAGCTATTTCCCATTTCCCCAAATGGTAGTGGAGATGGGCATGGAGCAGGCTGAGAGGGAGAGAGACTGAAACCCTGCAAGAGGAGGTACCTTCTTTCTTGGTATCTCTGCAGCTTCCAGGGTCACTTGGTCTTCATTGTTCTCAGCTTTCTATGAGGCTTGCATCATCTTTCCAAGATTCTGGGAAAACCATTTTCAGATGACATTTTAAAAGAATAGTTTTTAAAATACATATTTTAAGCACATTTTTCCTTTTATACTGCAGGTAAAGCTGAAGGACATTGACATTCTTTTTATATAGTTGGTGAAATGGAAATAATTGGGACCCAAGTTTTGATTGTAATAATTTGGCTTTTTCCTTAACCCAGCTGTTTAACTACACCTATTTTACCATTTAATTTTTTTTTATAATTTATTTTATTATCATTAATTTACAATTACATGTGCAATATTACGATTATTAAACTACCCCTTCATCAGGTCCCCCCCACCAACCCCATTACAGTCACTGTCCATCAGCATAGTGAGATGCTATAGAATCACTACTTGTCTTCTCTGAGTTGTACTGCCCTCCCCGTTCCCCCCCAACATTACATCTGCTAATCACAATGCCCCTTTTTCCCTCTTATCCCTACATTCCTGCCCATTTTCCCCAGTCCCTTTCACTTTGGTAACTATTAGTCCGTTCTTGGGTTCTGTGAGTCTGCTGCTGTTTTGTTCCTTCAGTATTTTTTCTTTGTTCCTATACTCCACATATGAGTGAAATCATTTGATACTTGTCTTTTTCGGCTTGGCTTATTTCATTGAGCATAATACCCTCTAGCTCCACCCATGTTGTTGCAAATGGTAGGATTTGTTTTCTTCTTATGGCTGAATAATATTCCATCGTGTACATGTACCACTTCTTCTGTATCCATTCATCTACTGATGGACACTTAGGTTGCTTCCATTTCTTGGCTATTGTAAATAGTGCTGCAATAAACATAGGGGTGCATCTGTCCTATTCAAATTGGGCTGCTGCATTCTTAGGGTAAATTCCTAGGAGTGGAATTCCTGGGTCAAATGGTATTTCTATTTTGAGTTTTTTGAGGAAGCTCCATACTGCTTTCCACAATGGTTGAACTAATTTGCAGTCCCACCAGCAGTGTAGGAGGGTTCCCTTTTCTCCACATCCTCGCCAACATTTGTTGTTGTTTGTGTTTTGGATGTTGGCCATCCTCACTGGTGTGAGGTGATATCTCATTGTGGTTTTAATCTGCATTTCTCTGATGATTAGCGATGTGGAGCATCTTTTCATGTGCCTGTTGGCCATCTGAATTTCTTCTTTGGAGAAGTGTCTATTCATGTCCTCTGCCCATTTCTTAATTGGATTATTTGCTTTCTGTTTGTTAAGGTGCATGAGTTCTTTATATATTTTGGATGTCAACCCTTTATCAGATACGTCATTTATGAATATATTCTCCCATACTGTAGGATGTCTTTTTGTTCTACTGATGGTGTCCTTTGCTGTACAGAAACTTCTCAGCTTGATATACTCCCACATGTTCATTTTTGCTTTTGTTTCCCTTGCCCGGGGAGATATGTTCATGAAGAAGTTGTTCATGTTTATGTCCAAGAGATTTTTGCCTATGTTTTTTTCTAAGAGTTTTATGGTTTCATGACTTACATTCAAGTCTTTGATCCACCTTAGTTTCCCTTTGTGTATGGGGCTAGACAGTAGTCCAGTTTCATTCTCTTACATGTAGCTGTCCAGTTTTTCCAACACCAGCTGCTGAAGAGGCTGTCATCTCCCCATTGTATATCCAAGGCACTTTTATCAAATATTAATTGACTGTATATGTTTGGGTTAATGTATGGATTTTCTATTCTGTTCCACTGGTCTGTGGGTCTGTTTTTGTGCCAATACCAAATTGTCTTGATTACTGTGGCTTTGTAGTAGAGCTCGAAGTCAGGGAGCGTAATTCCCCCTGTTTTATTCCTTCCTTCTCAGGATTGCTTTGGCTATTCGGGGTCTTTTGTGGTTCCATATGAATTTTAGAATTATTTGTTCCAGTTCATTGAAGAAAGCTGTTGGTAGTTTGATAGGGATTGCATTGAATCTGTAGATTGCTTTAGGTAGTATAGCCATTTTGACAATATTTATTCTTCCTAGCCAAGAGCATGGGATGCATTTCCATTTGTTAGTGTCCTCTTTAATTTCTCTTAGGAGTGTCTTGTAGTTTTCAGAGTACAGGTCTTTCACTTCCTTCGTTAGGTTTATTCCTAGGTATTTTATTCTTTTTGATGCAATTGTGAATGGAATTGTTTTTCTGATTTCTCTTTCTGTTAGTTCATAATTAGTGTATAGGAAAGCAACAGATTTCTGTGTGTTAATTTTGTATCCTGCAACTTTGCTGAATTCAGATATTAGTTCTAGTAGTTTTGGAATGGAATCTTTAGGGTTTTTTATGTACAGTATCATGTCATCTGCAAATAGTGACAATTTGACTTCTTCTTTACCTATCTGGATGCCTTGTATGTCTTTGTTTTCTCTGATTGCCATGGCTAGGACCTCCAGTACTATGTTAAATAACAGTGGAGAGAGTGGGCATCCCTGTCTTGTTCCTGATCTTAGATGAAAAGCTTTCAGCGTCTTGCCGTTAAGTATGATGTTAGCTGTGGGTTTGTCATATATGGCCTTTATGATGTTGAGGTACTTGCCCTCTATACCCATTTTGTTGAGAGTTTTAATCAGGAATGGATACTGAATTTTGTCAAACGCTTTTTCAGCATCTATGGAAATGATCATGTGGTTTTTCTTTTTCTTTTTGTTGATGTGGTGGATGATATTGATGGATTTTCGAATGTTGTACCATCCTTTCATCCCTGGGATGAATCCCACTTGATCATGGTGTATGATCCTCTTGATGTATTTTTGAATTCGGTTGCTAATATTTTGTTGAGTATTTTTGCATATACGTTCATCAGGGATATTGGTCTGTAATTTTCTTTTTTGGTGAGGTCTTTTCCAGGTTTTGGTATTAGAGTGATGCTGGCTTAATATAATGAGTTTGGAAGTGTTCCCTCCTCTTCTATTTTTTGGAAAACTTTAAGGAGAATCGGTGTTATTTCTTCTCTATATTTCTGCTAGTATTCAGAGTTGAATACATCTAGCCCCGGGGGTTTTGTTCTTGGGTAGTATTTTGATTATCACTTCGATTTTGTCACTGGCGATTGGTCTGTTTAGTTTTTCTGTTTCTTGCTTGGTCAGTCTTGGAAGGTTGTATTTTTCTAAGAAGTTGTCCATTTCTTCTATGTTTTCCAGCTTGTTAGCATATAGATTCTCATAATATTATCTTATGATTCTTTGTATTTCTGTGGCGTCCGTCGTGAATTTTCCTTTCTCATTTCTGATTGTGTTTATGTGTGTAGATTCTCTTTTTCTCTTAATGAGTCTGGCTAGGGGTTTATCTATTTTGTTTATTTTTTCAAAGAACCAGCTCTTGGTTTCATTGATTTTTTTCTATTGTTTTATTCCTCTCAATTTTATTTCTTCTCTAATCTTTATTATGTCCGTCCTTCTGGTGACTTTGGGACTCATTTGTTCTTCTTTTTCCTATTTCAGTAATTGTGTCTTTAGACTATTCATTTGGGAATGTTCTTCTTTCTTTAAATAGGCCTCGATTGCAATGTACTTTCCTCTTAGAACTGCCTTTGCTGCGTCCCACAGAAGTTGTGGCTTTGTGTTGTTGTTGTCATTAGTCCCCATATATTCTTTGATTTCTGTTTTGATTTGGTCGTTAACCCATTGATTAATTAGGAGAGTGTTGTTAAGTCTCCATGTATTTGTGAGCCTTTTTGATTTCTTTCTAAAATTTATTTCTAGTTTTATACCTTGGTGATCTGAGAAGTTGGTTGGTAGGATTTCAATATTTTTGAAATTACTGAGGTTCTTTTTGTGGCCTAGTATGTGGTCTATTCTGGAAAATGTTCCATGTGCACTTGAGAAGAATGTGTATCTTGTTGCTTTTGGGTGTAGAGTTCTGTAGATGTCTGTTAGGTCCATCTGTTCTAGTGTGTTATTCAGTGCCTCTGTGTCTTTACTTATTTTCTGTCTGGTTGATCTGTCCTCTGGAGTGAGTGTTGTGTTCAAGTCTCCTAAGATGAATGCATTGCTGTCTATTTCCTCCTTTAATTCTGTTAGTATTTGTCTCACATATGCTGGCGCTCCTGTGTTGGGTGCATATATATTTATAATGGTTATATCTTCTTGTTGGACTGACCCCTTTATCATTATGTAATGTCCTTCCTTATCTTTTGCTACTTTCTTCGTTTTGAAGTCTATTTTGTCTGATACAAGTACTGCAACACCTGCTTTTTTCTCTTTGTTGTTTGCATGAAATATCTTTTTCCATCCCTTCATTTTTAGTCTGTGTATATCTTTGGATTTGAGGTGAGTTTCTTGTAGGCAGCATATAGATGGGTCTTGCTTTTTTATCCATTCTGTTACTCTGTGTCTTTTGATTGGTGCATTCAGTCCATTTACATTTAGGGTGATTATTGATAGATATGTACTTATTGCCATTGCTGGCTTTAGATTCGTGGTTACCAAGGGTTCAAGGGTTCCTTCTTTACTATCTAACAATCTAACTTAACTTTCTTGTTAAGTTATTGTAAACACAGTCTGATGTTTCTTTCTTTCTCTCCCTTCTTAGTCCTCCTCCTCCATTCTTTCTATAATAGGTGTTTTATTCTTTGCCTTTACTTAGTATTTGGATGGTCTACTTTGTTTGCTATGATTTTTTTTTCTCTGGTGACATCTTTTTAGCCTTAGGTGTGCTTCCATCTAGAGCAGTCCATTTAAAATATCCTGTTGTGGTGGTTTATGAGAGGCAAACTCTCTCAACTTTTGTTTATCTGGAAATTGTTTAATCCCTCCATCATATTTAAATGATAATCGTGCTGGATACAATATTCTTGGTTTGAGGCCCTTCTGTTTCATAACGTTAAATATATCATGCCATTCTCTTCTGGCCTGTAAGGTTTCTGTTGAGAAGTCTGATGATAGTCTGATGGGTTTTCCTTTGTAGGTGATCTTTTTTCTCTCTCTAGCTGCCTTTAATACCCTGTCTTTTTCTTTGATCTTTGCCATCTTAATTATTATGTGTCTTGGTGTTGTCTTCCTTGGGTCCCTTGTCTTGGGAGATCTATGAGCTTCTGTGGACTGCGAGACTACTTCCTTCCCCAGCGAGGGAAAGTTTTCAGCAATTATTTCTTCAAAGACACTTTCTATCCCTTTTTCTCTCTCTTCTTCCTCTGGTACTCTTATAATGCGAATATTGTTTCGTTTGGATTGGTCACACAGTTCTCTTAATATTCTTTCATTCCTAGAAATCCTTTTATCTCTCTCTGCCTCAACTGCTCTGTACTCCTGTTCTCTGTTTTCTATTCCATTAACAGTCTCTTGCATCTCATCCTTTCTGCTGTTAAGCCCGTCGATCGCTTGTCTGATTTCTGTATTGTCTTTCCTCAGTTCCCTCACTTCCTCCCTCAGCTCTTGCACATTTCTCTGTAGGTCCATCAGCATGGTTATGACTTTTATTCTGAATTCTTTTTCAGGGAGGCTGTGTATTTCCATCCCTTCAGACTCCCTCTCTGGGGTTGTCTGGTTGATTTTGGTCTGAACCATTTTCCTCCTTCTTTTCATGGCTATAGAATTGGTCACTGATAGTTGCCACATATGTCAGCTGGGCTCTTTAAGACCTTAAAAAGAGAAGAAAAAGAAAGAGGAAAAAAAAGAAAAAGAAGAAAGAAAAGAAAAAACAAAAACAAAACAAAACAAAAAAAACAACAAAAAAAATGCCCACCGGACGTAGATTCTGTGGGAATGCTCTAGGTGGCGCTATTGCCCCACTATGCCACAGCTGTGACTGTGCCGCTCCACAGGGCCCTTTATCGCTCAGGCAGTGGTGGGAACGAATGGGAGGCTGTTGATCTCAGTGAGAAGTGTTAAGTATGGCTACGCTTCCTCAGTCACCAGCTAAGGCGTCTGAAACTCCCCAGGACTCCAGCCTGCTGGGCTGAGTGTGCTGGGGCGATCCAGCTCCTCCGCTGGGCTCCTGTCTCTTTAAGACCGCTGAAGGAAGCACGCCCTTTTTTTTTTCTTTCCGGGGAGCCGGCTGCAAGCACTCTGGCACGTTCCCTGCTCAGATCCTGCCGCTCTGTCTCTCCAGTCCCTGCTGCACTGCGCAATGTGGGTCAGCGCTCCCCGCGCAGATCACCAGGGCTGGCTACTTCGCGGGGTGTACTTCCTTTCCCTCCCGGCTCTGAATCCTCTCCTCCCGCCAGTGCGCTGGGGTGGGGGAGTGCTCGGGTCCTGCCGGGTCTCGGCTCCGTATCTTACCCACCTCTTGGGGTCCCGAGTCCTCTCGGGTGTAGCTGCACGCTGTGCGCTTTCCTGTGTATTCTCGTCTCTTTTTTAGGAATAGATGTATTTTCTGTGTTTTGTAGATAAATATAGTGTTGGGAGGAGATTTCTGCCACCCTGCTCACTCCACCATCTTCCCGGAAGTCTACCATTTAATTTTGTATAATTTATTTAATTTCCATTATTTCCCCAATAAATAATATGTGAATGTTGAAAAATGTCTGGTGATTTGGGAAACTAACAAACCATGCAGTCTAATATTTTCAAAATATAAGAATAACCTACACATGCTGTTGTACTTCTCAGAATTCCCTGATTTAAACTTCAGAGAGACACAAGATTTTATCAACCTATGTAAATAAAATAGAAGTTAATCAAATAAATTCATATTGATTTATTTTATTATATAAACAAGGTGTAATGTTTCAGTTATCAGGTCAAATACTGTTCAATTAAGAAGCTGCAACTTGATCAGTATTCTTTATGATTATTTTATATTCTGTTGGTGGTTCTCAACCATAGGTGATGTGCTTTAAAGAGTATTTAGAAAAAATTTTGGCAGTCAAAATGCTGTTGATTGGATTGTATTTGGTAAGCAAGGACTAGAGAAACTAAGCATATTTTCAATGCATAATACAGTCCCTTAGAGCAAGAAATTGTTCCTTCCCAAATGCCAATTGTGTCTTTATTGAGAAACTCTATTCTTAAAGTTCTAGTCGATTTAAATATTTATTTTAATTAATCATAAAGAGAGTGCTTCTTCCTCATAAAATGATATACTTTTTGACAAATTCTTACCAAATTGCTCTCTGTTTGTCTTTTCTGAACTTTATCTATTTAGAATAATAACCTTAAAAAGGAGGGTGAAGCTAGCTTTCAAAAGGTCTCAGTGCTAAGTTTTTTAAAGTGGAATTTATACAGTTATTGGTAATTATTTATTCCTGAATTAGGCTCATTAATGTTATCAATCTTCAAAATAGTTCATGATTTTAGTGGCTGTAAAACTGAAGTAAAGAGAAAGCTTGGTCTTGAAATGTATCAAAAGTGTGTGCTAATATAATATTTTCTGTTTAAGCAACTCACAAGGAAAAAATTGAGAAAAAAGAAAAACCAGAAACAAAGGCAGTGGCAAAAGGTAACCATTCCTTTCTTATTTCCATAACTAAATTAATTTTACTTTAAAATTTATATTTTGGTTAATAGAAAGCTGGATGATTATCAGAATTCAGCATTTCCTTTACACAAAAATTAATTTGGTTTTACATTTAAAATTTAATATCTAAAATAAAAATAATATGAATATTTAAAATAATAGATCATCTCATAATGTGCAAGAAATATCAACAGCTTTCCTATTTGCAGGAGAAAATTTTTGCCTCCGTGACCTTTACTCCCAAGTGTCTTCCCCTTGGCTGTTATATTACATGGCAATAGGCAGTTTGCGGAGGTAAATGAGGCTGATCTAAAATACAGAGATTATCCTGGATTAACCAAGTGGACTCAGTGTAATCTCATGAAACCTTAAAACCATAGAGATGTGGCAGGAGAGAAAGAGAGATTTTAAGTGTGGCAAGGACTTTCCCCCAACTCCCCATTACTGGCTTGAAAATTGAGGGGCATACATGGAAAGAATGAGAAGAATTCTGCAAACATGTTAAGTGTGGAAGCCAGTTCTTTCTAGAGCCTCCCGTAAGGAATGCAGTCCTGTTGACAACTTGATTTCAGCCTTGTGGACCCTACCCAGAAAACTTGGTGGAGACATGTCATGCTAAGACTTTTGAAACATGGGAACTGGGAGATATTAAATGGATATTGTTTTAGGCAGCTAAATTTGTGGTAATTTGTTACTGTAGCAGTAAGAAACTAATACAGTGTATCTGGTTTACAGCTTTTGACCAGTATTATACCTTGGGTTTCCCTTTAGAAGATTCAAATTCAGGAATTTTTTTCAAGAAGAAAGAGTAACATATACACTTTGATATTTTAAGCTATTAAGTACCAAAAGTGTCTTTACAACACACCAAAAAAAAAGTCTATTAGACTTGCAATGTATTTTTATGTATTTTGGAGGATTGTATAAACAAGCTTTTACTACTTTAATTTGTCTCCCAATTGTTAAATGTTAGAAAAATATGTTCTAATTGATAGTTCAGTCTTATCTCCTAAATTTAAATTTCCTATTTATATTTTAAAATACAGGTTTTATGTGATTATCATATTTGAACATCTAAATCCAGTATTTTCAAGAAGCTGACCATTTAGATAAAAATTGGAATCTATTTTCAACATTCAGTATGTTTATCTACATGATGTAAAATAATTAGGTATTTGGGGTGGACGTTTTCACTAAGTTTTTCCAAATAACTTAACATGAATGAATTGTAAATTGAGACTTTGGTCTTAGAAGGTAGCATAAATTTAGACTGAAGATGAAATTTGTAACTAAATATATGTTACTTTATTCTTTTTGTTCTCTTCTGTTTGACAGATTTGAATGAAAATTAAATGTCTTCCTAAATAGAGCTGGGTGATATGTATATAACCGGACAATACTTTTTGCTTTTTTGTTCCTTATTGAACTCCTAAGTAACTTAAATTCACTGCAAGTTTGTGGAGTAAATGAATGAGTTTTATATGAGAGTTTTAGGGGCTAGTAGCTCTGGAAAAGAGTGTGTAGCACTCACCTGAGTATTCTTAATGCATTTTAGTTTTGAGAAATTCCAGAGTAAAGAAACCTGTTTAACTTAGTGTTTCCAAATCTCTTTGATCATAGAAATAGCCCTCTATCCCCAACACAGTATCAACATCTCCCTGCAAAATTTCTGAGGAACAGTGCTGGGGGACGTGTTGCTCCATTCACTTAAATGCAATAGTACAGATTATCTTGGTTTTACAAGCATCAGGCATTATCATTTTTTTTAATGAAGTATTATTGATACACAATCTTATATTGGTTTCATATACACAGCACAGTGGTTTAAAAGTTTCCCTTATTATTAAATCCTCAGCCCTGCGAGTACTGTTACTATATGTCAACACAGGAAGATATTACAGATCATTGACTATATTCTCCAGGGCACGATCATCTTCATTCTTTCCTTCAGAGGACCTGACAATACCACCTTGTCCTAGTCTCATTTGCTTAGTATACTAAAGTCAAGAAACGTGATGATATTTTCATCAAATTCTTCAGAAAGTGATAATAAAGGCTACCCATTACAATGGCAAATGACATGAAAGAGTCCAATATTGTAGACTTAACGGTGGTGTCTAATGATTATGTGTGATCCCATAGAATAATGTCCCATATGCAACATCTATTATTCATAATTTTCCACAAATGTTTGCTATATTATTGCTTTTTTAATAATTGAACGATTCACAGACTGATTAGTTCACATTCCTAGTTCCTTCCTCCCATAAAAACATCATATCAAATTAATATGTTCAGAATATATATATATTATAATTCACATATAGATATTCATGTATATGCTAATGTGTAGCCCTTTCGGTTTATTAGGATATATCCAGGGGTTTAAAAGTTATTAAAATCATTGTTTCTGACAAGACAAACAGGAGCCCATATCTCAATTTCTGCTTTATTTCTGTCTCTTTAAAGTCAAGTCATTGGAAACTAAATATCTCTGAATTGCCCTTTAATGGGCTTTATTGTTTTATTTGTATTAGTCATTACCAATGCAATTAGTTTTACATTTGCATTTCTAATAGTTATCTTTAAGAAATGCTGTGTTGACAGTTCAATTTCTTGAATGACTTTTAAGAAATTTCAGTTGTAGAACAAAACAATCATATCCTTTTAAAAGGTCTCTTTTATTGAGCTCTGGTATGGACATTGTCTTTTACCGGACATGCCTGTATATGTGCTCCCTGCATATTTCAAATGCCATCTTGTTGATATGCTAAATTCCTGACTACTTACAAAATAATGTTTTCATGTACAAATTAAAGACTCCAAACAAATTAAAAAAAATTCAAACTCCAAAAGTGGGCTACTTTTTGTTTTTCAGTACTTTAACATGGCACCTCCTAAACTCTATAAAAAGTCAAATAATAGTCACAAGTAGTTGTGTCAAGGACACTAATTTTCCATTTTTTTCTTTTCCTGCTTTTTAAATTGCTCTTAACAATCAGTGAAAGATGAAATACTGTGTTGGTAAATAAAAATAATCCAACTTTTCTTTAATTCTATACAGAAGACAAGAAAGCTAAGACCAAAGAAAAGATTGAAGAAAAGATTAAAAAGGAAGTGAAAAGTGAGAAACAGGAGAAAGTGAAGCAAACAGCTGCAAAAGTAAAAGAAGTACAGAAAACATCACCTAAACCCAAAGAGAAGGATGAGGAAGAGACTGCAGCAGGGTCTAAGCATGAACAGAAAGGTAAACAATCAGAGGAGGCGGCCAGAGTTTCTAAAAGAATATTGGGCAAGAAGCAGATGCAGTAAAATTATAAACTGAAAAAGAACAAGATCAGATTTTCAATGGGAGTGAAAGACTCATATAAGTAAATATATTTGCCAGGAAATACAATAATTTGGGAATTAAAATTTGTTTATAGAAATACTAAAATCTGTTCATATATCTAACGATGCATTTTGAAGTATTTTTAAAAGAACATTTGAGTTAACATCTGAAGTTATTTAAAGGTTGAGGATAGATGTTGATTCTCATGATATGGGGATTGTGTTAAGTAGTGGAATAAAAATTGTATGTGTCCTTCTCTTTGAAGAACAGCAGTCCAGGAAAAATGACCAGTCTCAAGGAATGTTTTAAAGGGGTGTATGTTTAAATCATGTAGAAGTATCAAAAAACTATCCAGACATTCCTGTTTCCTCTGCAGGAGCATGTAGTTTAAAATATAGATAAAATTATTCAGTTCAGTTGATTCAATAAGCAGGAAGTTGTAGGAAAAAGGACTTTTAAGTTTCTTTGCCATCTTCCATTGACTAAATTTATGATTAGAAAACTCTGTATCTGACATTATGCTGCTCTTCAATAAGAGCAACATCACATTTACATCCCAATCTCACAGAAATAGAGCATTTAAATGGAGATGGAATATAAATCTGAAATTGTTTATGGAAAGTGCTATGTAAACATAAAAGGGTGGAGTTTTAAGAAGGCAGCCAATGGTCTTATTGTCCCACATGTCTGTCCCTTGTTAAACCTTTTCTTCCCCAAGTCTATTTCCAGCTCCAGGCTGCTACACAATCCTGAGACTCCCCATACAGAGTGGGACCTTTCCTATAAATGTTCCTTAGGGGTATTGCAAAATACATTTTTTCTTTACTCTGGTAGTTTTGAATGATTTTATAAGACAAAAATTAAGGAATGTTTTCTATGAGATTTTCACTAAAAAATCTTAAAATTTTATTAAAGAGTAAGTTATTTGACAGTGAAAATGAAAATAGTTTTCTCCATGATTAAGATATAAGGTATGAAATTTGCAGTTCACAGTTTTTTTAGATTCCATGTATATGTGAGATATGATTTTTGTTTTGTAAGCCACTTCTGTATTTTTTCAATCATTTTTTCTCCTGAATTCACAAGTAATATTTGTGAACTTTGATTTATGACCAAAGATGTATATTTTTGAAAATATATTTTAAAAAGGAAAGGAGGGAAAGAAGAAAGGATATGTTCATTTTTCATTTTTGTTTTTAGTGATTGACAGAATTTTTAACTTAGGTAATTTTCATTTATTCCAAAGTAATTTTTTAAAGATATGATTGTAATTTAAACTTTGGAGCCCTAAAACATCTCATCAGTTTTAATGATGATTATTTTGCCTTGGAAAAGTTAGAAATATTTTTACCTTTCTTAAAACTGTATGTTATTTATGAAATACTTTGGCTCAAAAAAAAGATTGAGTATAGAGGAAACATTTTGAATGGATTTAAATATAGCTGTGACAGAAAACAGAAAATTTCATCCTATATTTCACTGATAGGTTTATTTAAAATTATTACCAAAATCCTAAAATACTTTGCATTTTAGATTGCCCTTTAAAAAAGACAGTAACCACAGGAAAACAGCTGAAACTTACCAAGCATATTTTAATTTATTATCCATAAATACACTGTGTAAAAATTCATGCCAGTTATGTGAGAGTATCAAGTATATTTACCTAGCAACTAGTAACATGAATATACTTTTTGATGTTCATTTTTAGTATCTTTGGTTTTTGGGGGTCCATATTTTATTGATGAGGACACATCACCAGAGCATTTTCAAATAATATTTATTTCTCAGGTCTCATATATTGTACATTATTTCTATCTGATTACCGATAGAAATTACTGATTATATTATTAAAGATAACATTAAAAGGATATTCAAGTGTCACTTAGAGTTAGAAATGAAAGCAGAAATGTGATTTTATCAGTTAAACAAACGCATTTGCTGAAGTAAGGTTCCCTATTGAAAACCACTACCATCAATTAAATAAATGTATCATTAGGTAAATAATCAAAATATTATCTCTACTAGCTGCTCAGACACATAAGTATTTTTTTTCAATTAAACAAAGATTTAAGAGCATTTGTTTATAACGACCTAATTGCATTATGGTTTAACTAAACATGATAAATAAAGGTATAGTGTTTTCTTAATAATTTATTTGTGAGGTGGCTTTGATTTTGAGACCTTGTGTTGATGATTTAGTAGAGTCACGGTAGTTCCTTCTGGGGCAAGGGATTATTTATTTGCTTAGCTTAAACTAGACCTAATGAATTTGAGTCATTCTTTTCATATAGATTTCTAAATAGTTCTTTTTAAATAAATAAGGCTTACAGGTGTTTTGCTCACTGGAAACAGGTTTTTACATAAGGCACATACACTAATGACAATTATTTAATTATGTAGTAGACATGTAAATGGATTCAAATGGGGTTACTTTTCATATTGAGACAATACATTTCTACTTAAAGCATTGGGTATAAGATGCCTGTTTGTACATGCCTAACATAAACTTATACACACAGTTACATAGTCTAGTTTTTATGGACCAATCTGGTTAAAATAGGGTAAGAAGGGTCAGCATGATAAACCATTGCTCCTTGATTTTCTGATGGTCTGTAGCAAATCTGTGGGGAGCAAAAGAATGAAACATCCCACAGCTGTGCTCATTCTTTCTTCTTTTTTTTTTTAAGCAACTGTCGAAGTATTTGTGACAGGCAGAGAAAGTTTAGCTAATGTGAATCTGCCATAGAGCACCAGACCGCAGATGCCCCATTCTCATTAAAGGTTTTTAAATATTTCCTTCCTGTTGACGTTCTGCACCCAGAATGTATTATCTCTCAGCTGCCATTCCACAGGGAACACCAGCAACGCAGCCGCTGAATGACATTCATAACTGTTCCCTGAGGACCAAGAAGGGGAAAAAGGCTAGAATGTGCTAGTCCTAGAAGGATGTTCACTTGGGGAAAAAAAAATACTAAGATAAGAAATTACCCTATGTGAATTACTATCACATAACTAGGAAAGTGAGAGTGATAAAATAGTAAAAAAATTCCCTATTTTCAATATTTGAGTTGCATTTTAAAGAAGCATTTCTATAAAATGAATCTTCCAAAATTAAGAAGCCTTGATTAGCTTTATCCTTAGGTGAAGCAGACAACACTGGGGACCGCCCAATGTGCACCTGCTTAGAATTCTTACCTGTTGCTGAGGTCAACGACCAGGCCAGGGGGAAACAGGCATCCCACTTTAAAATATTCAAAAACTCTTAATTTAAAATATTGTAAAAATACTCCCTCATGTTCCTATTGATATGTTGGTGTCATTAGAATGCTATATCACAGCATCACTTAGATATAACAGAAAATTCCCAAATGTGGTAACTCAATTTTCTACGTTAAAAATAAATGTTCTTTGAATTCACAGGGATTTCCATTTTTAAATTGGAAACTCATAGGATTATTGGTTAAATTCAATAAATAAATGACTCTTGGATTCATAAGATATTGGTGTATTAAATACAAGCATTTTACTTTCATAATCACTTAATACATAAGCTAAATAGTCTCATTACACTGTCATTCGGTTCAAGAAGAAGCTCTGAAGCAGGAAGATTCTAGTTAATTCAGTATTCTATCCCACCTGTGATGTGTATAAACATCCCTTAACAAGTTGGACAAGAGAACAATATCTCATTTTGGGGAGTTATTACCTATACCCTTCAAATTCTAAGTAGTCCCTGCATTCCAAACTCCCGGTAACGTTTCCTCTGGCGGCTGCTCTTGCTGAAGACTACAGTGCCACTAGGAATCACTGTGAAAACACAACTGGGGGATTTTAGATCAGTGATTCTAGAAGCATAATCTAATTATATTCTTCTGGGGTGTGTTAAAAATGCATATTTCCAGGATGCAGACCCATGGAATTATAGGTTTTGCAATGATGGGATCCAGAAAACTTCATTTAATACTTCCCCATCTTTTTGATATCGAAATTGCCCTTTGAGATAGACCACTGAACTATAGGAAGGCTAAATGTAAAAAGCAGTCATTGAAGCTACCGAAACCAAGGGAAAACTTGATAATTTCAGGAAGTCCACCTTTGCCCAACCTCAAATTTACCATTCAAGGGAAATATACTTTTTCACTTTGTGTTATCTTAGAGCCAAATTGTCCATTCTACAATTCTTTTCAGGAAACAGTTATGTCCAGAAAAGAGAAAATACGCTCTACCTTAATCTTACTTATCTCCTGTGCAATAGAATCCCCAGGTCTTGGTAGCAAAACCCCAACTATTACTGCTGGTACACCCAAGAGCAAAATGATTCCTGGTTTGATCTGAGAACTAGCCTCCCTCCCTCACCCCATGTCACCTGTGGAATAATACACTTCAATTCAAGAATCAAAATATATACAAATTTTTGAAACTTTTTGAGTTTTGGCTTACTCATATTTAGTACCAATGAAAATGGTTTTTTTTTTACATCTACCATAATACCTACACTTTTTTTTTTAAGACCTGGCAGATTCATAATAAAATGGATTATTCTAAAAATACTGCTAATACTCTAAAAGGAATGAGGGCTACAAAAATCCATGTATCTATATTTATATAGTGGTAAGTTTTATTATTTCATGTTTGATATAAAAATTTGGATCACTTAAGGGTGTGTTATGTTGTATAAATTCAATAAACTCTCTTGGCCCTAAAGCTGCCCTTTGAATTTGTTGGATTAATAAGATGGAATTATTTATTATATATTTATTTTAAATACTTAAAAACATTAAAATGTAAATCATCTTAAACAGTATCCATTTCATAATATGCAAGATTTGAAGAAGATACGGCAAACTTAACTGAAATTTGGGATGGAATGCCCTCAGCAGAATCTAAAATTAAGTGAAAATTTAAAGGTCACAACAATACCTTTAATTTACAGGGAAGACAAAAAACCAACTCTTGAGATCATTTTTTATCAAGTCTGCCCCAAATGCTCAATCCTATAGACTATTCAAGATCATAAGATGTCTTCTAATAAAGATTGCTCAATTAATTAGCTACCAGTGATATCATTTGATGCTGAAAGTCTGTTCTCTGGATTTGCTCTTCTAACTGAAGAGCATTTCCATGTGGAGGACCCTCTAATACATTGCAAAGGGGTTAGCCTTTTCGAGAAACATTCTGCAGCTCCATTTAGATAATAAGCAGAAGGACTGGAAGTGAATATTTGGTAAAACATTCCAAGCTGGAAACAATTTCCTCTTGTAAACTTCTGTTTCATTATTGGAAGTATATATACTGACAATGAGAAAAAAATGCTATAATATGGTGACTTTTGTAATAAATTTGATGAAAAAGGTTTCCATTTTTAAAAACAAATTATGTCATATTACCCTGAACTAGTCTGTTAAAATCTTTTAAGGTCATTCTTTTCGTATGGAACAAATGGAACTTTATGTTTATTATGTCTCCCCCTCTCCCGTGTTCATGTGAGTGCAAGTTATTCCTTCACAAAAAACATTGTAGTAACTAAAATAGAATTGTGCTATTTTGTTTGTTTTGTTAAACCATTTCTCCCTAGAAAAAAGAGAGGCGTTAATGACATTTTTTCATTGCTTTTTTTCTTTCTACTCTGTCAGATCAGTATGCATTCTGTCGATATATGATTGACATGTTTGTCCATGGGGATTTAAAACCAGGTATTCCAAGCAATTCTTGTACTTGTCTGTTTTTAATAGTCTTTGTTTCTATGACTGTCAGCTTTTTTATGTACTAAACTGTATTTTCATTTTTAAAAAAACTGCATAATGCATGTATAGATATAGAGCAAAACCAATAAAAAGCAGGAGAAATAACTGGCATTAGGGCTTTTAATTCTATTTTCTATTATGCATGGCCGATTGCAAATGAAGTCAGCTGAAAGCTAAAAGACTGCTAATATCTTTATATACAAAATAAGCTAATGCATTTAATAATATCTTGGAGTGAAGACAAATCATTTTATTCCTGATAAACTTAGAAGAAAAGATCTATGACAGTGAAAGTATTGTCTTTTTTAGTAGTGAACAAAATTCATATTAAAATCTATTGCATTGCAAATCTTTAATCTTTTTTCAAAATTTTTTTATTTTCTCACTTTGATATGAACTTGGGTTAATCACTCCAGAGAACTATTGATGGAGATAGTCAAACTTGATTTAATAGTCAACACAATGAAGAAGTATTTTTACTTAAAGGAATGTATCTGTTATCTTTCCTATCTTTAATTTTTGCCCAGAATGTAACAAAGGAATTCTTTACTAACATCTTAATTAAGAATGAGTAACTTGATTGCTTTACTATGCCTTTTGCAATTTTAAAAGCTGATGGTACTATGTTTATGTTTGGGGAAACATTTTTAAGAAAACAGTATTGTTAAGGAAGGAACTAATTTACATTTAAATAATTGAAACTGATTGTTTAAAGCAAACTGTATTTTGTTTTCTTAACTATTTTTATGGAAATCTTTCTGAAATATACTACTATAATTCATGCATACATTGGCAAGCGGGCATCATATCTAAAACAAATATTTAACATATCTAGATCCTAGAAAAGTACGAGATCATGAGAACTTGGCTCCAGAAAAACTTAGCTAATTCTAGTAACTTACTCAAGTTAACCACCCACACTTCATTTTCTTATTCTTTTTCTTCTTTTTAACTATTTTAATGAATTAAAAACTGAAATGAGGGAAAAACTACTGAAAAATATGGTGATTCTCTTGATAAATATGATTAAGGTTAACATGTATACAGTATTATAATAAAATTAAATGGAAGCATTCAGGAAGGTAATTTAATATAGTGAGAAGGCTTTGGACAGAAACACACAGAAAATCCTTGACTCCGTTCTTTTCTAGCACTGGACCTTGAGCAAATCATTGAATTCTACCTAATCTTCAGGGTTCTTACCTTTAAAACTGGAATCTCAGTAACAACCTTGCAAAGTTGTTGACAAAGCATCTGGTAGATGCACAACAAAATGCTGTTATACCTTTATTCTTCAATTCATTCGCTTCAGTACAGCTTATCTGGGTGAGCGTCCCCCATGGAGGAAACCTCAGCATTGACAAGTCCTGGTCTACATACAGTATTAATTCAATTTTAGGTAACAGGTTTGCTGTCTGTTTTGTTAAGCAGTGATGGTTTAAGAAAGTTACATTTTACACATAGTTTGCTTTTATAAGATCAACTGTTTACTTACATCCAAGATGATTCTATATTGTTGAGCATGAGTTTTTAAATTCCACTATCTGAGGAAAATAATATGTTCTGTGTGCCATCTAAGTCATAGTAGATACTAAGTGAATCATAAAATACAATTTCTGTGAAAATTGAAAAACAGAGAGCCATCCATCGTCAAAGTCAGTGAGGGATGCTAACAGTTTAATGGTCACAATGCCAATTATTTCTTTCCAAAAATTCAACAACGCATTAAGATCACAGGAACAGTAAACCATCTCTGCATGAGTTAAGGAGAATTTTGCTGTTAACCATATGGGAAGAGCCCTTCTTAAGTCATATATGAACACTCTCTAAACAGCCATGATTTCAGAAATATAGCACCATGTACTATTCTAACTCCTGAAAATAATCCCAAGTGCTATAGGACCTAGATTTCTTAATTCCATTTATTAAATCTCTGATTGGATTGTTAATTTATTTCTTCTACCTACATTCATGATTTTGAGGGTTTACTGGCATAATGTATAAGAAATTAAAGAATATATAGATCAGTATTTCTTGTCTGGGAGGTAGAAGGGAAGAAGCTGGAGAAAGGAAACCTGTATGGTAGGCCTGTTGATCCATGTAACAAATCATATAAAGCTTCATAAGTGTACAGAAGGAAAATTAATAATATTATATTTGTTGGTGCGACAATACAAAAGTTGAGTGAGAAAGCACTAAATATGGCTTGCATTGTGAAAAGTAAGGAATGAGAAACAAGATTTTATCTGAGTATATTAATTTAGAGAAAATGCAAATGATATGGCTTTGACTCTGACTGACAATTAGAGAATAAAACAATTCCTGCCAAGTTTATTGCTCTGCATGTATCCAGTGTTTATAAAACATTTGTGCTTCCATCTGCTTCTGTTTGAGATAAGTGGAACACCTGTTATTGTTAGCTAGAGTTCATTATTAATTATTGGTAATGAGTTTTTAGGACTATGATTTGATCTTTACCTCTGGGATAAAATATTTCCTTCATATAATATTGTCACATCCTCAAAAGTAGCTCATATTACAGTTTGGATTTGAAAAACCTTATTAATGAAGTGTGTTGACACAATAAGTCCCAAGTTTTTGCCTTTTTATCCCATTAAAGAAAATAGTTCTAAGACAGCCTTAACATTTTCTAGCTTAGATTTTGTCTACATACTGGAAAATGAATTGAATTTCTCTTTCTGATTCTCTATAGTGAGTACTCACTATAGTGAATACTCACAATCCCGACCTCAATTATAGAAACCATCTTAATAAGCCACCTTAAAATGTACCAAGCAGATCATTTTGTCATACCTTATTAAAATTCTCTTGTACTGATTGCTCTATATTAAGTTAAAAAATTAAGAAAATTCTATTTAAACCTAGAAAGTGAGTGTGTTCTACTTAGGTTGACCCTATGGGCAGTTGGAGTAGACATATATATGCAATGTGTTATTTTATAGGTATTTCGGACGCTGAAGAGCTCCCCTCTCCAGAAATACTTTCTCTGTTACCCTTTAATGATCTTATTACCCCCAACATTAGATGTCTTCATTGTGTAGATGGTCAGTGTTATAGGACATATTTTAACCTCTCACTTGTGTGAGGCTGAGCACAGAGAGAGAGAGGTCCTGTTCCCCTTTGGTGACTCTCTTGAAGCTGATGACTGCCGTTCTTTCCTTAGGGCCAAGGGAAGGACTCTGTTATGGGAGAACTGTTAGAACCGGTCAAGGCAGACATTAGTTGTAACACTGAGACCCATTTTACAGAGTTTGTGATTTTTTGTTTTTGTTTTTAGAAATTGATAGCACAGATGGTCAAGTTCTTTTAGATTTATTTATCTTTTCAACTTTCCAGTAACTCCAATTTCCTTCTCAATGCTTTGTGGATAAGCACATTTTTCTTCAGTGACAGCCATGCTGATAGTTCCATTCGTTTAGGTAGACTCTACAAGAAACACCATTATCTTGCTGGGCATTTTCATATTCTCTCTTCAACTTCTACCTGGGCCAAATAAATGGTATGCATTGCTGGGCAGAGTCTACCGAGGTAACCAAGAGACAAATTTATATAAGAAATCATAGGGCTCAACAGACCTTTTTATATTCATTATAGATAAAGAAATAGATTTAAATGTCCAGTACAAGGATCAGGGCTAGTGTTCTTTTGCTTAGCAATTGTAACACTTTTTTTTCCCCCACTTTTTAATCTCTGGAACATTTATGATTAAACTTCAATACAAATTAGAAATTGTCCCACCATTGAAATTCAAGCTACTGTCTGACTTTTTGTTGAACCAAGAATTTATGTCGAGAAAATGTATTCCACTTTCTGTGTCATTTATTCTTATAAAATTCACCTACCAAAATCTTTTCTGATTCTAATAAGACATTCTTTGGGAGCCTGTATTCCAATTCTTTGGGTTTTAAGGCCACTGCTCGAAAGAACCTTGACAAATAAGTTAGTACTCTCATTTTATTAAGATCTTTTTCTTGAACTTCAGTGGTGCTTAACTGCATTTTTGGTTTGATCCTGCTCAGAAGAGGTCAAATGTAATTGCATTATAGTCACTGTTATTTAATGGTTGAATCTAATGTATTTCAGAGCTCAACTGGCTGTAATGGAGAAGAGTAGGTAAGATTCAGCCTTGCTGTTACTTTTATCCAAAAATACTGTTTCATAAAAGTATATTCACTATGGCTCTAAAATCTAATTAGTTTCGCAAAACAAAAGCTTTGGAAATTTTGATTTTTACTCAGTATTTGTTGAACCCCTTCAGCAAGCTGGTAGTTCAGAAAGGAGATAAGACATTGCATAAATAACTTTATAACTAGGGTTAATTTGTTAAGTATGCAATAGAGGCTTAGAAAATGTACATGCTAATCTCAGGATACTAGGAATAAATAGTTATCTCTACTTACCACCCAGACCTCTTAATGTTTTTTCTTTTTTGTATTTTAAATCACTTGAATGTTGTTTGCAGAAATAAGAATAAAGAGATAGTAAAAATTATAAGAACTTAAACACAGCAAACCTAAATGTTTATTTCATCAATTACATAGTTTTGAAGGTGTATATACTCCAAATTGGATACATCACCTTCAAAAAGGAACTAGCTGTTCATCAACTATAATACATAACATGCAATGTATCCAGATTATAGATACCAATTCCAGATTCAAATACATCTTTAATAGATTCTGGCATACTATTATTTCTGGTTCTATTAGAACTTACATCATCAAAATGCAACAGCTGAATTTTTGAAATCTTTGATGGCTCATAATTTTGTTAAATAGACAATGTACTCTTTTACCATAATTGCAAAATATCTTTATTTTTAGATCTATAGACATTACTAAGAATGATAAATCCAATGATTTTTTTGTCATTTATGCATTATTGGTTTCCTTCTGACACATGCCTTCACTTTTCTTCAGCATTTGCACAGTTAGAAATCATAAGCTTTTGCACAGATATCATAAATTTTTATAAAAGAAGAGTAATTTAACATACTCTTTTAAAACCTTAGATGGTTCAAGTTCTTGCCACAAAATATTGCATGATAAAGTTCTTTCACTTAAAGGACTAACTGGATGAGAACACCATATTTTCTTTTTGTCCTCTGCAATGTATTGTTCACTTACTAATTCTTGAATTTGAGAAAATTCATTGTCATCTGGTGAGTCAGAGTCTGACATTTCACTTGAACAATCAATTTTAATTTCACCCTAATCATTAAAGTATAGTGTACTGCTATCTATCTTTTTGAATTTATCTTCTGATTCATCTAATAACTTAAATATCTTCCGCTGTCAACTTTCTTCTCTTTACAGTTATGGATGGAAAATAAAAATTCTAAATTCTAAATTCTAAATTGTGTTCAATGAAATTAAAAATAGACCACAGAAATGTCTCTAGGCTTCTTTTATACCTTCTTGAATGATGATGCAATACTTTAGTCAATACAATAAGACAACTGAATAATGATAGGATAATGATGATTTATTTTACAATTGCATCATCCTTCTAGGCAATTCCATCATTATTCTATTTTCTTTGGGCTATAATCTTTTTTAGTACTGTTAGGAATACTTGATGAGTAATAACAAAATAATTCCTAAGTTGATGAAGTAGAAAATGTATAAGATATAGAAAAATTGAGATCATGAATATTCCATAATGTGCTCTGGATTTTTTTAATTGTCCAAAGGTGCCAGCCACATGGTAATTAGAGAATAGACTGAATTTTTTTCTGTTTAAAAATAAGTAAACTTTTTCTTTGTTCCTTGGAAGACCTATAAGAAAAAATAAGACGACATATCAGTCTCTACAAATAGTTACAATTGCTTAGAAAGAGAAAAACTAAGATTAGCTTCAAAAGACCCTGATAGTACACCAAGACCCAATGGAGACAATGAAAATGTGTGTGTGTGGAGGGGGGGGTGGTCACACAAACCAGGATTGAAATACTTGGCTTGTGTTTTGAATTGTTTTTGAGTTTCAATTTCTTTGTAAAATTAATTCCTTCAGATTCTTAATGTGATAAAATAAAATAATATAGGTACTTGTACTCCCCCCACACCTTTTTGCTTTCTCTTTTACTATGGAAGTTTACTGCAAAAAGATAATACTTCCAGTATGAAAGATCAGAGATGAGCTTCTGGAAGAAGAAAATACTGAAATGGGTCTTGAAACATTGGTAGGATATGCTTATATGAAATTAAGGATAAAAACATAAAAGGCTGAAGTGGTAATAATTAAAGCACAGAATCACAGTATCTTGAAATGTTCTTTGTGACTGTGATTATTGAGTATTTACTCTCTCCTGTGCCCTTAAAGTAATACTATTTAATGCTCATTAAACCCTGGGAGTAGTGCATTATCATCCCTGTTGTACAGAAGAGAGAACTGAAGTACAGAGAGTTTACGTGTTTTGTCCTGGTCCAACACAGTGCTGACGGGGATCCAAATGCAGGCCTGCCTAATTCTAAAGCCCTCGGGATTAAGACCAAACTTCCCTCCTTCCCAGTCAAAGGTGGGGAACTACCAGTGGTTCACTCTGGTTGGCACTCAGGGAATAGAAAGAAAAACAAAATTAGAAATAGTGTGCAAGATGGTTTGGAGAGACCAGTTAGGATTACAGTCTAGGATAAAAAGTAAAGTTTAACTGGGAGATTGGATAGAGAGCATGAAGATGAATTTAGACTTAACACAGAGGTAAATCATAGGATTTCTTATTGTAGATATCAAAGGATTGGAAAATAAAAGATTATTCAGAGATGGTTGGAAAAGGATGCCTGAAAAACCAAAAGGATGCCTGAATTAGGGAGTAAAGGGAGAGGGTGGGTCAAAACTCCTAGAGTGGGCAGAGATGGGGTAGTAAGAGACTGTGAACTCATTACCTATTCTGAAAGCCACAGATGGCATTTGGTTGCAAAAGGGACATATGTGAAGATTCCCATCCAGACATCATTGGTTAAGCACCTGCTAGATACCCAGGTTCATACCAGGTACTTTCACACTCTTTACTTATTTAATTCTCACAGCAAACTCTAAAGTAGGCAGTTAGATAATCAACTGTGGACTTTTGGGGAAAAGTCAGGCGTGGAGATGGGGTTGCCAGGACAGTGAGTGAAATAAGTCAGCATACAAGTACTGAAAATCTTCTGTGTGCTTGGCAGAAGTATGACTAGAGTAGAGGATATCAGAATTCTGAAAGATGATCCCTAACGAGTGGAGGGGATGATTCTTTGAAAGATAAAAAGAAACTAGTAATTAATAGAAAAAGTTTAAACTTGAGAATTAGATTACTTATTATAGATGCTAAATGTTACAAGTTTCAGAGGAGAGAAATTTGTGATTCCTGACATCGGGGAAGGTAACATGAATCTAGAACTTGGAAGATGGATATTTGTCTAGCTGCCAAGGAGTACATAGAGCTTGCTTTGTATATGAATGAAATAGAAAATGAACAAGGACATGACATGGCAGTGCATGTGAAATTGATGTGTTTATATGACAACGAGGATACCAGATTGGTTAGAGGATAAATTAAGATTAAAAAACATTGGGAATAAGAAATGATAAATTTGTAATGACAGATTGCAGACATGTGGGCAAATAGGCAAAGCTGATACTTGGCACACAAGACAGTCTTTGAAGGATTTTATGTAGAACAATGAGTGAAACCAGCCTTTCAGACAGCCTGATCAGGCAGCAGTCTGCTTAAGGCACTGGAAATGAGATAAAATTTGTGAAATATTGTTAAAGCTGGTGAGTCCATAACATGGTTTTGAGGGAAGAAAGGACAAATTTTACTAAGCCATTGTTCACGTAGGTGGTGAAGGGAACTGTGCATAAGTGACTTAAGAAATTGTTACAACTCAAAATGTTATAAACTGTTTTGACAATTTAAGTTCATACGTGTGGTAGAAACTTAACTGAGGTCTAGGTGTAAATGAGAACAGTGAAGTGTGTGCAAGTATTTACTAAAAACGTAGTGTGGTAAGGAAAAGTGCTACAATCTGACCCGTTCTTAACCTAAAATGGAGCCATAGCTTCTTTTCCTTCTTTGGCTAGTTTCTGTTGTTGTTTTGCATTGTTTTATTTTAATCTTCAGAGGTAGCTCTCCAATGCCAGGACTTTTCAGGCAGTGAGAGCAGATGATTAGGTGTGTAGACTCCAAGGCCAGAGAGCATGGGCTTAAAATCTAGGCCCTGCCACTTGATTGAAACATGACTTGGTTAATCAGTCTCTTTAGGCCTCCATTTCCTCCTCTGTCAAATGAGGCTAATGTAAGATTTTTGTAGAATACATGAGCAGATGGTCAAAGGGCACTTAGGAAAGTTCATGACTCTTTCAGTGTTGGCTCTTTACTAATTGAACACACATCTGAGAGTTGTTACAAGTAGAATTTTGTAAGAGACAGGAAAACATTTTTTCAGAACTGCATCAACAAATAAGACAGGAGACCAGTTTTGCACACTCTAGCCATCTGATGTCATCTAGCCTTGAAGGTTCTACTATCTATTTAATGTGGGTAATAATACATAATTTATAGTGTTATATGGAGAACCTTGTGAAAAAATCCTGCATTACATTCATCCAACAAATTTGGTTTAAGTGTCTTCTAGATGAGTTCCAGGAACTGTTAGGCTGTGCAGATTCAGAGTGAGCACATATGAAATGTGATGAGACACTATCTTATGGGGTTGATGTATGGATTAATTCATGCACACACACACACTTAAAACTCTACCTGACTCTGATAAGCATACTAAGCACTATTTAAGTATATAGTGGCAGTGGTGGTGGTCATGCCCAAATATAACAAACTTGTGCTCTTCTACCCACCATTCTTGTATCTTTCTGATGTAATCATCACGTAGCATTCTCATTTGCATTCTCTCCCTAGCAAATCTTTCTTTTGTGCCCTGTATAAATATGTATACTTTCAAGAAACTTTTGCCGTTAAATCCCTACTGCTTGGTACCTTGCTAGATACATGATATGTTTATTGAATTGAATTCATGATGTATAATATTTATCTCAATGAAAAAAATTATTGATGATCATCCCAGAGCAGCCTCTTTATTCACTCCTAGAAATAATCTTGTTATTTAAAAAGATGACAGGTCTCTAAGCATTGCAAATAGGCCCTGTGCAAAGATTCCTAAAGGAGTTATTGGTAGTATCTCTAGAGACGGAGGCTCAGAATTAACAAAGACTGGTTTGCTACGTGCATCAATAAACTGCAGGCAGAATAAAGAATTAGACAGAAATGATAGAAAAAAAGGAGAGAGAGCCTACACTTCATTACGGCGTGCACAGTTCTGGGACAGCATGCTCCCTTGAGAGTTGTCTCCTGATTATTCAAAGTCTGTGGAAACTTTGAAGATAAATGTATCAGATTTTCATATTTGTCTCAATCAGTCCAGGAACCATTATAGTCACTATAATAGCTGGAATGTACAGAGAAATAGATCCCAAGCATTTTTGAGTGGCTGTGATTTCTCTCATGCTGCTAGTACTGTCAGTCAGCTCATTGTGATAAAGGGCTTTTGTTTCGGAAGAAGACTAGTAAATAAGAAGACTTCTTTCCTCTAACAGAAAATTATATGACTTCACTTTCTCTGTGTCCATTTCAAGAGAACAAAATGAAGGCCTGTTTCACTTTTCTCACGTAAGAAATGTGTCTCCTACCCTTTAGGAAGAGGTGCCAGATTTTAGAGGAATATCTTGGCTGTGAGGGACTGCTCACCAAGGTATCATTTTGGTCTAGCCTTGCCACTAGTGGTGGCATGGACCTGCTGTCACACAAAAATAAATCCCTTCTCAGGAAACCTACTGAGACTATTCAAAGCATGTTCTAAAATAGTCTGAAAAAGGAACAAATAATACTGAGTAATTTGAATTGCTGCATGAGAAGCAAGGAAAATTAAGGCTTGATCAAAGAATTATCAAACTAATTAGGTGTTATTTATTAATGTGTGTGTCTTGTAATAATCTTATCTGTCAGTTTATATGCAAGAGTGCAGATTAAAAAAGCATTCTTGTAATTATGTGAATATATTCCCCCTAGTGCTTTTCTAAGGTTCATTTGGCTTACCCAGTAGATAAAGAATAGTGCATCTAGGGCTTTCTAACCATTTAAAGAAATGTATAGCTCTTATCACTTTTCTTAAGCATGTCTTATTTCTAATACAGAAGTAATAAGTAGACACACCATTCCTATTTTGACATAACTAATTGTGTACTAAGTAGTTGGATATAACTATTTTCAGAGACCCGTTTGTTAAACAAATATTCCTCATCCATAGATTGTTTTTTCCTGTTCAGAATATTTGTGCAAAACAAAAGCAATCATGAATTTAGTAACATTAACATTAAGTCTACAGATTGTAGACAGTTCAGCAGTTGCTCAGTATTGTTTGACTACTATTCAAGCCCAAAATATTTTACATTTTGCTTTTCTAAAATAGTCTATGGTAAGACATAATAGTGCTGCTATTGCCACACAGTGGTAATAATTATTTCACATTTCAAGAGAATGCATTTTGCTTATTTATATCTTCATCAAATCCAAGTTGATATGCACAAAGTCATTCTGTTAATCAATCTCCCAGCAGTTACTGAATCCCTAGTATATGTTCTCAATACTAGTGGTCATAACATGAGCTTCAAGTAGAATGAGGTTTCAATCTAGTCAGAGATTATAAATAAAACAATGAACAATATAAAGCAGCTGCAGGATAAAAATGAAAGAAGTACTATGTACTACAGCATATGAAACAAATTGTACTCACTATAAATATGTAGAGAGAGAACCAAGAGGTTAGGATAAGCTTTTTAAAAGTATAGTTCTAGTATTTTGTCAGTGCTTATGTTCAGTTTTATTGTGATTGTTATTACTACTTGCTTACAAAGAGTTTAGTTTTTATTTCTATTTGGGTGGTCAATTTTTTACCCCAAGGAGAAAAAGTGGTGAGATAATTTAGGTGTACTCTTTATAACAACACGAAGTGAGAAATTAATACAGGGTAAACAATGAACCAAGTAACGTCTCACCGTATACCACTGTGTGTCCTTCCAAATTAGACCTCATATACTTCAGTGTCTAATCTGTAATTCACACTTAATTACTTATATTACATCTCTCAAATCCCCACTACTTTATTGTATTCAATATTTCTGCTTTGTGGTTGATTTGCTACTTTGCTGAAGGAAAAACTATCCCCTACTAATGACTTTCTACTGTAACCATCCAGTGTTTAGGTAATGAGTATGTGTTTAGTGGACAAGTCTCATTTGTAAGAATCAGAATCTCTTATAGAAAGTGAGGGAAAATAGACATAAAAAGGGCCAATATTATTATATTGAAACATCCTGTAAAAAACAAACTGATAGTTTAATATTCTCTTATATGGTGACTGCATAAGATGTAAACCTTTTTCCATTGTCTATTATTCATGAATGTGATTATATTAATAATGATTTTCTCCCAGAGGAATATAATTTTTTGCATAATTATGAATAGTCTCCTGGCAAGCACTGGATAAGCAGTGTGCATTCTTTTAAATGACAAAATAATATCAATTATACACAATTTAAAAGAAGAGAAGTTGGATGACTTCCAAATGTGTCATTCAAGTGAGAATATATTTGTGACTTTAATTGTGGTGTTAAGCCTATTAAATAGTAATTATTAACATGCTCCCGATTTATCCTTTATCTATTAAGAAACAAGCATTGAAATACTTAAGTTTATGTTATATTTCTGTAGTTGAAAAACTGTAGAGTTTTATCATTACTAAAGCACCTAGTAGAAAATTCTCTGCTAAAATAAAATGTCAGGTCTTTTTTTCTCTTCCTGAAGTAAATTCCAAAACCAGAAGGTTCCTTTTTAATTGTCTCTATGGTTCTTCCTCAGGCTTTTCATATCCCTTTGAAATGCTTGTTAACATGGAGTACTTGCATGTGTCAAAGACAATAAAAAAAAAAAGGAAAGTTTCCCACAGGTGGAGATGAAAGATAAAACAGTTGCAGATGGAAAAAGGTGGCAGAGTAGGAAGGCAAGGTGAAAACCTCCACCCACTTGCATGAAGGAAGCAACTACAGCAAATACAACTAACCCTGAAAATGGCCTGAAGACTACAGAGCAGACCATCTGCACCTGGGACAGAAGAGAAGCCTACACAGGGAAGGGTAAAGTGGCAGAGGCACAATCAATCAGGACCCTAGCTCTTCCCCACTCCCAGCTCACAAGTGGGAGAGAGAGGAATGGTGTGGTGAGAGAATAGGTGTTCAGGAACTCTGCACACCTGGCCCTGGAGATCTGCTCTGGGAACAAGAGTCCACATTGCATCAGGCCTTGGTGATTAATGGGGCTGGACACCAGAGAGAGTTTGAGCACTCTGGGAAGCTTTGACTCATGCTGTTATGGAGGACAGGCACACTCCATTGGTCCTGCTGAGACCCACCAGAGAGGTGGCAGTTTGAAAGATTTACCAGAAGCAGGAAGGTTGCCAGAGGGGCAAAGGTTGGATGGAGCTCTCGCTGTAGGAGAAAGGGCAGGTGGATACTACTTAACCAAATCAACCTCAGCCCAACTGCTCAGGTGCTGGTGGGAATGCCAAAGGTTCCATCTCCACTGCTGGCAGCTCAGCCCCAAGGCACTTCCCCCTGCCTGCCCTCCCAGCCTGCTTGGAGCAGCAGCAGTCAGAGGGAGGCTTTACCAGCTTTCCTGGCTCTCTCTCAGCCCAACTAGGGAGACATCTCCAAGGACTTCTTCCTCCTCGCTGGCAGCTCAGCCTCACACCGCATTACCCTGTGCACCCGCTGCACCACCCCATTGGCCCAGCAGCCGTGCCATCACTGCAGGGCAGGCAGAGGGCAGCCTTGCCCACAACAACCCCCGTAGAAGTGCCATGCCACTGTAAAGCTCACTAAGGGCCAGCTGAGTTGAGATGCCACCCACAGCAGACTGAGATCAGCCAGTGCCTGCAGACAGGCACTGAGTTGGCCCCACTCACAATAATCCCAGAAGTGCCACTTATGTAGCTCAGGAAGGGCCTTTGCTGACAGAGATCTGCCACTGAAGGCAGACAGGCAGAGAAGCAGCTCCACACATAGCCTACCAACAGCAACTAGGGTTCCACCTCCAAGGAGACCCAGGCACTGGTGGGTAAAGAATCTAGAGATTTTGGACACCACAAGATTCCTTCTTCATAAAGCCATTACTCTCTAAAACAGGAGGCATAGAAGATCTATCTAACACAAAGGTAGAAACACAGAAACCAAGACAGAATGAGGTGGCAGAAGAATACGTTCCAAACAAAACTACAGGGTAAGACACTAGAAAGAGGCCTAAATGAAATGGAGATCACCAGTATTTTTGATAAAGGTTCCAAAGTAACAGTCATAATTATGCTCACTGATCTGTGGAAAAGTACTGACAATCTCAGGGAGGATTTCAACAAAGAAGACTTGAAAAAGAGCCACTCAGAGCTGAAGAATACAGCAACTGAAATGAAATATACAATGCAGGAAGTGAATAACAGATCACACCAATGAAGTGAAAACAAAGAAGCTGAATAAGAGAGAGAAGAAAGAATCTCTAGAAAGGAGAGGCTGCTAAGAGAACAATGAGACAACTCCAATCAAAACATGTTTGCATAATAGGGGTCCCAGAAGGAGAAGGGAGAGATAAGGGAGTAGAAAGTCTCTTTGAAGAAATAATTGCTGAAAAATTCTCCAATCTGGGTAAGGAAATAGACATCCAGGTCCTGGAAGTGCAGAGAGCTTCTAACAAGAGGAACCCCAGGAAGACAACACCAAGACATATAATTAAAATGACAAAGATTG
Source organism: Smutsia gigantea (assembly GCA_032199065.1). NCBI lineage: Eukaryota > Metazoa > Chordata > Mammalia > Pholidota > Manidae > Smutsia > Smutsia gigantea. The sequence goes on along the minus strand of JAVSCE010013005.1, from coordinate 111,591 downwards.
AGGATAATGAGAGTGTATTGAAAGCAGCCAGAGAGAAAAAAATAACTTATAAGGAAACCCAATCAGGCTATGAGCAGATTTCTCAGCAGAAACTACAGGTAAGAAGGGAGTGGCATGAAACATTTATTGTATTGAAACAGAATGACCTTCAACAAATAATCCTCTATCCAGAAAGATCATCATTCAAATGTGAGGAGAGAAATTAAAAGTTTCTCAGATAAATGAAGGCAGAAGGAATTCACCACCAATAAACTGGCAATATAGAATATGTTAAAGGGGCTTCATTAGATGGAAGTGTTCTTAAGCCTAAATACTTTTCACCAGTGAAAATAAATCCACACTAAAGGTAGTAGACCAATTATCAAGCAAACATGAAGCTAAAAACAAAAGTAGTAAAAACAACTATACACAAAATCAGTCAAGAGGTACACAAAAAATGTGCATTATGACACCTAATACATGACTGAGGAGGAGAAAGAAGAAAAAAGAAGTACTTTCAGATTGTGTTTGAAATAGAGAGATCATCAACTTAATACAGATGTTATGTAGTTAGGAAACTATCCTTGAACTTTATGGTAACCATAAACCTAAAGCCTATATTAGATATATTAAAAAGAAAAGGAAATCCAGTCACAACAATGAAGAAAATCATCACATAATGAGATAAGAGTATAAAAAAGGAAGAAATAACAGAGAGGAACTACAAAAACAACCAGAAAACAATTAATATAATGAAAATAAGTACATACCTATCAATAATTATAATAAATGTAAATGGACTGACTGCACCAGTCCAAAGACATAAGATGGAAGAATGAATAAAGAAACAAGACCTATCTGTATTCTGTCTACAACATACTCATTTAAGACCTAAAGACATAAACAGACTGAAAGTGAAGGGATAGAAAAAGATGTTTCATGCAAATAATAGGGAGAAAAAAACAGGAATAGCAGTACTTATACCAGACAAAATAGATTTCAAAACAAAGAAAGTAACATGAGACAAAGAAGGACATTACATAATGATAAAGGGGTCAGTCCAAAAAGAGGATATAACCATTATAAACATCTATGCACCCAACACAGGAGCACCTATTTATGTAAAACAAATCCTAACAGGACTAAAGAGAGAAATAGGCTGAAAATTAATCATATTAGGTCACATTAACACAGCATTTATATCAATGGAGAGATCAACCAGACAGAAAATAAATAAGGAAACAGGCACTGAGCAACATATTAGATCAGATAGACAACACATATCTAGAGAACGTTCCACCCAAATACATCAGGAGACATATTTTTCTCAAGAGTAAATGGAATGTTCACCAGACTATATCACATACTAGGCCACAAAAAGAGCCTCAATAAATTCAAAAGGATTGAAATTGTATCAAGCGGCTTCTCAGACCACAATTGTATGAAACTAGAAAAAAATTACACAAAAAAGACTAACCCACAAACACACTGAGGCTAAACAACAAGCTTCTGTATAATTAATGGATGAATGAACAAATCATAGTAGAAATCAGGCAATACATGGAGACAAATGAACATAAAAATACAACAGTTCAAAATCTGTGGGCCACTGCAAAAGCAGTTCTAAGAAGGCAGTATATGGTAATACAGGCGTACCTCAAGAAACAAGAAAAATCCCAAATAAACAGTAAATTGAGAACTAAAGATACTAGAAAAAGAACAAATGAAATGCAAAATTAGTAGAAGGAGGTACATAATAAAGATCACAGCAGAAATAAATAAACTGGAGAAGAATAAAACAGTAGAAAAAATTCAATGAAATCAAGAGCTGGTTCTTTTGAGAAAATAAACAAAATAGACAAACCCCTAGCCAGACTTATATAGAAAAAAAAAGAGAGGACACAAATAAACTAAATCAGAAATGAAAAAGGAATGGTTGTAACTGACACTGCATAAATACAAAGAATTATTAGCAAATTCTATGAAAAATTATATACCAATAAATTGGACAAGCTAAAAGAAATGGATGAATTCCTAGAGAAGTAAACCTTCCAAGACTGACCCAGGAAGAAGCAGAAAATCTGAATAGACCAATTACCAGTAACAAAATTGAACTGATCATCAAAAAACTCCCAACAAACAAAAGTCTTGGACCAGATGGCTTCACAGCTGACATCAAACACTTAAAGGAGAGCTGATATCCATCCTTCTTAACGTATTTTTAAAAGTAGAAGAGAAGGAAATACTTCCAAACTCATTCTATGAGGCCAGCATCACTCTAATACCAAAACCAGACAAAGGTACTATATATTATAGAAGTCCTAAAGACTCCACCAAAAACTATTAGGATTAATAACCATATTCAGTGAAGTTGCAGGATACAAAATTAACACATACATATCTGTTGTGTTCCTATATACTAACAATGAACTAGCAGAAAGAGAAATCAGGAAAACTATACCATTTACAGTTGCATCCGAAAAATAAAATACCTAGGAATAACCTAACCAAAGAGATGAAAGACCTGGGCTCTGAACGCTATAAGATACTCATGAGAGAAATTAAAGAAGACACAAATGAATGGAAAACTATTGCATTCTCATGGGTAGAAAGAATTAATATTGTCAAATTTCCATCCTGCCCAAAGCAATTTACAGATTCAATGCAATCTCTATCAAAATACCAACAGCATTTTTCAATGAACTAGAGAAAAGAATCTGAAAATTTATGTGGTACCACAAAAGACTCCAAAATAACCAAAGCAATTCTGAGAAAAAAGGACAAAGCTAGGAGTATTATGCTCCCTGACTTCAAGCAATACTACAAAGCTACAGTAATCAAAACACTATGGTACAGGGGCAAGAAGAGACCCATATATCATTGGAAAAGAATAGAAACCCACATATATATGGTCAATTAATATATGCTAAAGAAGCCATGAATATACAATAGGGAAAAGATAGTCTCCTAAATAACTGGTGTTGGAAAACTGGACAGCTACATGCAAGAGAATGGAACTAGATTACTGTCTAACTTCATACACAAAAATAAAATTAAAATGGATTAAAGACCTAAATGTAAGACATGAAACCATAAAACTCTAAGAAGAAAACATAGACAAACATCTCTTGAACATAATCATGAGTAATTTTTCTCTGGACATATTTCCTCAGGCAAGGGAAACAAAATAAACAGTGAAAAGGTGGGACTGCATCAAACTAAAAATCTTCTTACAGAAAAGGACACCATCAACAGAACAAAAAGGCAACCTACAGTATGGGAGAATATATTAGGAAATGATGAACCCATTAAGGGGTTACTATCCAAAATATATAAAGAACTTAGGTGAATCAACACCAAAAACCCCCAAATAACCTGATTAAAAAAAAATAGACAGAGGACCTGAACAGACATTTCTCCAAAGAATAAATACAAATGGTCAACAGGCACATGAGAAGATGCCCCACATCACTAATCATCAGGGAAATGCAAATCAAAACCACAATGAGATGTCAGTTCACACAAGTTAGAATGGCCAATATCCAAAAGAAAAGAAATAATAAGTGTTGACGAGGATGTGCGGGAGGAGGGAACCCTTCTAACTGTTGATAGGAATGTAATTTTGTGCAGCCACTGTGGAAAGCTATATAAAGGTTCCTCAAAAAATTAAAAATAGAAATACCACATGACGCAGTAATTCCACCTCTAGAAATTTACCCAAGTAAAACAAATTCCTGATTTGAAAAGATATATGCACCCTTTTATTTATTTCCACATTATTTACAATAGCCAAGATATAGAAGCAACCAAAGTGTCCATCAACAGATAAATGGATAAAGAAGTGGTCCAAATACACAATGGAATATTATTCAGCCATAAAAATAAAGAAATCCTGCCATTTGGGACAATATGGATGGATTTAGAGTGTATCATGCTAAGTGAAATAAGGCAGGTGGAGAAAGACAAATACCATATGATTTTACTTATTTGTGGAATCTAAAAATAAAAGAAAAGAAAATGAACAAAATAGCAGTAAACTCATAAATACTGAGAAGTGACTGGTGATTACCATGGGTGAGGGGGATAAAGGGGCACAGAAATCTCAGGCTTAATATAAGTTGGTCGTGGGGATGGTAGTACAGCATGGAGAATATAGCCAATGGTTCTGCGACATCTTTCTGTGCTGACAGATAGTAATGGCACTAACTGGGGTGAGGATTTAATAATTTGGGTAACTGTTGAACCATTGTGTTGTACACTTGAAACCAATATGAAATTGTATATCAACTATACTTCAATTAAAAAAAAAGTTGCAACATTCCTCCCCTTGCCAAGTCCTGTGTGGTGTGGAAATAGCTAAACAGGCTGGTTGAAAGTGACAAACTGATTTTTTTCTCTATGGATAAGGATCCCTGTGTAAAAAAGAAGCAATAGTTTTTCGAATGCTATGCAATAGCTCTAAAAATTATCTCCCTGCAGTTGAGGATATGAAGAGCAGAAAGTCACAAAAAGCCTTGATTAACACAGCTTTCCAAAAGTTGAAAAAAAAACGCAGGTAATCATGCACAGATTATTCTGCATCTCCCCTTTAAGGATTTTTTAAGGTCTATTGGAGACATGATGATGACAGCATTAATAATGATGAAAAGATTTGCCACGTGCTGAGTGCTAATAGTATGCCAGGCACTGTGCTAAACTCTGGGTGTGGATGATCTCACTGAGTCCTCACCATAACCTATGAGGTGCATTATAACTCTCCACCTCATAGATTAGGAAATTGAACCTAGAGGAAGTTGTGGAATTTGTTCAGATGGCTGTATATTGTCTCCAGCACTGTAGGGAGAATTATAAATATGTTTTTAAAAGGGCATACTGCCTGCCTCTTAGGTTTTCTCCTTTTCCACTCTGTTTTCTAAGTGGTGTAATTTAAGGCAAACTCACAATCTCTTTTTCCCTTATAATGTAAATATTACACGTACTCCTAAATCTTGCCCAGGTAAGTGCTAAAGAAAGCAGGCAATCTGCTGATAACTTTTAGATGCTTTTATTGAGTTGTCACTGAAAGGAATCTGGTATAGAAATCCCAGGCTGAGGGAACTGTGATTCTACACCCAAGAGTACACACTTGTCACCAAAATTATTGAAGGAACCTTGGCTAGAGCTTACTTTTAAATTTCCTGGATATCTATTATGTTGGCCCCAAAGCCTGATATAATGTCACCCAGTTTCATCATTAGATTTTTTAGCTTATTTTATTCTTAATGGTTAGAGTGACAGCAAATTGAGATGGAAGAGAATATAGAATAAATTTATCTCTAAGGTTAGTGGATTCTGAAGTTGTTGAGAATGAAAACAACAGATTCTAGTAGTTTAGGAATTGATTTAGCAATCAACTGTGCCATCTGCTCTCTGTCAATAACCTCTTTGGTAAAATCCTAAAGTCAAACAACCAGAAAAGATATGAGACAGAAGGAGGCCCTATTTATTCTCCATGTTTAGAGAGTTACAAAATGTCAAGCCTCCTACCTCTTAAGAAGTGAATTTGTTATTCCACTTGTAGTTCTTTTAATACATTTTGTAAATGTAATGATTTTGTCTTGGCAACCATTTTTTTCTTTTATTTCCTTACCTTTCTGGTTGCTATTCACATTCCCAATGATCAGTAATTTGGTGTGACTTGATTTTCAGGTTTGAGTAAATTACTAATGTGTCTTGGATCTTTGAAAATAAATCCTGAATATAAAACTTGCATGTTATGTTTAATTCAAGACCAATGGCACATTATATGTACTCATATTTAGGTATCTGCCATATTATAATTACCTGGTTGGTAAACCACAATGTTATTAGAACTGATACTTCTGTATTTTCAGCAATAGTCAACTAAATCAAATGAGTAATAGCCCATTATTCATTATTCAGTATGTTAATATATAAGAGTGAAGGAGCATACCTAGGAATATAAATGAAACTTGAGATTTTAGCTTAATATTTTATTGAAATTTTGTGATTTTCCTTGAAAAACCACACATTTTTTATTCTTTTCAATTATGTACTTAAATTTTACACATAAATATAACACTTTAATTATTTGTCATGGAGGAAAATTTATTTTTATTAACTAAAGTGTATAGTTTATTTAGATCTCAACTTCTTTTCAGTTTTATTGAGAAACTGACATATAACATTGTATTAGTTTAAAGTGTGTAACATGGTTTGCATGCATATACTGTGAAATTGTTACCACCGTAAGTTTTTAGTTGACATACATCACCTCACATAGTTGTATTTTTTTCTTGGGATGAGAACTTTTAAGATATACTCTCTTAGCACCTTTCAAATTCACAATACAGTAGTAAATACAGTCACCATGCTATACATTACATCCCCAGGACTTATTTATCTTATAACTTAAAGTTTGTACGTTTTCACCACCTTCATTCATTTTGATCACCCCACAATCTCTACCTTTGGCAACCGCCAATCTGTTCCCTGGATCTATAAGTATGACTTTTTTATTGTTGCACAAAAAAGCAAGATCATATGATATTCACCTTTGTCTGGCTTATGTCACATAGCATAATGACCTCAAATTCCATCTATGTTGTTTCAAATAGAATTCCCTTATTTTTTATGGCTGAGTAATATTATATATATACACACACCACATTTTCCTTATACATTCATCTGTTGGACAGTTGGGTTGTTTCCATGTCAGCTATTGTAAATAATATTGCAAAAATTGATTTCTAATAAAATGAGAAATCTTTGCACTACAGTTTCTACCACTTACCACCTTAGAGAGTAGGCATTCCCATTTTGGTAAAGAATGTTGGATGTTTCTGACAATGGAAAACAGCATCTCAGAGACCTAATTTAAATTCATTATAACTCTGAATTTTGAATCAACATAACTAATGACCCAAAACATAGGATATTTGTATTTTGAATCATCTTCAAATACATCAAAGGTTAAAATGTCTATTAATAATATCACTTGAGTATAAAAAAATGAATACACATTTAATATGTTTTGTTATAAAATGATATTTACTACAGATTCTAAAACATAACAGCAACATAATAGTTGTCTGTAATAAATTGAAATCGTGCAGTATTATTCTTAATTTCATCATACAGTTTGTGCATTCCCTGTCTGTTTATGCTATTTCTAAAATATGCAAACACAAAGACAACTTCTTTCTCTGCAAAGAGCACTCTACTGGGAATCCTCATACATGGACCCTACTTATAATTCTCTAGGGTGAATTTAGCAAGTTATTCAACTGTTTTCAGTGAACCTGAAGGCATCTTCTGGCACTAAAATACTATTCAAATTACATCTTGTAGGTGCAGAATTCTTTAGGCTGTAACATAACACAGTGGGCAATTTACAGTCTTTCCACTTGAGGAGACTTCTAAATATTCTGAATATATTTTGAGTGTTAATATATTGATTTAGCTGTTTAATGAATGAAGCTACCTTTCTTTGTCTTTGATCTTTTAGATCAGTTTTTCCCACTAACCATGGATAAATGCATTAATGTTTCACTTTCATGCAAACATTGTTGTTCCACTCATTAATAGGTAAAGATTCTCACAGAAAGAAAATGAATGCTTTGGTCTTGACCTAGAAATGATTAAACAAAAAAAAGAAATGAATAAAATTTTATTATGTATTTTGTTGTAATATTTTATACTCTACCAACAACTGAATTTATTATAACTTGGTCAGTTCATATTCAAACATTTTAGAGATAGCACAACAAAATAGCATTTAACAGCATTCACTTAATTGTTCATTTTCCCCTTTAATTATTAATTTTCCATTACCAAATATGTTCCAAATTCTGTCCTCAAATTGATCATAGCCTATTGAGGATTTTAAAAAAGAAAGAAAAAGCCCAGACTTGTAAGTAAACAAATGCATTGAGAATCAAAGGATAAAGTGTATACTGGGTACTCTGGGAGCATAAATAGTTACAAGAGGAGCGGTTGGAGAAAGTCAAGGAAGCAATAAAACAGCTAAGTTTTGAGCAATCCCTAGAGTAGGCCATGTCCTAGGCAGTTCGATCACTGAGAATTTGAAATCTCACAGATACGTGACATTTCACTGGTCATTGGATGCCTTCATGGCAATTAGGATATTTGTATTTCAAGTACATCATATACTTTTTACTTCATTTTATTAAAATTTGATTGCAGTCTATCTAATTTGCCTCACTGATCTCTTTTTCCTAACAGTTTTGGCCTTTGGACTAAAAGGAAAACCTACAATATATTAACTATTTGTCTGTTTCTTTCATCTTGTCTGTGCTTTGCACCTTATGCACAAGTATGATTTGCTGAGGAGTTGAAAGAGATTGTTCAGATAACTAGACAAAACTAAGAAAAGTGAGGAAATAGTAATTCTGGAAGTTGGAAAACCTCCCAGATGACAGTCTATCTAGAATTGTGGAAGTGAGTGCAGGTAACAAAGAGATTGGCTTTTAAGTAGCCAGCTTCTTGGATGGTCTGTTTGAGGTCCATTCAGCATCTAATTAAGGTTACACAGAACATGACCATTGAAGAAAACTGTAAAAATGTTTATATTAAGAAGTGAATTTTTACAGATCTTCCAAGGGTTATGAGTCATTTATAATAGATTAAAATAATTGGCATTTATGCTGACTTTCCAAATAGATACTATTAAATAAATTGAAAAAATAAAATGGAGTAAAAAAACCTTAAACCATAAATTGGGTCTGCTCTCTGCATATGACCTTGTTTAAGCCATTTGTACTTCCAGAGACCATTTTCATCCCATCCAAGAAGTTAGGGTGTCAGAATGGCTGATTTCAAAGGTTTCTCCCATACCCCCAAACTGTATGATTATGATTCTGCGCATCTATTTTTGTTAGGTCCCAAATAACACGTAATCTGTTATAATCAAAATACAAGGATAAATGGAACAATGATATGGAATCAATCTCATTTCTTTAGTTGCCTGTTCCATGGAAAATTACTTCTACTTCATTAATTGGAGATGAAGAAGAAAAAACACTAATATTACCTTTATCATTTTTAATCAAAAGAATGCATAAAATATGCATTTGGCTACTATTCCTTGCTTTCCATCAAAGTGAATATGCAAATATATAACACATGGAAATATTAGGGCACCTTTTTATCAGGATGCAAAGAAACCTTTCCAGTAGAAAGATATTGGCCTGGAGGATATGCTCTTTGATTAAGAAGTTGAAGCTTTTTGTGTTTTAAACACCCTTATGGTAGACTTGTGTAGCCAGTTTATACTAAATAATCCATTTGCTTAAAACTTTCTAAAATAATTTTTTAAAAATCTTGAAAATGAATTACCAATAAGATAAGTTATTAGAATGATCCAGTTAAGTAACTGTTTTTTATTTCCTTGTCTTCTATATAACTCATCTGGGAAAACTGAAAACTATGTAATTCAAGAGGCAACAATGACTAAGCAATTTAGTCCATAAACAGCATCTAGCTGGGTAAATGGAAAATTTCCTGCCCTTATCTGGGTACTATACTTCTCATTTGTTTCCAGAAACTCAAATCAAATTGTTAGTCATCCTTGACATCTTTCTCTCACTTCCTACATCTTCATTTAAAAGTCCTATTGGATTTATGTCAAAATATACTCTGAATCCATCCACTACAACTTCAGTGTTTTTTCATTGACCATATATTTAAAATTGCTACCATTACTCCAAATAGCATTCCTTATTACTCTTCCTGACATGTTTTTAATAGGACACTTGTTTCCATTTTATTTATTAGTTGCTGCTTTTGTCTCTGCCTACTTACAGCTCAGTGAAATAGGGGATTTTGTCTGTATTATTCACTAGTATAACTCCTTATTATAGGTAAGTGCCTGGGACTGAGTAGTCCCTCAATAAATTTTCTTGCAGGAATGACTGAATCTCTACTGCGGTCCACCTAGTCCTAGCCACCTGTCTCTCATTAGGGTTATATCAAGTCTCCAACGGGTCTCCTCCTGCCTCTCATATCCTTTCCTTTATAAAAGCTGGTTTTGTTCACACAACAGTGATCTTTTGAGAATCTACATGTCACACTAAAACCCTGCAAAGCCTGCCGTTGTTGCCCTTAGGACAATTCCAAACTCGTGGGAACACTCTCGAATTCTCTGATCTGAGCTTGTCTCTGCTCTCCATCACCAAGGAGCTTTCAGCAAGCCTGGCTGATTCCTTGCTTACACTTTTTGATTTGCTTTTCTGTGTCAGAAACCTTTGTATCAGAGATCTTCCTGAGGTCTCCTCCTTCGTATTCAAGTCAGAGCTCACGTGCCTCCCCTTGGAGAAAGGGCCACTTCAGACATCCTACACCTATCATGCAGTTTGGGGACTTACACAAAGGCTGCCTCCTTGGTTCCCCTCACCAAGACAGCACCAAGTGGACCGGATGTCGGCTTGGAGCTGCACCAGTCCCCGGAGGAGAGCTGCTGCTTCATTTTACACGGAGAGGTCTTCCTTCCTGGCCCAACCTTGTCACCACAGACTGCATACCTTCAGAGAGTATACATCTTTTTTTTTAATTTGCACAAAGCTTCATAGGCTGGCGGAGTCCTGCTTCGTCGGGGCCTTTATCTTCCTTTTCAGTTTAGCATGATCTCTTTCCCCTAGTCATTGTCTGTTTCACCACTCTGTTTTGATGTCCCTACATTGCTGAGACCTGAAATTATCTGTCTTGCTTTTTCTTGCCTCTCTCCCTCCATTTCTGATGTAAGTTCCATAACAACAGGGTCCTTCCTTCTCCATCGTGGTTCCTCAGTGGTTTCTTTGGTATCGTCACACTCATGAGCACTCACAGCTCACCTGGAGAAGACATTGTTGTTCTCATTGTATCTTGAACCACCTGACGCCTAAACTAAGTGATAATTGTCGGTTTATTGCATGTCCCCATCCACTGAGTGCAAGGAATGCAAAGCATGTGTGTAGAATTTGGCAATACACAAGTGGGAAGTATAAAGATGCCTATGATTGGAGTAAAAACCTCTTTGATTCACCCACCTCATACAAACTCCTGAAATTCTTCAGATGATTTCTCATGGTGAGGTCCCCAATTCACAGGTAAATTCACAAACCTGGGATTATTATGCGTGGTGTCTCAAAAATTTTTTTAATAGATGGGGTGGGGAGGGAGGAGTGGTCGAGACTTCAAATCCCTCTGGTCCACTCTGCCCATTTTTTAAGTGGTTCAAAAGCACAAGGCAAGAGAAAGAGGCCCTCATTAAGGAAACTTGAAGGTCAAGTTGTCCCTATTTTAATATAGGACACAAGCATAATCATACATCTCAACCTAAAATATAAAACCACATTTTCATTTATTTAAGTATTTTTTCAATTCTAAACTTTAAAACTATTTTTCTACATGTTACAGAAGTAGTCTAGGAACCTTGTGCCAATGTATAAAGTAATATTATTGCTCTAATAAACCTGACTATCATTTTCTTACTAAATTCAGATCTTCCCACTATAACTTTAGTCATAATATCACAAATGATTTTTATGAAACTGAAAGAACAAATTGGGATAGGGATTTGTAATTATTTCACACTGTGTATTTTTTTAAGTGTCAATGAATTTTAACTCAATGGTCACTTACAAGAATGACATGTTTTCTGTATCAGGACCCATTGCCATTCATTGTTTGCACTACAGTAGGCCTCTCAAAGGGTTTGTAGCATTCTGGGTATACTCAATACCTTTAGGGAAATGTAACAGAAAACTAAGGAACACAATATCTATCAGACATTAGAGAAAAAATTCCCTCAACATTTGTTTCAAGATTTAGGTGGTAGACTTTAGCTGTCTAGAAGTGGCTTAGAACCAGGGAATCTCCTTTGATAAAGAAGCCAAACAAGTTAAACTTTAGTATAGTGAATTGTTTTTACTTCATGTTATCTGAATTCAGCTCATAGCCTCCTAGTTGACTTGAGATTCTGAGTAATCCCATTCATCATTTCTAGCAAAGTAAACATCAGTAACTGAGATCATTAGAAGAATGCACACTGTATACCATCCCCAGTGGAATTTGAGTAAACCAAAAGCAATCATACTGACTTGTATGAAAAGAAACTCAGAACAATAAAATATTGGCAGCTTACAAACATGTAATTCAGGTATTATGGAAAATAAGCCAGCCAAAATCACTCAAGGAACAAAAATAAAGCCAACTCACTATGTTTGAATGTCAGAGGGATTTTCAGGTAATAGCTTGTAAAATGAAGGGCACCTTTAGAGTTCCAATGTAAATTTCAACAAGGTAAATCTTCCTTTGGAGAATAACAGACCTCAGAAATTCTAAAGGAATATATTCCTAGTAAAATTATAATCCTCTTTCCTGTAAGTGAGTTCTGCTATTTCTGTCATGTTTAATTTTATCTGTTGCGGTGTCTTTGTTTTTTTACTTCAAAAATCTGTTCCAAGTCCTCTTGTGTAATTAAATGGGATATAAATTATAAATACATTATTGGGAAAAATTAATATTTTGAATATCTATGTGTTAGGTATTCATCACTTAATTTTCATAACCACCTAGAAACTATCCTCATTTTATAAAGGCCCTAATTGAGGTGTGCATACTTCATGACATTTTGAAATCCACACAGATTATAAGTGATGGAGCCCAAACTCTCACATACAGCTATTTTATTCCAAGCATGTAGTCTTTATACTAAGCAACATTGCTTTCATTATAAAATTCCATATTTAATAGAGTATCAGATGAATGCAATGTATTGCATAATATTAAACGTGATATTATTAATTCATGTAGCAAAATGGTCTCTGATTTCAACAGGTTCTCTGACATTATTTGAACATAAAAAGAAGACTTTTCTATAAGTTAGTACTAATGGGACTTGGTGCCCCTAGCACAACAAAAGCTTGTCCTGAGTAATAATTCCCCTGCCAGGGAATCGCTGTTGCTATGGAAGTAGGGAGACATCTGGCTTTTTCTTAGTCTTTATCTTGTGGTTCCTCTTCCCCACTGTGTCCACTGCCTCAGAACCAAATAGTCATTTTAGAGAGTACAGTGTAGTTGATTACAGACATACAGAATCTCTGACAAAAACTGGATATTGCACTTTATGCAACAGAAGCACTTACACTGCAAACCCAGTTTGTCTTAATAGTTCTTCATAGCCTGGCACCCAAGCCTTTTCACCACATATTCTCTGTCTGGAATCCCTGCTTCTCCTCTTCCTCCCACTCCCTTTTTTTTCCTCTTCCCTTTTTTTACCCAGCAAATTCCAGGTTACAGTTAATCTCCTCCAGGAATCATTCTGCAACATCCCCTCTGTGTGTATAATTCCCATCACCACACTCTATTGTCATGATCTGTGTATAAGACTGTTTTAGCCAATATACTGGGAACTTTTTGAAAGCAGGTTAGGGTTTAATGGTTCTTCAGTGCTGGTACATAATAAGTGCTCACTAAAATCTTTTCTAAATAAAATAATAACATTATAGTTCTTCCAGGAAAATCTAAGAATATTGTTTTGTAAAGATTATGAATAATTCCATGGGGAGATGATTTCATATATTTTGAAATAAATTCCTAAAAAGTTTATTGAGACTATTAAAGATGATGATTACATATCACTGTTGTTCATGAAAGTAAGTATGAGAGGGAGACAGCAACTTAGATCGAACAGGCCCCATTCCACAAAGATATTTTTGAGAGCCTTAGTATTTAGAAACGATTGATTTATATTCATAGTCGCCTATATTAAGCTTTAGTCATCTAATCGGTTCCTTCTTAAATCTAGACTCTTCCTAGATTTTAAAAGCTACAAAATGTCATTCTACCTTAGAAATATTATTTTCAAGAACAGCTCTCAGGCAAGACTTGGGGGATAGATCTTTGCAAGCATGTATTCCTTTGACTTACAAAGAAGGCGGAGACTCGGGGTGGTGGCTTCACTCTCTGTCCCTCTCAGCTGCAGTCCTGGACCCCCTTATGTAAGATGACCCTTGGTCTGGGCTCAGCAGGCTGAGAGAGGCTTTGAACACCCACATCTGGAGGCTGCATGGAAATGCACTTCTTAGGAGCTGAACAGCCTGAACCTGTTTGCCTCTTTTCTCAAACTGCAAAATGAAATTACACCTATCTCCTAAAGATCTTGTGAAGATTAAGTGACTTACTACATCAAAACTGTTTTGGATCATTCTTGGTATGTAGTAAGCACTATATAAATGTTTGCTAGAAAAAATATTGTGTATCAACCTCATTTTAATGTACCCAGCCTTACCTATTACTGGTTTGTTAAAAACAGAATTTCACCTTGCATTCTGTTTCTATCAAATCTTTGTTCTCGTGAGGAAAAAAATTAATCATCATATGGAGGGATGCTTCTCCAAGAATATGGCCTATATATTATGAGACAATATGCTTTGCTTTTATGCATACTTGAACATGCTCCATAATCAACGGATGGGTCTAATAGGTAGAAGAAAAGCCTGTAATGAATGGAGACCAACCTCTGCTTGACATGAGGATCTGACATGGGCCCCTTCTCACCACCACTGAAGGTGGGGTGTATGTAACTCTGATTGCTCCAGTTGCTAATACACAACTCACCAGAGCAAACTAATTTTGATGAATTCTAAAAAAGGAAAACTTCCAGTAAGCAGGCAAATCTGCTGACATTTGATAATAGGTAGTTGTCAAGTGAGATTTTTGAAGGTGCATGTGCCCACATTGATTCCTGGATTTAAAAGAAACACACGGCAGGAATTTATGGAATGAAAATTAATGATAAAACATTTTGCAAGCACTTCATAAGGGATCATGCGTTAGTTAATGTTTACAGTTCATGGCCTGGATGGTTTTGGTTAATTAAAGAAATCACTTGGGACAAGGAAGCACTCAGAAATGATTGTGGGTTTTTTATACAGTTCATAATAAGCCCAGAGACTTGAGAGTTCCTTCCAAGGTTCTATAAAAACTGAATATATTTTCCCTTTGGCCCATTATTTACTTAACTGCAGGTCATTTATTTTGGCAGGAGAAGATGTACCCTTTTCAATATCAAAAGGCCTATGAATTTCAACCTTATTATATCACTTGAGAATCTTTAGTTAAATGAAAAAATGATTTTTCTATGTATTAGGATTTCATTCAGCTTCTGTGATTGTAGTTTCCATAATTTAAAGTGCATATTGAAAATAAATTGCCTTATTTGACTGCATGTAGATTTTCCATTAGTGAAGTCCAGTAGATATCTTTAACATTGTATATACATCTATGAAAAGTAATATAGTCAGAAATGGCTCGGAAGATAACAATCTGTGTATGTATCCACTTAAAGATGTTGCCTCATAACAATTTCCTTTTGCATATTAATGTGAATTTACATTTCAGATTATGAATTATGCATGTTTTGGACAGATCCTGCTAGTTCTGTTTTAATAATGGATGTTAATTTGTTAATACTGTTTTTTCTGTCCCTCCCCCTGCATTTTGTGCACAGGACAAAGCCCAGCCATACCACTTCCATTACCAACAGAACAAGCTTCCAAACCCTCTCCAGCAGCACCTACTCCTGAAGGCAAGTATTTTACTTAATTTTCTAAAGATCCTCTCTACTGGAGACAAATTAAAATGTAGAGAAACAAAATAAACTAGTAATAGCAGCCACAAAAAATCCATATTTTTCTTTCAAATAGATGTTTTTATGTTTAAGCTACAGTTTACCTTTCCTGAAATTATAATTTGCTCCTTTTAGAAACTAGAAATTTCCTCTTACAATTCTATATAGGTGGCTATCAGCTTCCAGAAGGATGACCAGCTTAATACCCTGGAAACCAAGCTTGAAAGTATAGGGACAAACTGGGCAGAAAATGCCTTGCAATTCTTGCAGTTTTTACCACAACTTGACCGATTTACTATCTTAAAATTCTGGTGCCCAAATTTCTGGGTTTGAACCTAAGTTCCACCTCTTTCCTGCAGTGTACATTTACGTAAATTCTCTGTTATGAGTTTTGTTATCTCTAAGATGAGACAAAATAGTACTAATCTCAGAGTTATAGTGAAGATGAAATGGTGTGTGTGTGTGTTTATGTACCAACTCATAAGTGCTTTATAAAATTAGGAGTTATTTAAAACTAATAACAATTAGTTCTTCAAAATATGATGTTTTGACATCAACAAAATTAGAGGACGTAATTGCCACTATAATTTTGCTAGCAGTTCAAAATTATTTCTTCAAGTCTTCATTCATTCATTGAATCATTCACTCAACTATTAGTAATTAAATCCCAACCATGGGATCATGGTAGGTATTGTCTAAAGTACTGGGATTCAGAGACTCAAGAAAATAGTTCCTGTTCTACCAAGTCCCAATTTATAGGTACAAACTTAAGACTAATTAAAGAGGAGCCAGATATAAAACACAAGTAATTAAATCCAAGCACAGTATAATTTTTTGCAAGAGTATACGTGGATGCTTGCTCCAGATCATTACCCCAGTCCACCCCTAGCTATGTCCTACACTGAAAGGGACCCTCTGGGGGCACTCATGGACACCAGCATGCTTGTCCAAATTCTACTTAATCTAACAGCTACCTGTTAGCATTGGCCACCCCTTGAGGCTGGGGTGACCACATGTGTGAGAATTCATTCAGGAAGAGGCCCATGCAGCTGTTGGCAGCAGACAAAGGACTGTGTGGGAATAAAATAAAATCAGGGTTCTTGGATCCGTAGTGTAAGAGAGAAAAGATTCCTCATGGCCATACCCTTGTGGGCCCCACAGCCTCCTAGACCCGGGGCAAGGTGTAGCCAGAGGAGGGCCTAGAAGATCCCCTTAAACAACAGAGCTTCCACGAGGGGCCTGGATTCTTAGGTCTGTGAGCTGATTACCACAATGTGATAACCCCAAATCAGTCAGTACAGAGTACTGTGAAAACAAGGGAAGGCATAGCCCCAGAAGAGGTGAGGAAGACAACAGGAAAAACTTCTTTACAGGTGTGACTGTGTAGTTTAAGTCCCAAGAATAGGTATGCATCAAGCAGGCAGGGAGGACAAGAGCATTACCAATGAAAGGACTGGCTATGCAAAGGCATGGAGAAGAGAAGACAGGGGTCTGGGCCAGATAAGTATAGTTCAGCATGGAGAAAAGGAAGAAGGCATGGAGAAGGTTTACGAGAGCTGATCGACAGGCATGCAGAGGGCAGAGCATAAAGTACTTGTTGGCTAAGCTTGGGATTTATTTTTGTCTTTAAAATTCTGTTATGAAACACTGAATAGTAAAATAAACCCAAAATATAGTCAGCCTGCAGGTACACTTATCAACATTCTCTCTCCTTATGTATCTAACTCTTCTCTTCCTTCCTTTTATTTTCTGATTATGTTTTTGTTTGTTTTGCAAATCTCTAGCATCATGTTACTTTATCCAGCTAAAGAATTTTTATTATCTTTTAAAATTTTTGACCCATATCCGTGGGTCAAAATTTAAAAGTTACAGGAATGGTGTAGGGTAAAAAGTCTCCCTCCTGGTTCTCTCCACAAACTATTTAACTGAAGTTAATTCCTTGTATAACTTTCCAGAGAAATTTTGTGCCTATATAAGCACAAATATTTCCTCCTCAGTTAAGAGATTTTTATTTTGTTCTATAGAAAATGGAGAATTTTCCATGGATGGGATACATATTTTCATTTAGGAAGATCAACTTCTCTGTCATCCTGTTAGCCTAGACCAGTGGTTTGAGTTTGGTTACAGACACTTGGGAGTCCAAACGAGTTGTAAAACCTGAACTAAACAGTGGGAAAAGGAAATGGATCAGAAAAATATTTGGAAAGAGAATCAATTGGTTAACTATCTGATTAATAGGTGCTGAGATGGAACAAGAAAGTAGATGACTCCAGGTTTTCTGAATTAAACATCCAGGTGGACATTGGTGTCATTAACTGTGATGAGAAACACTGAAATAAAACAGGCCTGGTGAGGAGGAGCAGGGAGGTGATGGGTTCAGACTGGGGCATGAACAGTGTATCCCTAGATGATTTAGGAAGGAGGTGGAGAGCAACTGAATATTTCTATAAATGCTTTTAATTGAGTGTTATTGACCTGAATGTAATAAAGTCCTTCAGAATGACTGTAATGCTACTCAGAGAGAAATTCTGACTGCTAGTTATCTGACATAAAATGATAGGTTTCTGGCCACGTACTTAAGCATGCTAGAAAGACTCACAAGAGAGTAAGAGAAATGCCACTGAGAATAAGGGGAAAGGTTACATTATACTTGTAAATTGTAATAACCTATTGTATAGTATGTAAAATATTTGTATCTAGCCAGCTATGCAAATTGAATGAAACAGCAATTTGTAAATTTTAAATAAAAATCCCATATAATCTGCAAGTCACTATTGTATCAGTGCTAATCTGAAAAAAGAAGAATTGGTTTGGTCATTAGAGACCATGATTGAATGTAAAATTTCCTCCAAGACTCCAAATCAACAATGCTTCCTGAATATTTAGAGATAATCCAGAGCTAGTCCGCTGCTTGAAACTTTTGTCTGCCATCCAATTCATTTTATTTGACCCACACAGATCTTTTATTTACTGATTTTTAAGTGTAATCATTTTAGATAAGGAAAGCATCCCACTGTCGCCATCAGCTTCCACACCCCCACTTCATCCATTCACCCACTTGGTACCAGATGTCATTTGTGTGTTATGACAATCATATAAAGACCATTTCTTCTTGATACAGTAATTTTTAAAATTCTTTATCATTCTTGGCATCTTAGTCTGTGAGGGCTGTCATGACAGAATACCACAGATTGGGTGGTTTAAACAACAGAAGTTTATTTTCTGGAAATTCTGGAGATTGGAAGTCTAAATGAGAGGGCCGACATGATCAGGTTCCGGAGACGGCCCGTTGCTGGCTTGCGGGTAGCCACCTTCTCGGTGGGTCCTCGAATGGCGGAGAGAGAGTGCTGGTCGGAGCAACCAGTGCAAAGGGATCAGGGCTCCAGTGTTAAGACCTTATTTAAGCTTAATCACCTCCTAAAGGCTAAATCTCCAATGCATTTAGAGGGGACACAATTCTATCCATAGTGCTTGGTGACCTCTAAGTTTAGTTAATATATTGGTAAAGCAGCCTGAATGTTTACCTCATATAATTAGAGTTGTTTAAATAGATCTTTTTTAGTAATCAGTGATTTTTCCTTTTCATGTCTATTATATATGGTTTTCTAATCACATAAAATCCCAATTTGCGTCATCTGTATATGCTTACAATTGATAGGAGCTAAATGTTTTAAGAATTGTCTTGACTAGACTTAAATATAACTAAGTATATACAGAAGGTAATAAAACAACAAAAACTCCAAGTATTCTCATCACTGTCAACTGTTGTATATCATAAGCAAATTATTCAGAAAAATTTTAGACACCAGTCCAGAGAGAGAGAGAAAGAGAGAGAGAGAGAGATCAGAGTTAGGTTTTTTTTTTTTGGCATTTGGACTATAACAGTTTGTGGGACTGGACATAATTGGACACAAAACTGACAAGTGACTGTCTCACAACCCAAATGTTCACAGGACAAGAGATTGCCTATAAATAATCATATCTCCTTAGGTTTCATCAGATTCTAATTCTGGTATTGCAAGATGGACATAAAGAACTCCAATTCCCCAGTTTGAGGCAAATTTTGATAGCTCATTAATGTGTTTGACTCCAGTTTATATCCTAGAAGAGGTTCATAAAAGGCCAGGTAGCAAATGTTTTGCCCATCAGCCTATCACCTGGAAAAGGATGTGTCCTTTGTAAAGTGGGAGGGACACTTAGCTTCTGTGGGTTCTGTTGCTATATTTAAGGAGCAATTTAATTTGACTTTTCATCCTGGAACCCAGTACTGTGTTTAAGCGAGTAACATCGCAGTGTTGTTGAATTACAAGGTAGTGTCTACTTTGAATGTGTCTACTTTGAATTCCCAGACGCAGAGTTTTTGTCCTGAGGATGCTGGCACTGAGCACCTTCCCCGGGAGCCCACGTCCTCAGGCGGTGCTGAGATCATGCCTTTATCAGGGCCTGCAGATGCTCTGCCTGTGACTTCATTAACATAATTGATTAGGAACCAGGACATATTTAGTATTAATCAAGCTGTTTTTAGTTAGGCTGATTATGCACAATCCTTGATGTACTATTTTAGTCTGGAACTTCCTTAGGATCAAGTTGCAAGAAAATGGCATTATGTAGAAAGGAACTTAAATGTGGCAGTAAAGTTGCTATTCGATTTGAGGAATAGTTATAACAGGTCAAAATGTAGGAGCTTAAACATATTTTGCACTTTAATGTTTAAAAGGTGTACAACTTATATATAGACTGGATTATTAAATTTGCTCACAGTACATTGGAAACAATTTAGGATTTTATCAGTAGATCTAAAAAAATAATGGACCCTGTTTGAGCGAAAGGGCTCTACACTTCTGTGAAGCCCTTAAAGCCTCCTTTCACAGCACTTAAATACAAAGTTTCTTACCGCATGCACTTCATCCTGTGAAATCCCGGTGCACTTCTTCTCTCAGGCCACTTAGCTAGCACCATGAAGTTTTATCTTTTATTTCACTCCTATCCCCATGTCACATGCTTTGTACACCTTAATGAAGTTTTCATTCTTTGAATATTTGGATATAAAGTCTAATTTTTTATTAAATTAGTTGTCTCCTTTGACACCCACTATATATTTTAGAATATGTGTGGCCAAGGAAAATTGGCTACAGGAGCATTAAAGAGATTTTATATAATAAGCACCTCATGTAACCATTTTGGCCATTAATTGTCAATTTGCATCTAATTATGGAGGTAACTTAAAAAGAGCTAACTTAAATATGGACCTAAATTAAATATAGTATTAATTTTCACCATCTTTCAACAAAGCATTGAATTCTGTGACAGAATTAATTCCCATGTCTATTGGGAGCTCTCACTGGGGCTGGAAGGTCTACAAGATCAAAGAGGCCTTTGTAGTTCTCTATTTTTTTCACAAATGGAGCAGATCTATGTGAGTTCCCCTCCCCATCATAAAATGACACCTTATTAACACTTTATTAACATTATAGGTGATTTTAACCTTCTGCGTGAGAGCCATTTTATCTTCAACCTTGCCAGACCTGTCCTTCTCAGGAGAGATTGGTCCCTTACTGCTCCAAGAATCCTCAGTAATTAAACAGGACAGCTTGGGGCAACAGTTTCCATTCCCACCCTATCACCAAAATAAGCTGCTTCATAAAATCTTTGCATAAGCAGAATTACCAGATACGATCCCATTATCTTTATATCAATAATCCGAGAATATATTTTTTTCTTTCCTTCTACTCAGTACAAGACCCCCTCCCAAACACCATGCTTTTGTTGCCACTGGTCTCTGAAGAGAGACGATGTAGTTACTGGACATTTGATGTAAAATTGCCACAGTTTATCTACTGTGGCAAATATGTGGAAGGAAGAGGTTGTGTTCCCTTATTAAGTATATATCTTATACTTAATTATTTTTAATATTCCATTATGAAATACAACTTGCATGAATGAAGCCAATTATAGTAAGGTGAAAAAATACAGTATGCACTATCATCTTCTTGAATAAATATATAATTGGTCCCACCTAAGTATTGCAATTATACATAATACCCATATGTGGGGAAGAGAACTCTAGAGAGAAGGCTGAGGACCTGGCTTCCTATCTCAGCTTTGGAACAATGTTGATCGGTTGTATGATCTTTACCAAATTGATTGACTTCTTAGAGCCTTCATTTTTTCACCTGCAAACTGTGGGGCTTGATAAGTGGTCGCTTAAGTCTCTCTTTGCTTTCACCCAGAGATTTCAAGCTTTTTTCTTTTTTTTCCAGGCTGGTAGGTTGATAATAAACTGCCTTAATAGCTGAATGAAGACTTCATCGCTTTACATAGTTGTTAAATAATTGTATAAGGTATGGTTGTAGTCCAGGTAGAGATGTCAGACTTGTTGGGGCAACCAGGCATGCCTCTATGCAATGGATAATACTATGAAGCATTATTTTCTGAAGTATAAAAGTGAGTTGTATGGATCATAAAAGCTGTAAAAGTTAGGAGGAAGAAGAGATATGAGTGAAGCAAAGCTACGCAATGAAATCACAAGACCGCATTGGGCCATAAAGAGTAAGTTGGTAGGATTTGTATAGAGAGAGGAGCATTGTAAGAAACTTGTAAGATAATTTCTTACTGTAAGATGCATCCCAGGACAATGTTCTACAAGAACTAGTAATGTTTTATTTACAATTCTATTAAATTGAGAACTTTATCACCTTAGCTATTCAGTGAGAAATATCCTGAGAAGCAAAGAGCATAAAATAATAAAATAGAATTTGGTCCCAGTTCTTATTCCATTAACTCTATGACACAATAAGTTTTATTGAACTTTAGGCCAACGTAATATTTTTCTTTGTCTGGTGGTGAAATAAACTCATATCTTTTGGTGATTTTTAATAGGACTGACCACTAGTTATAAATTTTAGTAAAATAGATGATCCAAACTACTTGACCACTCATTTAACTTAGAATGTTGCTAAGACAAGTGAATGATATAATGTATATAGCAATACACTACATTTCCTAGAGCAGTTAGGTATTCAACCATTGGTTGCTATTATTATCATGATCATTTTTCTATCAGGAAATTTCTGTTATATGTATAGTTAACTATTAATTTTTATAATAGTTTTTATTGGCAGTTATAGAAATAATAATGTAATCGCATTAATAACATTAGTCAGTATACATGAAACTCTATATAATTTATTAATCCAGGACTGGGGTCATATCCTGAAGGGTTTTGCACACACCATTAAAGATTTTACACCCCATCAGACATGGTATGAGTCTGCTAAGGCAATTGAGCAAAGGTAGTATGATTATATTTTCCTTCTAGTTCATTGTGTCAGTTATAGAAAGGGTGGATGGGTACAGGTTAGAGTTTGAGGTTTGGAGATAAGACAAATATTGAAGGCTACTGCTAATGGGGAATATTTTGCTATGTGTCTAATCCCATTTAACCCTCAAAACAACTTCAAGCAGTGAATATTATTTCACATCATTTTACAGAGAAGATCAGAGAAATCAAGTAAATTGCCTAAGACAACTCATCACTAACAGTGATATAATTGGAATAGGAAGCCAGGCATCTCATATTCAAACTAAGTCTATTTCCATTATCTTAGACTAGCAATTAATAGGACTGAGCCTAATTGCTAAAGCCTCATCTGACCTTGGTAAATAAATGGCATTAGGAAACGAACAGGTTTGGGGAGATGATAATGAGTTCAGTTTTGGCTCGCTGAGTGTATCAGGGGAGACAGTGTCACACTCAGATGGGTGGTTTAGAGTGTTCTGAATGTAGCATTTGTAAAGGTTTTTGCAGAGTTGTGGGGAAGCACCCCAGGACCACCTTGGTCAAAGATGTTTGGCAGCAGCACCAAAAAAACTAAGAAAAACAAAAAAGAAAATGCATTTTCCTTTATGGAGCTATCCAGAGACGAGTGTATGTGGCTGCAGAGTTTCTTGCTTGAGTAAAAGTCAACAAACTTTAACTGAACCTTTGTTTTCTGAAATGCAAAAGCATTGACAGGGAAAATGAAAACCACAGTGGGCTCTCTCAAACTCTTTCTCTCTCTCACACACACACACATACACATTCAGAAGTTGCTTATGCTGTTTCATTTCTATATGGAAAAGTGAAAAAGAATAAATGTAGCAGCCTTCATCTATGTATACATAACCCATTTTCTCACAGGTTACAGGATGTATAGATTTTTACCTGAGGACCAAGTGTATTTGCAAATACCTGTTATGGTCACGTGCTTTAGGCCGTTTGGTATAATTTCCTATCATCTTGAAATAAGTGTGGTTCCAACTAAAACTAAATACATTTTTTTTACTTCCTCTGACCATATAAAAAAATTATTGAGAGCCCTTCTCCACAGTCTTCTGAAGGCTTAAAGAACTATAGTATGGTGTCCTGAAAAAGTCTGGATTTACACTGAGAAGCTCTGGAGTCCCTTGGGACATTTATTTCATGATCGGCCCTTTATCACTAAGAGGTCTCAAGCTGTATCTGCAGCGTGTGAGCAGTCACTCTGCACGTCCGCTCCTTCAACTGGCATTGATAGTAACACCTGCCATGCTCAGTTCACAACCAGGTCCCACAGCCGTTCCAGGTGCCATCGGTGGTTACTTCTCCCAGGAGTAGCTTTTCCACTTTCGCTTGGCCCTGTTGGGTTTGGGCCTCTCTGATGGCCCCTTAGACTTCACCTTTATGACCCTATAGCCCTTCTTGCAATTATAAACTTTCTCACTTTTTATTCCCATACTTGGAGTTCCTGGAGGGAATCTTTTAAAACTCTAGACCCCAGCAAGGGATTTGACATAAGGCTAAATAAACATTTGTTGATTAAGTGAATAAATTGTACACTTTAAAAGTTCCTGGGTAGTCAGGGAAAGTACTAAAGAACTGCTGGTTGTGAATTGTTTGTGGTTTATAGCTGGTAATGAGAAGAGCTGGCGCTCAAGAATAATTCAGCTATCACTAAAAGAAAAGTCAAGGCAAAGACAATGGATTCAGGTCCTGAAAGACCAGCTTAGTTATGCCAAGTGAAATTCTTAATTTAGAGAGTTTTGCTGTCATAGCAACCTAATTACAATGTAAAGTGAGGTACTCCCACCATGGGTCTAGCATGTTGCATTCCTCCAAGAGTCCCAAATAAAATTCAGAAGAAATTGTGGGGAGAAAAAAAAGGAAAATAATATTTGTACTAAATTCTTTTACTTCTTCATTCTTCTTTCTTACAATATGATCACAAAATCTATGGGGACACTGGACACCATGAAGCAACACCAAAGTTCCTTTTGAAACATAATTCATCACTGTATGATCGCTCTCTTTGAAACCTTTCAGTGGCCTCCTGTCTTACTCATAGTAAATTGGAAAACTCATTTCTCATAGTAAATTGGAAAACTCATTTCATGAACAACAGACTAGTGCTCGGCCCCTGCTAGTCTCTGGCCATGTCTCTTACCACTCTGCTTCTGTATCCTCTGCTCCACCCACACTGGTGTGCAGGCTCTTCTTTGAATGTATCTATCATGATCCTGTTTCAGGGTCTTGAGAGGTATTTTTCTTTGCCAGAAAATTCTTCACAATGGCCCAAAGCTCTGTCACCTTTTTTAAAGAATCTTTTCAAATGTTACTCATTCAGAAAGATTTACCCTTGTTCCACCTTAAAAAAAAGCAACACTACTTCCTATGCCCATATGGTCTAATCCTCTAAACCTACTTTATTTTTTTTTGTTACCTTTATTACCAACTGACATTATATGTACATATATATTCATATATGCATGAATATATGTATATATATATATATTATGTATATGTTTGTGTATGTATTTATTTCAGCCTTAAAAGTGAACTTTTCTCTAGCTTTAAAACATTTTAAGCAAGAGCAAAGCCAGAGAACATAAAGCATATATTTACAACTCTAAAGATTTTCAGTTACCTGTTCCAGCAAAATTCAGAATTAAATTCAAGAAGATGCATACTTCATTTGGAAAATGAAGGAATAACTGAGTGAAGAAGACCTTAAATAGACTCTACTCATTTCCCTGCCTTTTATGGCTGAAGACAAAATTTATTCACAGTTGCATAAAGCAGTGGTTACTAATTATAGCAAAATGAGAGAATGGATCCCTTTTTCCTTCATTCCAGCACAATGTCCCTTTCATAACATGTTAACTCCTGCTTATGTACTATATTCCAGACACATCATCCCTCAGAGAAATAGGAATTAACATGCATTTACTCATATAGATCAGTAAGTGTCATATCTAGAAGAATTACTAAAGATGATATGTGGCCAGATCTTCACTTTTTCCAAAATATAGTAATATCTAGTTACTGTTGCCATTATGTTTTGAATATCCACTCTGGTCCAGGCACTTTAACTCAGTGTCTCCATACCTCACAACAAACCAACAAGGTAGATTAGTCCCATTTCCCAAATGAGGAAAATGACATTCAGTGTGTCACACCACATGGTCCAATGTCACCTAACCCAGAAGGACCAGAGACAGAATTCAATCAGGGTCACCAATGCTAGAACGTCTGCGTTCTGTCTGCCCTCTTGGCCCTCTGTAGATGGCAGTGGAGAACTCTGACAATCACCAGTGTGATTAACCTATCTGCTTGTGTGAAATTTTCCATGATGGCACTAGTGAGTCGGGTTTCAGGCCAAGCCCCGCCACTGAAGGCAATAGTGATGAGGTATGTTGGAATGCATTGTTAAGAAAGAAACTTGTCTTTATTTACTTGACTGGGACCAAGAATACTTCAATCCTGGCCAAAGAGGGTTAGAAGAAAAGCACTCTTCCTGACGTGTAAAATTTGGATAATCTCTACACCAGAAAGACAAAGAAGGACGGAACAAAACCTAAGATGAAAATGAAACATTTGCATTTGTTTTCTCTTTTTGCTCGGAACAGGCATCTCAGAAAGCTTTACAATTATAATTAACTATTGTGCATTTTCTGGCTTTGAGATGGCATAAAAACATTTAAAAGCAAGAGAAAAAGCCCATTGTAAGCGCTTAGAAAGTAAAAAAGTAAGTCATTTAATTTTTCTTTCATCTGATGTTAATTTATGCAGAAGCTAATAACATATTTGTGGCTCGAGCTGCTCATTGTGGAGAGGATTTCTCTCTCAACCAGCCTTTCCTGTGATCCCTGCCAGATAGAGCCATCATTCCAGAGCTTATGACACTTTTGCCGGAGAAAGGCAGTACGCTGATAAGTTCGCGCTCTGTAGACAGATTTAATTGTTAACCCTCTGAAAACCAATGGTATTAAATGTTCTAACTCTTCTGCAGCTGCACAAACAAAGCAGCAAACAATTTGGAAGAGAGGGTGAGGAGGTAATTGGACATGTAGGTGCATAGTCATGTGAAAGGGAAGAGTATTGTTGATTGCGGATGAAGGAGAAAGTCAGCTGGAGAGTTTTCACAAAAGAAACATGGGTTACTTTTATATCCAAGCAGGATATAACTAAATTGTTGTGTCTTTTATAATTCCACTCATTCCACCGCTGCCAAGTCACCTATAGAATAGAGACAATAGTACTTGAGGAAATGCAGAATCTTCAGAAGTTGATGTTTTAAATGAATTCACCATGAATGAAGTAAGCGCCGTAATGACAGCTTAAAGGTCTAATTCATAAAAATGTTATTAAAGTTCATTATTTATATCTGCTTTTTGTGGGCTTCTGCTCTTCTTCATGACTCTTTCAGTGTATGGCCATAATCACAGGCAGACTGTATAGTGGAAGCATTAATTCAATCTGAACTAAGGCAAGAATATTGCATCATTACAATAAAATCCCAGCTATATTAATTTAAAGGGTAGAATTTATTGCACAAGTACATTCTCTTTTAAAAAAACGAAAAGAATGTCTTCTGTCTTAGGACCTCAAATACCTACTTTCATTCTGAAGTTCAAAATAAAGATTGACTAATTGGCAGACACTGTTAAATGAAATATTAATTCATCATTAATTCATTATGACTCTTAGAGACTTGCGTACTGAGTTATGATCTTATTGTGACTGTGGCATTGATTTTTGATATGGGCTAAGAAATATTTGAGAGTAATCTGTATTTTAATTAACCCATTTTCTGGCACATGAATCAGAAGGTATTATTTATTTAGCAAATGTCAATTCAATTGTCTGGCATATGTATTTATTTAGTTAAGATGGGAAATGCCTTGCTGCACAAAATTTCTCCCAGACAGGTTGAAAGTAATGATACTTACTTTATTCAAATTTTAAACATGATTTGCATATTTAATATGTATAAACCTTTAGGAAAAGGCAAAGTGGAATTCAATTGGTTTATTTCTAACTCTGAAACTATCAAAATTTGACTTCTGGACTTTCTACTTCTGACTGGATGAGCTGTAATGGTACACTGTAGACACATTTAGACAGAGTGTGAATATATTTCTCCCTACAACACTAACTTATCTCTAGGAGTCATGAAAGGGAGCTCTTTATAAATTACACTTCTAACACTGAAAGTATTGTCTTTGATCTTATAGGTAAAATATCTCTATACCTAAGGGGCTGAATTAATTCACATATTTAATAAGATTCAGTCATTAGTAGGCAACTTGAACATTCATAGTAGAACTATGCATTGGATTTCTTCAGCATAGCAACAATCTCATAATAGTTCTGGGTAATGAAAATCTTTGAAAGCTTGGCATCTATACTTGCAATGAGCGACAAATGACAAACAGGATGGTATTTCAACTATCAGGTAAATAGCACTACTAATTGAAGATAAAAATCAGTCAATTTTCAACATCAACTGTACTCATTGCTACCTCAAACCTAAAAGCACTGAATATTCCATTTCAACAACTCTGTACTTCTGCATGACTTTGTCATTTGAAACTAGAACACTTACCAGAGAAATGTCCAAGAATGTCCACTTGTTACATGGCTATGCCTGGGCATTTGAAGTTCCCTCTGTTCTCAGAACAAGGTTTTTTAAGATCTGTGAAACAGAAATCTTACATGAAGAAGTCTAGAGGCACCACATACTGTTTTATTTGACATCCAGACTTACCGCAACCTTTGGGTGCAAAGACAGTCTAAGCAGCCTCGTTGATGCACCACTCAGAAAGGGCAGGGAAAGTTATGTCCCCAGCACACAGCCAGACAAATGTCACCAGGCTCCAAATGCCTGTGGACAAGAAGCAGATTTAAAGACAATTAAGTGAAAATAGATAGTAATGGGCTATGCATTTTCTAATGAAACTAATAACAGGAATAGAAAACAAAAAAAATAATTTCTTAAGCTTACCTGCAGTATCTTTCCCCAGAAATTAGATTTTCATGTCATTTATTAATATCTTACTTTAGGCACTAGACAAACAATTGTTTGGTTCAGAAAGCTCAACACATATGATTAATTATTTATAAACAGTATTAGCAGCCTACAATTTTATACATTTACTGTGAGCCAGGCACCGATAAGATTGTTTTGTAAACATTATCTAACTTTGAGAGAAGTACTATTATTTTACAAATGAGGAAAATAAGGCTTAGTGAGATTAAATCGCTTGCTCAAAGTCACAAAGCTATCTGGAGGCAGAACTGACTCAACAGTGATCCCTCATTCAAATACGGGTTTTCATTTCGCACTAACTTTTCCTAAAAGAAATAGTTTCAATTCCTTCTCTAGAAAAAGAAGAGGAAAAGAAGAAAGCTGAGAAGAAAGTGACTTCAGAAACAAAAAAGAAAGGTAAGGAACCAAAAAACAAACACACAAATCTATTAATATCCAGTTGTAATGCTAACAATAAACCTGTAGTTTTCTAGGAAAGAAATTCCCTTAATAACTTTCTTGTGATTGCTATCAACAAACATCTTGAGGTTTCTTTCAAATAAAATTGAGGCTGATACATTTTTAAACAGGAAACTCAAGCCTCAATAATTTCTAAAAATTGTCGCTGATCGATTTTATTTTTTTTACCGGGAGCGGTGCTCCGTCTCTCTGATTCAGTACTTCACTTGCCTGGATACATGAGCACGATGATTGCCATTCAGTTCATTCAGTTTAATGAAGATGTCTACCCAGAGAGCGAATCATTGACTGTTTAAGATAGAAACCTTTTTTTTTTACTCTTTTTTTGTTCTTTTTAAATGCTTGTTTTCAAATAGTGCATTTGAAGTCCCAAGGGAGTCCCCGAGATTTCTGAGCTTCTGACGTGCTTCCAGGGGCCTGATAGCCCAGGGCACATTCAGTTTATTCCTTTTAATGTCCTTCAGAAAAACTATTGACTTATACTATAATTAATAACGCCACTGAATGTTTCCACTGTCATAAGAGTTTTTTGAGCAAAAATTTTTAGCAAAAGTTTACTCCCTTTGTGCAGTGAAAGCATAGCAAAGCCACTGTTCAGTTAAGAAGGCACTGGTTAACTCAGATTTGACACACCCATGGCTGTGACCATGCTACACCTGGATGCCTTAATGACGTTTATGGGTGCCCTGCAATAGATGAGACTTAAACAGATAGAGGCTTATAATTTTCTCATTTCATTATCAGAGAAAGAAGATGTCAAAAAGAAAACTGAGAAGGAAACTGCCACCGAAGTGAAAAAAAAAGGTACTGTGCTTTGTTTCCTTAGTCAGATTATGTTCAGGATGTAGTTTTACAACTAGGAGCAAGAAACTGGGCGGTAGAGCTACTATCTTTCTTGATGATTACATTTCAAGGGGATGGCTCCCAGGTCCTTGAGAAAAGCATTCCTGGGTTGTAAAAGTGGAAAAAGGCTTTTAGAAAGATAGTAACTTTTGAGATAATAACTCAAAGGAGCAGAGAAAACATTTCCAGTTACAAGGTTTCTAAAGTAAACATTCTTAGAAAAGAGAAGTCAGGCGCCTAAGGTTAAGAAGAAGCCTGTTTAAAGTTTAGGGAAGCTGTGGGGAACTTTAAGGCCACCTTGATGGAGACATAATGGGACTGAGAGGAGCTGCATGGTATGATAATATCACTTTGGAAAGATAAGCTGAGAGAATAATGCAGACTTTTAAGAAATAGTGTTGCTCAATAGCTTAGGATTTTGCTTTAAATTAAGTTCTGCATTCATTCTTGTTCAAACATGATATCGACTTCTGTTTAGGTTAAGCTTAAGTTGAGGTGAAAAAAATAGTCATCTCAGATATTATGGTTTGGTGATAAGTGTTCTCACCCCAAATATTTCCTCCATTAGTGTCAGTGATGCTTAAAATTCTACCATTAGAGATATACCCTTCCTTTCAGTTATGAAGGAATTGTCCTCTATTAAAATGCAAATCTCTCAGGGCCTTGTGTGTATGGGGTAACAAACTAATTCCTCTTAGCTATTAGCAGTTAAAGCGAATAAGATTTCCAGATCTTCCCTGTGTGATAATTATCTAGAAACGATGTCCTAGAAAATAAGTTGGTATAGAAGCTTCAATAAGAGAAAGGTTGAAAAGAGAGCTTCAACGTAGGACATCATGTGGAGAGTGTAGGCCAGTCTGGATGGCATTGGTGAGACCCTCCCCTTCCTAGGGAGTAACAGCGGTACAGGGCGAATAGAGGTGGTGGTCAAGGACTCTGAAAAAAGAGACCATGGGATGCCAGACTAGACAGTAGTTAAGTAGGAATTAAGAATTACAGGGAATCCCTGACATCATGTTGTAAGTGGGATAAAAAAATTATATTGATAGCTGCAAAATTGTATGGCTTATGAAATGTCCAGAAAGAGACAGCTAGATATTCTGTGGGTTTAGAGTTGATTGCCAATTACTGTGCATTCACATTTATATAATTAAGGATGTATTATTGTAGTCTAGTGTATGACTGATCATTGGTGAAATATGTATCTTATCTCAAGAAAAGAAAACACAATTCTGACTCTATAATGACACCAAGAAACTGGTTGCTTGGGTCAGTGTATCTGTGATAGTGACAGGGAAACAAGGTTCTTTCTGGGCCACTGGTTTTGCCAAAGTATTTGCAGAAGAAAGTTTTGAATTGTAATCATCCAAGTATTTGTCATATGTTCGCAAACAGCTATCAGAAAAAATACTTCTTGCAGAACTCAATGGTGTGTTTGTGGTTATTTTGGTTTTAGTTTCGAGGGGAAAGGTAACACATTTATGTGCAGTGAGTGATGAGATGATCTGATATTTTTATGCTACTGGGAGACGTGTGTTATTAGCCCAGCAGTCATGTCAAAGTGAGGTTGTGCTCCACTGACAAGAGAACTGATTTTGCCAATATCATTTCCTATGAGGCCAGCACTCATGCACTGAAGCAGAAGCCAAGCTGGGTGATCGCTTAGCACATCTGGGGAAGGCCGCTTGAGCTAGTGCTAAAAAACAAGTTGTTTGCCCTTCTTGGAGCCAGTGTTCTGCCTGTTTGTCATTTTTACTTTGGATGACGTAAAATACTCTTGGCTCTTACAAACCAGGTCAACTGCCTGATGGCAATATGCATAAATGGTTTATTTACAAGCTCTTAGCCCCCAAATACTCAAAATTGTGTGTGTGTGTGTATTGGTAGTCAGGGAGAGTGGGAGATAAGACTGAGATTCAATTAGTGCTGGTTTGTAAACATGTTTCTTTTTATGTTTAATAATTCTAGACTATGTTTTCCTGTGAGAGCAATATGGTTTAAAAACAGCCTGTTTGAAACTTATGAAAGTACTAAAAATTTCTAGAAATAATGAGAGAAATTGAGAATAAACCAAAATCTTGAAGATCTGGGGCTCATATGTCATTTCTTCCTAAAATTGAGGAATATGGCAGAGCATATGATATCACTACTCCAGCCCCAAATAGTAGCAAATTTACAAAGCATGATATGCTTAGATGCTTATTTAATATATGTGTTTTATCTGATGTTTTATTTTATTTGTATTAACTTGTATATTATTTATGTTTATATAACAAATTTATTTATGTTATATTGCTATTTTATTTTATTACATTTATATTTTATTATTTGTAGATGCAAATGAACCTGAGGCTTATATTTTATTTTGTGATAAATGATCCTCTACTTCATGAGACTGGTAAATCACGCTTTGCTAATGATCTGTATTAGGGAAAATGTGGATGGGGTTTTATATGATATAAAATTACCAGTCCACAAATTAATGATGGTTAAACCTGAGTATTTGGTACATCGAGGTTCATAATAATTTCTTATTTTGTATATATTTGAACTTTGGCATGATAAAAAAAAGTAACAAATATTTGCCACTTAAAAAAAATATTGTTTGGAATGAAAAAATAACAGAGTCTTTTTATAATATGAAGTACGTTTGAGCCTGAAGAATTACCATGAAAAAAAGCAATCAAGAAAAGAAATAAAAACTTAAAAAAAAATCTCCCTATGTTTATGTCAGACTTCAGTGCTAGATGTACAAATCACTTAAGCAAATATAAACAGAAGCGTGTCTACATGCAGAGCTAGATGCAAACAATTGTTGGAAAGACCTGAAGAATGAAAATCAAGGGCTCTGTGGATTACTGAGCAAATGGCCCACCAGCTGGTCAGGAAGCTGGTTTTTCCATCAATGCTCCCTCTACAGCTGCCTCCTCACACCCACAGACTAGATACTGGAAACCTTGAGATCAGCCTCAGCAACTTATTAACACCAAAGTGATTTTCTTCGTCAAAACAATTTCTGCTTTTCAGTCTCCTGTGGGGCATGGAAAAGGTGGGGATAATGCAGCAAGTGAGTCTGGAAGATGCAGGCTTTCAGCATTCCAATTCTTCCCCCTGGAAGGAAGGTGGAATGGACGTTGAAAGAGGCTATCCAAGGTATCTATCATAAAGATACTTTCATAAATGTTTTAGAAGATAAAATTCATATAAGAGATGGCTTTTGAAGACAGTGACTAAACCTATGTTTGAGTCCTCCCAAAAGCTGAAGATGGCTCAGTTAAGTGACGTGATAAAAATACGGCAAAGTGCTCACAAGACACACTTCATTGTAGTTTATGTTGTTCTTTACCTGAACTGTAGATAAAAGAAGCATGGCTATTTTCCTCTTTTAATTCCACAGGGGTGATGTTTTTAAAGAAATAATTTTCTTAGTGCATGATGAGATTGCAATGGTTAAAAAAATTAACAAGTTACGTTTTTGTGTAATGAAACAATTATAACCTGGGGGAAACTATAGACCAACATAGAAATAAGGCCAAAACTAAGATGCTTCATTTCTCTCAGGTTGGCTTTTCTACCATTACAAATCATTGTTAACTTTTTGGACTTAAATTCCTTATCCCCATGTGTTTACAAGCCTATTCATAATGAAGATAATTTTGATACAGTAACTGATAAATAATTTTATAAAATGACATTTCATCATCTTACTTTGCAACACAATTTTTGTTGAAGAATTATCTGATTAGAAGAATGCTGATTAGAAAAAGAAAAGTTCACTCATTCACTCTTGCATGCATTCTTGCAGGAAATACTTAATGCATACAATATATCACGGCTTGTACCAGGTGCTCAGTACACAGAGATGAATAAATGGGCATAAGCTCTGCCCTAATGGAACTTACAGTTTGGTAAGGGAGGCACATAGTGAATTAGTGGGCATAACATCCATAAGTACAACTGGGGATAAGGGCCATGGAGGAAATAAATTTGAAGCAGAAAATGGAAACAAAGAGAAAACAATGGATAGAAATAAGGAGCTATTTAGATAGATAAGCTTGTTAGAGCATACCTTTCAGAGACAACACTTAAAGTGGAATATGATGTATTGGAAGAATCTAGCCATTGATGTATGCATCTTTGTGTGATGTATGAACATGATGTGTGTGTATGTGTGTGTGCATATGTGTAATATGTGAATATGTACAATTTATATGATAGGAAGTACAAGGGGTCAGAATATGCAGGAACACACAGGTAGGTGTTGGAATTTCTTAAAAGTATAATGGAAAACCCTTAAAAGGTGTTAGCAGTGGAAAATATGTTCTGATTTATATTTAATATGTGTATTCTCATTTGGATTTTGGGTTAGAGGGAGAAAAGAAAAGAGATAAGCCAACAAAAAGATGATGTCATTTACTGAGGCAAGAAAACCTAGATGGGAAACAGCTGTGATGGAAACAATCTACCATTTCCTCTTGAGTGTTAAGTTTCACGTTAAGTTTTATGCTTCATGAAAATTCTGCATCAGGAACTATTTTATGTGCCTTACAAATACTAACCCATTAAACCTTTATAATAAATCAGAAAATAAACTATTAAAATCTTCATTATAAAATTCAGTAACCTAAGACACAAAGAATTTAAGTAATTGCTCAAGGTCACACAGTAAACGTCAGACCAGGATTTTAACCCTGGCAGTGTGGCTCCACAACCCGTATGCTCTGATGAGTCAGTTAGATATATGGATCTGGAACTCAAAGGAGAGTGAAGTGAAGCTAACAGTACAGTAATTCATATGGATCTTAATTATTGCCCTGGGAATAGATGATATTACCCAGAGAGATGTGTCAAAAGAAAAAGAGAATAAAATGCAAAATCAAGGCCTAGGAATTTCACCATCTAGAGATTAGATAATGGAAAACAAAGCAAAAGAGGCTGAAAGGAATTGTTGGAGGGTTAAAGGAAAAGCAAGAGTTTGGTATTAAAGACTTTAAGGAATGGATGTTTCAAGTAGCGAGAGGTTATCAGCTTTGTGAATATGACTTAGATGTTGTAACATGAAGGCAGAAGAGACAAGAGCAGTTTCTACAGAGTGAAGGAATAAAGCCAGACTGGAACTGATATGCAAAAATGGAGAAGAAGCAGTGATTTTGTGGCTGTATTAGGAGTAAAGAGTTTTTTAGTTTGTCTTTAGGAGGTGAATTTAAACCCTGATGGATTTAACGCTCAAAAGATGGTATAAGTGGAAATCAAAGGGATCATCAAGGGTAGAATTCATGTCTGATCTGCTTTTTTTTTTTTGGAGATAATACCATAGGTGTTATTCCAGTAATAGAAAACTGGTGTTTTTAAGTGATAAAGAGAAATCTATCTAGATTGCCTTATAAAAAGAGGCATGTATTTGCAAGATAAACAATAGAAAATTAGATGGCCGTGGTGATAAAACTAAAACTTCAATAGTAAATACATTCTGAGTTGAAAGCCTTAGTTTTTTAGAAGATATACAAAATGTGTTGGATGCTCCTTGAATGATAAAAGGTAAATTTATGAAATATACCTCCATGTTTTTAAAGAATCATTCATTCAGTTAAAAAAGCCCATTAGAACTTTACATTAAATCTGGTGGCAATAAGTTGACCAGATAAGATTAATCCACTGAAGCTCATAAGGCTTGTGCTGCTTTAAAGGATACCTATTTCCATACAGTATTTTCAAATATTGTATGGAGCAAATGCTATTTAATTTTCCACAAACTAAAATCTCTGGCTATTTGATTTCTCTACATAAGATCTGCTTTGGTCATTAAGAAATTACAAAGAGGACTTGTGGGAAGATGGCAGCGTGAGCAGGGCAGTGGAAATCTCCTCCCAAAAGCATATATATTTATGAAAATACAACAAATACAACTATTCCTAAAAGAGAGACCAGAAGATACAGTACAACAGCCAGGCTAGAGCTGCACCTGCGGGGACTAAGCGCCTCACGAAGCGGGTAGGATACAGTGCCGTGACCCGGCAGGACGCGAGCGCTCCCCAACCCCAGCGCACCAGCAGGAGGAAAGAATTTGGAGCGAGGAGGGAGTGGAGGCACGGGGCTGCCAAATAACCAGCCTTGGTGATCTGCACTGGGAGCGCTGACACACATCACGCAGTGTATCAGAGATTGGAGAGACAGAGGGGCATGATCTGAGAGAAACGGCACAGCTGGGTCCTCTCAGCCGGCTCCCTGGGACAAAAGAAAAGCGCTCACTTTTGTAAAAGTCATAAAGAGACAAGGGCCCAACAGTGGAGCAAAATCGTCCCAGCGCACTCAGCCCAGCAGGCAGGGATCTTGGGGAATTTTGGACCCCTTGGCCGGCGGCTGAGCAAAGGAGCCAGGCCGAGGCTTTCCACAGAGATCAGCAGCCTCCCATTCATTCCCCCCCATCCCCGGCGCAATGGAACAGTGGAACAGCAGCACCCCTGACAGCATCTTCACAGAATCTACTCCTGGCAGGCATTTTTTTTTCTTTTTAAAAGTCTTAAAGAGCCCAGCTGACACACGTGGTGCCTACCAGCGACCACTTTTATCGCCATGAAAAGATAGAGGAATATGGTACAGACAAAGCTTAGACAGACAACCCCAGAGAAGGAGCCTGATGGGATGGACATGCACAATCTTCCTGAAAAAGAAATCAGAATAAAAGTCATAACCATGCTGATGGATCTACAGAGAAATATGCAAGAGCTTTGGGGGGAAGTGAGGGAATTGAGGAAACACAATGCAGAAAAGAGACAAGCGATTGACGGGCTTAGCAACAGATTGGAAAAGGTGCAAGAGACTGTTAATGGAATAGAAATCACAGAACAGGAATGCAGAGAAGCTGAGGCAGAGAGAGATAAAAGGATCTCTAGGAATGAAAGAATTTTAAGAGAACTGTGTGACCAATCCAAACAGAACAATATTCGCATTATAGGAGTACAAGAACAAGAAGAGAGAGAAAAAGGGATAGAAAGTGTCATTGAAGAAATAATTCCTGAAAACTTCCCCAAGCTGGGGAAGGAAATAGTCTCTCAAACCATGGAAGCGCACAGATCTCCCAACACAAGGGAATGAAGGAAGACAATACCAAGACATAATAATTAAGATGGCAAAGATCAAAGATAAAGACAGGGTATTAAAGGCAGTTAGAGAGAGAAAAAAGATCACCTACAAAGGAAAACCCATCAGGCTATCATCAGACTTCTCAACAGAAACCTTACAGGCCAGAATAGAATGGCATGATATATTAAATGTAATGAAACAGAACGGCCTCAAACCAAGAATATTGTATGCAGCATGATTATCTTTTAAATTTGAGGGAAGGATTAAACAATTTCCAGACAAGTGAAAGCTGAGGGAATTTGCACCCCGTAAACCACCTCTACAGGATATCTTAAAGGGACGGCTCTAGATGGAAGCACTCCTAAGGCTAAAAAGAGGTCACCAGAGAAAATAAAATCATAGCAAAGAAAGCAGACCATCCAAATACTAACTAAAGGCAAAGAATAAACCACCTAGTATATAAAGAATGGAGGAGGAAGAATAAGAAGGGAGAGAAATAAAGAATCATCAGACTGTGTTTACAATACCTTAACAAAAAAGTTAAGTTAGACTGTTAGATAGTAAAGAAGCTACCCTTGAACCTTTGGTAACCACGAATCTAAAGCCAGCAATGGCAATAAGTACGGATCTATCGATAATCACCCTAAATGTAAATGGACTGAATGCACCAATCAAAAGACACAGAGTAATAGAATGGATAAAAAAGCAAGACCCATCTATGTGCTGCTTACAAGAGACTCAACTCAAACCCAAAGATAGGCACAGACTAAAGGTGAATGGATGGAAAAGGTATTTCATGCAAACAACAAGGAGAAAAAAGCAGGTGTTGCCGTACTTGTATCAGACAAAATAGACTTCAAAACGAAGAAAGTAGCAAGAGATAAAGAAGGACATTACATGATAAAGGGGCCAGTCCGACAAGAGGATATAACCATTTAAAATATATATGCACCCAACACAGGAGCACCAGCAATGTGAAAGAAACACTAACAGAATTAAAGGAGGAAATAGATAGCAATGCATTCATTTTAGGAGAATTCAACAAACCACTCACTCCAAAGGACAGATCAACCAGACAGACAATAAGTAAAGACACAGAGGCACTGAACAACACACTAGAACAGATGGACCTAAAAGATATCTACTGAACTCTGCACCCAAAAGCAACAGGACACACATTCTTCTCAAGTGCACATGGAACATTTTCCAGAATAGACCACATACTAGGCCACAAAAAGAACCTCAGTAAATTAAAAAATACTGAAATTCTACCAACCAACTTCTAAGATCACAAAGATATAAAACTAGAAATAAATTTTAGAAAGAAAACAAAAGGGCTCACAAATACATGGAGACTTAACAACATTCTCCTAAATAATCAATGGGTCAACAACCAAACCAAAACAGAGATCAAAGAATATATAAAGACAACAACAACACAAGCCCCAACTTCTGTGGGACACAGGAAAGGCAGTTCTAAGACGAAAGTATATTGCAATCGAGGCCTATTTAAGGAAGGAAGAACAATCCCAAATGAATAG
Source organism: Smutsia gigantea (assembly GCA_032199065.1). Lineage (NCBI taxonomy): Eukaryota > Metazoa > Chordata > Mammalia > Pholidota > Manidae > Smutsia > Smutsia gigantea. The sequence continues at coordinate 72,709 of JAVSCE010013005.1, read as the reverse complement.
TCTGAGAAACAATTACTGAAATTGGAAAGAGAAGAACAAATGAGGCTCAAAGTCACCAGAAGGAGGGACATAATAAGGTCAGAGAGTAAATAAATAAAATTGAGAAGAATAAAACAATAGAATAAGTCAATGAAACCAAGAGCTGGTTCTTTGAAAAAATAAACAAAAAGAGAATCTACACACATAAACAGAATCAGAAATGAGAAAGGAAAAATGACGACGGACCCCAAAGAAATACAAAGAATTATAAGAGAATATTATGAGAATATATATGCTAAGAAGCTGGAAAACCTAGAAGAAATAGACAACTTCTTAGAAAAATACAACCTTCCAAAACTAACCAAGAAAAAACAGAAAACCTAAACAGACCAATCACCAGCAATGAAATTGAATCGGTAATCAAAAAACTACCCAAGAACAAAACCCCCGGCGCTAGATGTATTCAACTCTGAATACTAGCAGACATATAGAGAAGAAATAAAACGCATTCTCCTTAAAGTTTTCCAAAAAATAGAAGAGGAGGGACTACTTCCAACCTCATTCTATGAAGCCAGCATCACTCTAATACCAAAACCGGGCAAAGACCTCACCAAAAAAGAAAATTACAGACCAATATTCCTGATGAACATAGATGCAAAACTACACAACAAAATACTAGCAAACCAAATTCAAAAATACATCAAGAGGATCAGACACCATTATCAAGTGGGATTCATCCCAGGGATGTAAAGATGGTACAGCATTCGAAAATCCATCATCGTCATCCACCACATCAACAAAAAGAAGAACAAAAACCACATGATCATCTCCATAGATGCTGAAAAAGCATTTGACAAAATTCAGCATCCATTCATGATTAAAATTCTCAACAAAATGGGTATAGAGGGCAAGTACCTCAGCATCATAAAGGCCATATATGAGAAACCCACAGCTAATACCATACTTAACAGCAAGAAGCTGAAAGCTTTTCATCTAAGATTAGGAACAAGACAGAGATGCCCACTCTCTCCACTGTTATTCAACATACTACTGGAGGTCCTAGCCATGGCAATCAGACAAAACAAAGAAATACAAGGCATCCTGATTGGTAAAAAAGAAGTCAAATTGTCACTATTTGAAGATGACATGATATTGTACATAAAAAACCCTAAGGACTCCACTTCAAAATTATTAGAGCTAATATCGGAATTCAGCAAAGTTGTAGGATACTGAATTAACACACAGAAATCTGTTGTTTTCCTATACACTAATGATGAACTAACAGAAAGATATATCAGGAAAACAATTCCATTCACAACTGCATCAAAAAGTATAAAATACCTAGGAATAAACCTAACGAAGGAAGTGAAAGACCTATACCCTGAAAACTACAAGACACTCCTAAGAGAAATTAAAGAGGACACTAACAGATGGAAATTCATCCCATGCTCTTTGCTAGGAAGAACAAATATTGTCAAAATGGTTATACTACCTAAAGTAATCTACAGATTCAATGCAATCCCTATCAAAATACCAACAGCTTTCTTCAGTAAACTGGAACAAATAATTCTAAAATTCATATGGCACCACAAAAGACCCCGAATAGCCAAAGCAATCCTGAGAACGAGGAATAAAACAGGGGGAATTACACTCCCTGACTTCAAGCTCTACTACAAAGTAACAGTAATCAAGACAATTTGGTATTGGCACAAAAACAGACCCACAGACCAGTGGAACAGAATAGAAAACCCAAACATTAACCCAAACATATACAGGCAATTAATATATGATAAAGGAGCCTTAGATATACAATGGGGAGATGACAGCCTCTTCAGCAGCTGCTGTTGGAAAAACTGGACAGCTACATGTAAGAGAATGAAACTGGACTACTGTCTAGCCCCATACACAAAGGTAAACTCAAGGTGGATCAAAGACCTGAATGTAAGTCATGAAACCATAAAACTCTTAGAAAAAAACATAGGCAAAAATCTCTTGGACATAAATATGAGTGACTTCTTCATGAACATATCTCTCCGGGCAAGGGAAACAATAGCAAAAATGAACAAGTGGGACTATATCAAGCTGAAAAGCTTCTGTACAGCAAAGGACACCATCAGTAGAACAAAAACACATCCTATAGTATGAGAGAATATATTCATAAATGACGTATTGGATAAGGGGTTGACATCCAAAATATATAAGGAACTCACGCACTTCAACAAACAAAAAGCAAATAATCCAATTAAGAAATGGGCAGAGGACATGAATAGACACTTCTGCAAAGAAGAAATTCAGATGGCAACAGACACAAGAAAAGATGCTCCACATCGCTCATCATCAGAGAAATGCAAATTAAAACCACAATGAGATATCACCTCACACCAGTAACGATGGCCAACATCCAAAACACAAACAACAGCAAATGTTTGTGAGAATGTGGAGAAAAGGGAACCCTCCTACACTGCTGGTGGGAATGCAAATTAGTTCAGCCATTGTGCAAAGCAGTATGGAGGTTCCTCCAAAGACTAAAAATAGAGTACCATTTGACCCAGGAATTCCACTCCTAGGAATTTACCCTATAAATGCAGGATCCCAGTTTGAAAAAGACATATGCACCCCCATGTTTATCGCAGCACTATTTACAATAGCCAAGAAATGGAAGCAACCTAAGTGTCCATCAGTAGATGAATGGATAAATAAGATGTGGTACATATACACAATGGAATATTATTCAGCCATAAGAAGAAAACAAATCCTACCATTTGCAACAACATGGATGGAGCTAGAGGGTATTATGCTCAGTGAAATAAGCCAGGCGTAAAAAGACAAGTACCAAATGATTTCACTCATATGTGGAGCATAAGAGCAAAGAAAAAAAAAAATGAATTGAAAAAACAGCAGCAGACTCACAGAACCCAAGAATGGACTAATAATTACCAAAGGGAAAGGGACTGGGGAGGATGAGCGGGAAGGTGGGGACAAAGGGGAAAAAGGGGCATTGTGATTAGCAGACATAATGTTGGGGGGGCACAAGGAGGGCTGTACAACTCAGAGAAGACAAGTAGTGATTCTATAGCATCTCACCACGCTGATGGACAGTGACTGTAATGGCATTGGTGTGGGGGACCTTATTAAGGGGCTAGTTTAATAACCATAATATTGCACATGTAATTGTAGATTAATGATACCATAATAAATTATAAAAAAAGAAATTACAAAGAATCCTTTACAGAAGCTTATAGCTTTGACCATATCATTAAATTCATGCCAACCAGACATAGAACAGCATCTATTTTACTTTATAAATCTTTTGTTACAGGTTTTCTAACTACTACAGCTCAAGATAATTTACAACGCAGATTACAGACCACTTAAATACATTTTATGTAATTAAAAGTAACATATATACAAATATTAGGCAAAATATTATATAGTTCTCTTTATATGTATTCCAAAGAGTTAAGTTTCAAGTTCAAAAGAGCAGCCTTCTTTTTCCAAACTTGTATTTGAGATTATAAAAATATTATTTTGAGATTCTTATGGTCACTCCATCTCTTTTGCTCTAATTGAAAAGCAGTTGGCTTTAGAAAGTTACCTTATATTTGAATTTCATATTTTCTCCATATGTATTTAGGCAAGATTTGACAAATGAACCAGCTTCATATTATTAGACTCTTGGAATCGAGAATATTTTTTTTCAATATTCTACAAAATTTGTAGTAATCAACCAGTTAATATCAAGATACTTCTCACACTTTTGGGTGAATTTGGCTGCTTATAATATATGCCCTAGATGAAATTATTAAAGCATATGTTCATTCAGGTAAATTTGGAAATCTGGCACAAACAGGACATGATCTAATCAGTAATTCCCAGCCTTAATTTAGCAGGGATGCTCCATAATAACAGGGCAACAGTAAATTCTTTCCAAGATAGCTTTTTGTTCCCAGGTAGATTAAGTTGCAAGTCTGAGTTCAGATAATAGTAGGTTGACTATACTAAAAACATTTACAATACTTGAATTGCTTTGAAGGCAAAAGAATATATTTTCAAGTGTTTTGTAATCATAGAAATCATGTAAGACAATGGTTGCTTATTCTATTGAGAGTAAGAAATTTTGTAATGGAACAATACAGGAATCTTGCTGACCTGTTACTTAACAATATTTTTGATTCCCTCTTATGTCACATCTGGATTAGCCAGGTAGATTCTAAACTGCTTCAGAAAAGGTGATAGGGAATTAACATCACGGCACACTATGGCATCTCTCAGCTAATCCTCCATATTCTAGCTTTTGACAATACAAAGTGTGGTGGAGTTCAATGCAAAAATGAAGTGAAGGTATTTTTGTTTAAAAGGGAATTTAAAATACATTTTAAATTTTTCAGAAAGGGAAAACATTCATGTTAAAACTTACTTACCCCTGGAATAAAAGGACAAGCATACAAGTAACCATTTGTAATCTTTTCAATGTTTATTACACAGAATGAGAACTACCTTCCCACTGAAGGTGGAAGCAAAATAAGCCTAAATTTGAGTATTAGAGAGTTGGGTTATATTTTTGTGAAATACTTTCAACAAAGAGTACTGAAATACATATCAGGAAGGATCAGTAAATATATTTTCTATATTTCTTGTACCCATATTAGTTAAATTATTTTAATTGCAGTTAATATTCAGAATGAATTTTATTAAAAAAATAATAAAATAGCATTAAAACACAGTGGTCTCTTACAAACATCAGAAATTAAATTTTAAAGAAAGGATTATGCATAGTAGTAAAGGGAGTGAGATGTCAGACACAAGTTTTTTTTCTTGTTTAAAAATATGGGAGGATTTTGAGCAATTTGTTGGGGAATAAGGAAATGTTTTCCCTTGTGTCTGAGATACATGGATATAGATGTAAAATATATTCTAAAAAGTCTTAATTATGTATCTTAAAATCTACAAGATATTTCTTTCAGTGAAAGTAAAGCTTAAAAACTCAAAATGGTATTTTCCTCAATTCTGTCCTTTTTAGGGATACCAAAAACTGATTTTCAAAATGACTTAACAAATTGTGTCAATATATAATCTTTATATCAAGAGCATTTTAACGTAATTACAGTGATAGTTAAATTTATTCAGTTTTCTCATTTAATCCTTACAACAACTCTTGAGGAAGCTTTATAAAGCCCATTTCATAGAAAGAAAACCCCAGGATTGGAGTGGTAAGTAACTCATCCATGGTCACCAGTTAGTAACAGAGCAAAGGCAGTACAAAATTCACCTAAAAACTCACTGTCTTTTGTAACTTGCAAACATTTTTTCCAACTTTAGAAAATGCTGATTGTAGATTGCTTTAGTGCCTCTTTCTTTTTTTTCTTTTCTTTTTCCCCAGATTCCTTTGAGGTCATATTGTAGACAGGCATAGCATGTAGGAATGAAATAAAAAAATATATACTATGAGTCATATTCTTTTTTTTTACTGTAGAAATTATGCTTCCTTCATTCATTCACTCAACAAGTATTTTATAAGTGCATAGTATCTGCAAGGAAATCTGCTAAACATTGGAGATAGTCTAAAAACACAATACCTTTACTCAAAGACCTTAGGAAAGAGGCAAATCAACCCTTTCAGTAGACTGTGAACAGTACCACAGTAAGGCAGATACAAGAGCTCACACTAAGATCAAGGTATGAGTACAGAAATTGTTTCTCTTTTCTGATAGGTTGACAAATTTAGAATTTAGAGATTTAGAAAAAGGATGCACATACAGAAGTGGACATGTGACCTAGATCCTTTCAACATATTTTTAAACAGGGTGGAGACTAGAACTCAGAAAATTTTAACACTGGTTTATCACTGAAGGCAACTTGCCCTTACAAGGGGCCAACCATGTAAAACAGCGAATTTATTGGTTTATCCAATTATACTTCTGGGGTAAAGTTTCTTCAAGTTCGGCTTAACCCAGGGGCCAAATGATGTCATCAAACGGGGTTTATCTTTCACCATTTTCAGACCTGCCTCTTTGGCTCATGTAGTTGCAAATCAGCCGTATCAAATGCAGCCTGCCCTACATGCTCATGTCCTATGGAAAGGAGAATAGATCAGCTTCCTGGGATTTCAAACAGAAAACCTAGATTGAATCACATAGGTCTTTATGGGCCCATTCCTGAACTAACAACTGCAAAAGTAAAATGTTTTAGGTTAGGCCTTAAGTCCTATTCCTTCAGCAGAGCAATTAAATGAACTTTGTCCAAGATATTTGGACTGAAATTAGAAGGGAAAGAAGTTTGGTTTCCTCAAAGCTAAATTAGGGAAATAAACCACAATAAAATGGAGTAGTTACTACATGGGGAAAAAACAAAAACATAAATGTTCTCCTGAAGAGTTTATTTCTAGTTAGGAAAGTATGGGTGAATTTAATTTTTAAAATTTCTTTTCAGAATAGAGGAAGGAACAACTTTTTTAGTTGCCATGCATGGAGAGATGTTCTTGAGTATTTTAGAAATACAACTCAGCATAGGATAATGTAATGTGGCCAACAAAAACAAATGAAATTGCAGATTTCATTAATTAAATTACTATGTCTAATGTATAGAGTGAAATCCTTCCACTGTTCTTTCTAGCATCACAATTTCACTTAGATAAGCCTTTAGTTTTAGAAAAGATCTTTTAAAACAAACCAGATTACATTCAGAAGACAGCACTTTGAAAATGTGAAATGGAGACGATAAAGCAGGGAATACATCAAAGCCACATTCATTAGTAACACTGATGCACCCTCCTAGTTAGGTGTAGACTTACTCTTTACTTCCTCTGAGAATTAGGACTCAATGGTTGAAGTTAAGGGAAGACGATATGAGACATTTAAAATTATGTAGAAAATCTTTTCAGTCAGAGAAGTCTACCATGCACGTGTTCAAGTAGAAGAGTGGGACTGTCTTTGGGATCTGCAGAGGTAAATCCTGTAACAAATGACTCCATGAAATTTAAGGAGATTTATTAGAATTTATTTTCCCAAAAATTAAACATCAGGCTAAACGAAACTGATGTCTAGATCAACTAACCTTAGAACGTAAGGTTTTTATTACCATGATTTAAAATTTTGCCGTTTGTCAAACTCTCCTACTTGGTTAGTTATGAAGAGAGAAAAAAAAGTCTCACTAACAGTTGATTCCAGAAAAGGGGATCATAGTAAAATGTCCACTGTATATATTCTGAAATCACACTCTCTCCTGTCTACTACAGCTTTAAACATTATTCTGATTCTTTTTTTTTTTTTGGTATCATTAATCTACAATTACATGTGCAATATTATGGTAATTAAACTACCCCCTTCATCAGGTCCCTCCCACCAACCCCATTACAGTCACTGTCCATCAGCGTAGTGAGATGCTATAAAATCACTACTTGTCTTCTCTGAGTTGTACAGCCCTCCCTGTGCCCCCCCAACATTATGTCTGCTAATCATAATGCCCCTTTTTCCCCTTTGTCCCCCACTTCCCGCTCATCCTCCCCAGTCCCTTTCCCTTTGGTAACTATTAGTCCATTCGTGGGTTCTGTGAGTCTGCTGCTGTTTTGTTCCTTCAGTTTTTTTCTTTGTTCTTGTATGCCACATATGAGTGAAATCATTTGATACTTGTCTTTTTCTGCTTGGATTATTTCACTGAGCATAATAACCCTCTAGCTTCATCCATGTTGTTGCAAATGGTAGGATTTGTTTTCTTCTTATGGCTGAATAATATTCCATTGTATATATGTACCACCTCTTCTTTATCCATTAATCTACTGATGGACAGTTAGGTTGCTTCCATTTCTTGGTATTGTAAATAGTGCTGCGATAAACATAGGGGTGCATCTGTCTTTTTGAAACTGGGCTGCTGCATTCTTGGGTAAATTCCTAGGAGTGGGATTCCTGGATCAAATGGTATTTCTATTTTAAGTTTTTTGAGGAACCTCCATACTGCTTTCCACAATGGCTGAACTAATTTGCATTCCCACCAGCAGTGTAGGAGGGTTCCCCTTTCTCCACATCCTTCACCAACATTTGTTGTTGTTTGTGTTTTGGATGTTGGCCATCCTTACTGGTGTGAGGTGATATCTGCGGTTTTAATGTGCATTTATCTGATGATTAGGAATGTGGAGCACGTTTTCATGTGCCTGTGGGCCATCTGAATTTCTTCTTTGGAGAAGTGTCTATTCATGTCCTCTGCCCATTTCTTAATTGGATTATTTGCTTTTTGTTTGTTGAGGTGCGTGAGTTCTTTACATATTGTAGATGTCAACCCCTTATCGGATATGTCATTTATGAATATATTCTCCAATACTGTAGGATGTCTTTTTGTTCTACTGATGGTGTCCTTTGCTGTACAGAAGCTTTTCAGCTTGATATAGTCCCACTTGTTCATTTTTGCTTTTGTTTCCCTTGCCTGGGGAGATATGTTCATGAAGAAGTTGCTCATGTTTATGTCCAAGAGCTTTTTGCCTATGTTTTTTTCTAAGAGTTTTATGGTTTCAATACTTACATTCAGGTCTTTGATCCATTTTGAGTTTACTTTTGTGTATGGGGTTAGACAGTAGTCCAGTTTCATTCTCTAACATGTAGCTGTCCAGTTCTGCCAACACCAGCTGCTGAAGAGGCTGTCATCTCCCCATTGTATATCTAAGGCTCCTTTATCATGTATTAATTGACTGTATATGTTTGGGTTAATGTTTGGATTTTCTATTCTGTTCCACTGGTCTGTGGGTCTGTTTTTGTGCCAATACCAAGTTGTCTTGATTACTGTGGCTTTGTAGTAGAGCTTGAAGTCAGGGAGTGTAGTTCCCCCTGTTTTATTCCTCCTTCTCAGGATTGCTTTGGCTATTTGGGGTCTTTTGTGGTGCCATATGAATTTTAGAATTATTTGTTCCAGTTTACTGAAGAAAGCTGTTGATATTTTGATAGGGATTGCATTGAATCTGTAGATTGCTTTAGGTAGTATAGCCATTTTGACAATATTTATTCTTCCTAGCCAAGAGCATGAGATGAATTTCCATTTGTTAGTGTCCTCTTTAATTTCTCTTAGGAGTGTCTTGTAGTTTTCAGGGTATAGGTCTTTCACTTCCTTTGTTAGATTTATTCCTAGGTATTTTATACTTTTTGATGCAATCGTGAATGGAATTGTTTTCCTGATTTCTCTTTCCGTTAGCTCATTATTAGTGTATGGGAAAGCAACAGATTTCTGTGTGTTCATTTTTTATCCTACAACTTTGCTGAATTCACATATTAGTTCTCGTAGTTTTGGAGTGGAGTCTTTAGGGTTTTTTATGTACAATATCATGTCATCTTCAAATAGTGACAATTTGACTTCTTCTTTACCAGTCAGGATGCCTTGCATTTCTTTGTTTTGTCTGATTGCCATGGCTAGGACCTCCAGTAGTATGTTGAATAACAGTGGAGAGAGTGGGCATCCCTGCCTTGTTCACGATCCAAGATGAAAAGCTTTCAGCGTCTTGCTGTTAAGTATGATGTTAGCTGTGGGTTTGTCATATATGGCCTTTATGATGTTGAGGTACTTGCCCTCTATACCCATTTTGTTGAGAGTTTTAATCATGAATGGATGCTGAATTTTGTCAAATGCTTTTTCAGCATCCATGGAGATGATCATGTGGTTTTTGTTCTTCTTTTTGTTGATGTGGTGGATGATGTTGATGGATTTTCGAATGTTGTACCATCCTTGCATCCCTGGGATGAATCCCACTTGATCATGGTGTATGATCCTCTTGATGTATTTTTGAATTCAGGTTGCTAATATTTTGTTGAGTATTTTTGCATCTACGTTCATCAGGGATATTGGTCTGTAATTTTCTTTTTTGGTGAGGTCTTTGACCGGTTTTGGTATTAGAGTGATGCTGGCTTCATAGAATGAGGTTGGAAGTATTCCCTCCTCTTCTATTTTTGGAAAACTTTAAGGAGAATGCGTTTTATTTCTTCTCTATATGTCTGCTAGTATTCAGAGTTGAATACATCTAGCGCCGGGGGTTTTGTTCTTGGGTAGTTTTTTGATTACCGATTCAATTTCATTGCTGGTGATTGGTCTGTTCAGTTTTTCTGTTTCTTGCTTGGTTAGTCTTGGAAGGTTGTATTTTTCTAAGTAGCTGTCCATTTCTTCTAGGTTTTCCAGCTTGTTAGCATATAGATTCTCATAATATTCTCTTATAATTCTTTGTATTTCTGTGGGGTCCGTCGTCATTTTTTTTTCTCATTTCTGATTCTGTTTATGTGTGTAGATTCTCTTTTTCTCTTAAGTCTGGCTAGGATTTTATCAATTTTGTTTATATTTTCAAAGAACCAGCTCTTGGTTCCATTGATTTTTTCTATTGTTTTATTCTCAATTTTATTTATTTCTTCTCCGATCTTTATTATGTCCCTCCTTCTTGTGACTTTGGGCCGCATTTGTTCTTCTTTTTCCAATTTCAGTAATTGTTTCTCAGACTATTCATTTGGGATTGTTCTTCCTTCTTTAAATAGTCCTGGATTGCAATATACTTTCCTCTTAGAACTGCCTTTGTTGTGTCCCACAGAAGTTGGGGCTTTGTGTTGTTGTTGTCATTAGTCTCCATATATTCTCTGATTTCTGTTTTGATTTGGTCTTTAACCCATTGACTAATTAGAAGAATGTTGCTAAGTGTCCATGTATTTGTGAGCCTTTTTGATTTCTTTCAAAAATTTATTTCTAGTTTTATACCTTTGTGATCTGAGAAGTTGGTTGGTAGAATTTCAAATTTTTGAATTTAGTGAGGTTCTTTTTGTGGCCTAGTATGTGGTCTATTCTGGAAAATGTTCCATGTGCACTTGAGAAGAACGTGTATCCTGTTGCTCTTGGGTGCAGAGTTCTGTAGATGTCTGTTAGGTCCATCTGTTCTAGTGTGTTATTCAGTGCCTCTGTGTCTTTACTTATTTTCTCTCTGGTAGATCTGTCATTTGGAGTGAGTGGTGTGTTGAAGTCTCCTAAAATGAATGCATTGCTATCTATTTCCTCCTTTAATTCTGTTAGTGTTTGTTTCACATTGCTGATTCTCCTGTGTTGGGTGCATATATATTTTAAATGGTTATATCCTCTTGTTGGAATGACCCCTTTATCATTATGCAATGTCCTTCTTTATCTCTTGCTACTTTCTTCATTTTGAAGTCTATTTTGTCTGATACAAGTACTGCAACACCTGCTTTTTTCTCCTTGTTGTTTGCATGAAATATCTTTTTCCATCCCTTCATCTTTAGTCTGTGTATATCTTTGAGTTTCAGGTGAGTCTCTTGTAAGCAGCATTGTAATGGGTCTTGCTCTTTTATCCATTCTATTACTCTGTGTCTTTTGATTAGTGGATTCAGTCCATTTACATTTAGGGTGATTATTGATAGCTATGTACTTGTTGCCATTGCTGGCTTTAGATTCATGGTTACCAAAGGTTCAAGGGTAGCTTCTTTACTATCTAACAGTCTAACTTAACTTTCTTGTTAAGTTATTGTAAACACAGTCTGATGTTTCTTTATTTCTCTCCCTTCTTATTCTTCCTCCTCCTTTCTTTAAATACTAGTTGTGTTATTCTTTGCCTTTAGTTAGTATTTGGATGGTCTGCTTTCTTTGCTATGATTTTATTTTCTCCAATGACCTCTTTTTAGTCTTAGGAGTGCTTCCACCTAGAGCCGTCCCTTTAAGATATCCTGAAGAGTGGTTTATGGGAGATAAAGTCCCTCAGCTTTCACTTGTCTGGAAATTGTTTAATCCCTCCCTCAAATTTAAATGATAATCATGTGGATACAATATTCTTGGATCGAGGCCCTTCTGTTCCTTTACGTTAAATATATCATGCCATTCTCTTCTGGGCTGTAAGGTTTCTGTTGAGAAGTCTGATGATAGTCTGATGAATTTTCCTTTGCAGGTGATATTTTTTCTCTCTGTAGCTGCCTTTAATACTCTGTCCTTATCTTTGATCTTTGCCATCTTAATTATTATGTGTCTTGCTGTTGTCTTCCTTGGGTCCCTTGTGCTGGGAGATCTGTAGGCTTCCATGGTTTGAGAGACTATTTTCTTCCCCAGCTTGTGGAAGTTTTCAGCAATTATTTCTTCAAAGACACTTTCTACCCCTTTTTCTCTCTCTTCTTATTCTGGTACTCCTATAATGCGAATATTGTTCCATTGGATTGGTCACACAGTTCTCTTCAAATTCCTTTATTCCAGAGATCCTTTTATCTCTCTCTGCCTCAGCTTCTCTGTATTTCTGTTCTCTGATTTCTATTCCTTTAAGTCTCTTGCATCTCGTCCAGTCTGCTGCTAAGCCCGTTGATCGCTTGTCTCATCTCTGCATTGTCTTTCCTCACTTTCCTCACTTCCTCCCTTAGCTCTTGTATATTTCTCTGTAGATCCATCATTATGGTTATGACTTTTATTCTGAATTTTTTTTCATGAAGACTGTGCATGTCCATCCCACCAGGCTCTCTCTCTAGGGTAGTCTGGTCTGTGGTTTTCTAGGTAAGCTTTGTTTGTAGCATATTTCTCTGTCTTTTCATGGCGATAGAAGTTGTCAGAAAAAGAAAAAAAGAAGGAAGGGAAAATAGAGGAAAAAAAAAAACGCCTGCCGCGTGTAGTTTCTTTAATGATCCTGTAGGTGGTGCTGCTCTACTATTCTGCAACCACACGCTCCACTGGGCCCTTTGTGACTCTGGCCATGGAGGGAATAAACGGAAGGCTGCTGATTTCTGTGGGAAGTGTCCGCTGACTGCTTTTCCCAGCCGCAGTCCAAGGGGATCGAAATCCCCCAGCACTCCCAGCCTGCTGGGCTGAGTGCACTGGGACGATACTGCTCCTCCCTTGGGCCCCTGTCTCTTTAAGACCCCTAAAAAAGTGCACGCTTTTCTTTTGTCCCGGGGAACTGGCTGAGTGGACCTGCCATCTTGGATCCAGCCCCTCTGCCTCTCCAATCTCCGATACACCACGCGATGTGTGTCAGTGCTCCTGGCGCAGATCACCAGGACTGGTTATTTGGCAGGCCTGTGCTTCCACTCCCTCTCTGCTCTGAATCCTCTCCTCCCGCCCGTGCACTAGGGTGCAGGAGTGCTCGGTCCCGCCGGGATGCTGCTCTGTGTCTTACCCACCTCGCGGTGTGCCGAGTCCTCTCATGTGTAGCTGCAGACTGGTGTCGTCCTGTATCCTCTGGTCTCTCTTTTAGGAATAGTTGTATTTGCTGTATTTTCATAAATATATTTGGTTTTGGGAGAAGATTTCCACCACCCTGCTCACGCCGCCATCTTCCCAGAGGTCTGCAACATTATTAATGTCTGCATAAACCAGGACACCAGGAAAAAGGAAATACAATACATTGTATAAATATGGAATAATGATTAGTTGTCCTTAGGGTAAAATAATATCTTAAGGCATCTTAGTAGGAAAATTCCAATGACAATAAGCTCAAGGTAGGAGGGACAGTATAACAATTACTTATGGTGCAAAAGACGGGGAGAAGCTTTCAGACAACAAAAGTTTTCAAGCTCAAAAGTACAAATTGTGATTATGTTTTAGGAAATGTGCCTGTTTAATTGAAGGACGCATGAAGGAGCTCATATTAGACATGTCTAATTAAAAGAAGCCCTTTTTTTCTTCAAATATAATTTGTCTCAGGAAAAAATAGTGTAGCAATTATGTTAGTCATTGCCCATATCCTGTCAGCTATATTGATCTTAGGATATAATGTAAAAAAGATGAACAAATGCAAAGGAAAATGCAGAGAAAAATAGTGGTCCTGAAATACTCAGTGCTGATGTGTAGGAGAGTACTTACTTGAATTATACAAGTCAGAGGACAGAGGGAAAAAGAGAAAAGAAAAAACTGCCATGGCACTGGATGTGAAACAAGTCTACCAGTACAATATGCTAAAATACTTGAGCCTTCTACTCCCTAACAATAGGTGTGTGCACCAGAGTTCCTAGGAATTTACACTTCTTTCTGTTACTGCTCTTCTGTGCCTCTCACGTCACATAGGATCAGTGGACATTTGTTGAGTAAATGCTGACTCTTTTGAAATTGTGCTGCCCTGTGATTCTCTTTCCCTTTAGGAATGGAATCCTAATAGTTCACTCTCCCCTTTCTGAGACAACTGATTACAAACTGTTCCCCCTTTTTCAATCCTCCCTCACCTTTCACCCTTCTTTTCTATCAGCTGAATACCTTGCTTCTTAGTCCCCTAAGAAAATAAAAATTAGAAGAGAGTACTCATGAGTTCAGACCACTGAATCCACTAATACACCTCATCTGTCTCCTTGTATCTTCTTCCTTCTGGGATGAGTGCAGTACAGTGTTGTAGTTAAAATATTCATACTTAGAGGAACAGCCTTTGCACTTGTGTACAATATGCTATCTCTGTCTGCTAATGTTGTTCCAACAATTCTCTCCTCTGCAGGAGGCAGAATTCTAGTGTCTTCCTCTACTGGTCATTCCCAGCAGCATAAAACAATACAGCATGCTTATGCTGCTGGGAATGACCATCTCTTACATATTAAAAATATGTCCTGTTATTGATGGTGCATGCTTCTCAGGTTACTGTCCCATTTTTCAGATTCCCTTTAAAGCTAAGCTCTTTATAAGATGACTAAACTCTCCTTCCAGCCTCTTATCATCCACTGTACTCATGCTTTTGTACCCACATAATACTTATTAAAGTCACTACTGGCCTCTGCATTACCAAATGCAAATGTGACTTCTTAGCCCCAAGAGCATTTGATGGCCGACTGATCTCTCCTTCGCTCAGCCAGTTGGGCCATAGCTTTTCCTTCCTTTTAACTTCTCTGGTCACTCTTTCTTGGTCTCTTTTGCTGGTGTCCTCCATTCTATGCCTTTTCTCTTTCTCTACTCACTTACTGTGTGAACTTGAACAGTCCCATGGCTTTAATACCATCTGTAACTCCGGGGGGGATATCCAGGGGCAAAATACTTTTGAAACTAAAATCAGTCAAAGGGAGAAATAAAGTTTAAGAAACCCATTTATTTCTTACAAGCAGTCATCCCATCTTTCTCTTGACCAGGCTGCAGCAGAAGAGAGCTCCACACAACCTCTCCGATCCAGATAAACCCTTGCAGGCCCTTGTAATTACCTATCGATATGGAGATGGACAACTTCTCTTCACTCCTTGGAAACACCTATAGATATGCATTAAAGTCAGGCAAGAGATTCTGGAAATATTACAATTTAATCCACACCATCTTATGATGAGTCCCAAATTTATGTCTCCAGCTCTGATGTCTCCCTAAACTCCACATGCATCTACTTGCCTATTCCACATCTCCACTTAAATATCTATTGGATCCTCAAATTAATATGGTTTACAAAAAGCAAGCTCAAATCTTCACATATATACACACCCTGGAATGTATTCCCTATACTCAGCTTTTTCTTATTAGTTATCACATCATTCTTATTTATTTATTTATCTATTTATTTATTGCATTGGTCCAAATGTCCATAGTCATCCTTGACTCCTTTAGTTCTCAACCTATTACTAAATCCTGTCACCTTCACCTTTGAAATATGTCCAGTAGGTGATCCTTTCTCACTGCCTTTAAGAACTACCCTAGTTTGAGCACCATGACTTTACATGGGGGGATCTGCTTTTCATAGCTGCTCAGGCTCCCAGGCTGATGGAGATCCCACCTCCACTTGCTTCCACATTCACGGAGGCTTCCTTCTCACTCAGAATAACATTGAAGGTCTCTACAATTACGTAAAAGGCTCTTCATGAACTGATGGCTGGAGAAAACTCTCAGGCAGCATTTCTCATGCCAGCAAGGTGATTAACAGTTTCTACCAAATGTTCATGACATCTCTAATAATTTGTTTTTTTGAACAAATGTCTTCTTCCATTTCCAATAGAACCCATAGTTTCAGCATTTAGGTTTCATGAGTATATGCAAATTTTAATATGATGTTTCCACCGAATTTGAGCTTCACTCAAATTTTATCAAAATGACAGCTATAATCAATGTGTGAGGTCTTTAGCTGGCAAGTAGTTTTAATAAAACCACAGACAGAAAGCTAATTAATACATGAGTTATTCTTCCTTGTGTGTAGAGAGCTTGTAAAAATGGAATACATGTGAAAAAAGCCACGATTTCAACTGTTATAAAATTGTTGCTGTGAAAGGACTTGGCCTTGGTATGAAGGCATGAATGTGTGAAAGTCAGCATGAAAGAAGTAGAGCTGAATAACTAACTAGGAACGGGAAGGGGGTGGGTTGGGGCAGGGAGGCGTAAAACACCGTGGGTTGGAAGGCAGTTTTCATTCAGTTTGATGCATTGGTAATACTAGGCATAAAGTATCCATAAATTGCGCCATTGAATCCACATAGGTTGAGTATATACACACGCTATATATTATAATTAGAATTTAAAATTCCTATATTCTTGCCCGAAAAACTGTATTGACAAAAACTGGAAGGAAACAGTTAAAATTTTTCCCTCTGGTACTTCTTTTTTCTTCTTGTTCTGCTCACTTGGTGTATGGCTCTTCCCTTTATTACAACCTCATGACTCAAGTGGGGGTTCAAATCCTCATCACTGATGCATTTGCTACATGACCCAAGTTGGGCTGGAGCCTTGTAGTTTTTCGAAAGGATAAAAGAAAAACAGTTTCTTCTTAGGTGGTGAAATTAAGTAATGTTAGCCCAGGAAATGCTATTGGTAATGTTTATACTCTTGTGATAGCCCGTCTGGAAAGTAACGTTGATATGTAGAAGCAGACAAAAGGATGAAGGTAGCATTTCAATAGTACTTCAAACCTAGAATCCAGGTATCTCTGACTCGACCATCCCCATGCCCTTTTGCCATTAGATTACCTCACAAATAATTCCTCTGTCCAAGTTAGTTTATGCTAGGAGTCTATAATTTCCAACCTAAATCTTCATTACCAAATGAAACCTCCACACAGGTTCAGAATAGTTAAAACAATTTAAAAACTATTAACTTATGGGGTTAGATAACAAATTTTATCAAAGATTTTGATGGATCTCATCTTGCTGCAAAAATTCTTAGAACAATAATTCTCTGATATTTGTTCATGGATTCCATTACATGTTAACCTGTGATATATATAATCAGACTTAAAGGAAACTGTCAATTCAGCACTTGCTTCCCAGAAAACATTATATTAGTGTAATTTAAAAATTTTATTACTAAAAGCAGGGACGACTCTCATTTGTTTTATTCTATCAGTAAAATAGAAAACAAAACCCAAACGATTCTTTTAATTTTATCCTGAGTTTAAACTTGTTTTCCTTTTTGACTTTCATTTTAAAAAGATGGGATTTTATAGCTGGAGTATAAAATTAACAACATGTTTATCTCTCCAAACTATTAATAAACACAGTGAGTCAGCCCAAGACAAATTAGAGATAATGCAACATCCCCATAATGCTGTTATATTATTAGCTTCTCTAGTAATTGTAATGAGAAAGAACCCACTATTCTTTTTGTTACATGGTAATCCATAATTTATTCCTGTTACACCTTTTCTCTGTTTTTTCCCTTACAGCCCCTTGAAAACCCATATTCTGTCATAATCTTCAGTAAATTAATTAGAGATCCAAAGGATTTAAGACCTATGGTAATTGTCATTATTAAGATAAACATAGGATAATTACAGAAGCTTGTAATCGAGAAGTTAGCCTTAAGTAGTAGATATTGAAGGCATCAAATGCTTCTTTTGTTAGGTCTAAATCTTGTTATATAACCTTGCACAATTTTATTCAACTGTTTTGCTTAAATTACTCTGTGTAAATTGTGAACAATAATGATTTGCCATTACAATCTTCATTTGAAGATCATGGAGACGTCATCAGTTATTTTTAAAATATCTGGAGTGCCCAGTATTTTGTAGAGAATATTTTAGTTCCTTGATTCATCATGATGAATTCAATTCAAACTAGTTAAAAAAATAAATTTATTGGATTACTTTCTCTGGGAGCCTAAGGGGGAGGTGTCAAGGATATTGTCATGACTTTCTCTCTTGCATGCTTACAGCCTCAAGTAATCTCTCTATGTTCTGCAGCAAAATTACTTTTGCAAACTTCAGGCTTACATAGTCTTTACTGAATCCCAAGGAAAAATATGTAACTCAAATTCCCTAGGAAATATTCTGATTGGCCAAACGGGGTCACATTGTAGGTGTGAAGGAACTCTTGTGGCTAAGTGTTGGAAACGATGGACTTTTGGAAAGGCAGCTGGCACTGATTAGCTTTGAGGGTACATTTAGGTAATTTACGCTTCATTTGGCTGATACTGGGGAGCCGGACACTGAATGTGTAAAAGCAAGGAACTGACATGATCATGTACATGTGTTTAAAAATATTCACCTGCAAGTATTTTGTCAGGAGGGACCAAGAAATATACTAGTTAGAAAGCTTTTTTAATAAATAGCATAGAGTTCAAATCTATTAAAATAGTACTGATGAAAGGTGAAAAGTGTATGATCCAACATGACACATCTGGAGGAGATAACTGTTTAAAACATTATAGAGAAAATTGACACAGTGTATGGCAAATGAGGTTCAGAGCAAGGGAAAGAAAACATGTTAGTATTTATTAAAAGGGCTGTTTAGTAGCAGATAAAATTCCCCGAAGAATTTCTGTTTCTTCAAATGCTTTTTCCTCATTTTTAACTAGAAGAATGTTAGTAAATGAATACAAATGAGTTAGAAGGATATGGATTTCTTCCTCTCATGACAACTTTTAAAAACACTTGTTTTCATGTCAGCATTTAAGTTGGCTGGTTAAGTTGATGTTAAATCATTTTCTGGGGGACCCAAAGAATATTTCCTTTTTCCCACTTGTTAGCAAAAGTTAAACTTTTTCATTAATTTTTAATGTGGTTTCTTCGTTAATCAGGTTGTCTCTAGGTTAAAAAAGAGAAGTGAGGAAGACCATATTTGTTTTGTTTAACACTGAATATCTAGCATGCAGAATAATGCCAGTATAAAACAGATGCTGAATATGCTAGTTTTATAAAGGAAGCATCGTCTGTCAAAGAAGTATTTTCAATTTTATTTCTTTTAAAAGGGATTTGCCTCCCATCAGTGAAGATTCCACATCCACCCTCTTTTTTTGCTTTCTGTGGTCATGTGGAGAAAAACTATATATTGTATTCCCAGTCTTCTCTGCTGTATGTAGTCTTAATTAGCTTTTCAAACACATTGCACATAAAACCTATTAATCCTCTGACCTTCACTGAATTCAAAAGTTTTTGTGTTAATTGTTTTGAGAGAATAATAGGCAGTTTTGCTGTTAGAAAAATCGTGGCATCTCTTCCAGGAAAACAGAATCAGGAAGAGGACTTGAAAGGTTGCCTGTATCTGATCTGCCATCCTTTGCCATTATTACATGACAGAGGAGAGTCACTTGTAAACTTTATGGAAATGATTTGTTTTCTTACACCTATAATATCAGCCTTTCAAAAATGATTTCTATCTACAAGCAGCAAAAACAAAAATTAGGTCACTTGAGGTAGTTGTAATTTTATGTATTAAAGCTGAAGAGGGAAGGAACTAACATTAATTTTCCATCTATTATAATCCAAGTACTTTGCTTGTTTTATATCCTTAAAATTCCAGAATTCCCCTTTAAATGAGATCTGACCATTCATGCCAATACTTGTTTCGGCTTACCGTGTTTCCATCACTCAGTTAATGCACTGAAGATGAACTAATGAAAATTACCACCCACATGTCACAGATGAACAAACAGGATCACATATTCATTTGTTTTCAAGAGTAAAATTTCTACTGCTTCTACAAGAAGGAATAATTTCCTGAACTCTATTCTCTCTGATTCTAAAACCGGGGTCAAATCTTCAGCAATCATCAGTGACTGGGAGGTGGGGGTACTTCAGGATCACCCAAAGTCAAGGTGATATCTACTGCATCTGTTGTATTGGCATAATTATTATCACACTCCCTTTCCTTCTCAAAGGTATCCGGAAGAGGGAGTTGTACCCCAACTAAGCAGCTTTTTGAAATACCATTTCTCAGAGATTTAGACATGCCAAGCATCAGACTCTATCACCTCCTCAGAGATTCTGATTCAGTGGGCTTGGTATGGAGCCTATAGATTTACATTTTAAAAACATCTTTGGGTTTTTCTATGCTGCCAGGTATATTAGTCTGCTTGGGCTGCCATGAAAAATACCACAGAAGGATGGTTCTAGTGACAGAAATTCATTTTTTACAGTTCTGGACGCTATTAGGTACAAGATCCAGGTACCCAGCAAGGCAGGTTTCATTCTGAGTCTGCTCTTGGCTTGTACGCAACCGCCATCTCCCTGTGTGCTCATGTGGCCTCGCCTTGGTGCGTGCACATTGGGGAGAAGCTCTCTTCTTAGAAGAGCGCTAATTCTGTCAGGCCAGGGCCCTATCTACATGACCTCTTCTAATCCTGATTAACTCACAAAGGCCCATCTCCAAATACGAAAACATTGGGAGTTAGGGCTTCAGCATATCAATTTTTTGGAAGGACACAACGTTTAGTCCATACCACCAGGTAAGGAGAGCATTTAGTAAGGATTAGAGGGGAAGTAGCTGTGAGCAGTGGAGCAGAATACTCTGCTGGGAGTCCGAAGTCTGAATTCAAGGCTTTTCCTGCCACTGGCTGCATGACCTTGAGCAAACCCCTCATCATTTCCAGCTTCTGCTTTTCCGTTATAAAATGAGGAGTTGGAACAGTGTCAGTGGCTGGCTGTTGAGGGTGGGGGTCAGCCCTGGAGGAATGAGTGCCCCTGTAGGTGATGGGAGAATGTGGTCATTATTGCCCGTGTTGGAGCCGGGAAAAGGAAAAGTTGCAGCCTGGGTAGATGATCCTTCATATCTCTTTCTAAATCTAAACATAAAAAAAAAATTGTGATTGGATTTAGCAACTTCTTGATTAAATAACTTGTCTGTCAGCTGCTTAGTTTAACTACCCACACACAAACACACATACACAATATGTGAAACAACAGCTGAAGACATATTTGATAATGTGAGCACAGACTGATTTTTTTAGCCTCTTTCCTACTGCGTTGCCTGAGGACAATAGTGTGAGCATCCGCCCTTCCTCGCCAGCTGGCTTGTTTTCCTAAACCAGGGAAATAACTGTCACACTTATCCTCCCCATTATGACAAGCTGCCTCTGGTCAAAATTATTACAGCATGCCCTTATTAGTGTCAGAATCCCACTTCCATTTGTGCATTACACCTTCCCTGTCCTGGATGAGTAATTTTACTTGTGAGATCCAAATAAGCAAAATGTAAAATTACCCTTGGATAAAAATAGCCACAGTTACAGATGTGATTTAAGGGCTGAAATGGTTCAGATCACCATTCCTGGTGTCTTTGCTTAACAAAGGCAGCTAGGAGGGGTTTTTGGTCTCAGAGGTGGAATATAGCTGTTGCTGTTGGAAGAAAAGTGTCCCTTTGGCTACTTTTTTTTTGTCTACAGGGCAAATACTGTAACATGAGAAACCAGAGAGGTGGTTTGTGCAATTGGCAGTAGGCACAAAAGCGTCAGGGCCTTATTTCTCTTCTGCCCCTTGCCAGCTGTGTTTTAGCATAGGTTGAATGTTTTTGACATTGTGCATTTAAATGCCAGCCCGTGCAATTTACAGTACAAAAGGGCAAAGATACATGGGGGAATGAGGGAAAAAAAATCTTCTCTCTTCTCATTGGTTGACCTTTTTGGTTCGGCTTTATATAGACATTAAAAGAGCCCCTATGACCATATTTCCAACCTGAAAAAAAAATCACAAAAATAACTCCTCATACAATGTTATTTATATACATTGCTCCTAGCCTTTATGCATTAGAATATAAAGAATAATTTGCATCCCTTGGCCTGAACATCAAAAGCCATTCCTGTCTCAGCTGAAAGTAAAATCAAATTGCATTCTGTGATTTTGGTGATAAGGGTCAGAAAGAATATCTGAAGAAATGTAAAAGTAATATGATAATTTCATATACAGGAGTTCAGGCCAACAATACTTGAATCTGTAAGGGGTACTTAACATACTTAATTCAAGTTTACTTAGAAAATCTCAAATTCTAAGAGATCATAATATAATCTTATAAAACAAGTATAAAAGGAAATGCAAAACTGGGAATGGCTTTGGTTCTATGCAAACCTGCCTTCCTCACAGTAGGTTACATTAATTTAAAGATTCTCTAATTCTCCCTTGATGTTCATTCATTCATTCATTCATTCATTCATATGTTCACTTAGTCTTGCAGTGAGTATAACTCTTCTAGGTGCTAAGGAATAATGCTGAAAAGACTAAGTCCCTCCTCTTATAGAACTTCACAGTCTAGTGAGGGAAATAGACAATAAAAGATACATAGTATAATATGTGAGATAAGTGATAAGTGCTATGAGGAATTATGAGGAAAGGGAATAGAGAGTAAGGAAGGTGCTATTTTCTGCAGTGGGGTCTGGGAAGGATGTTCTGAGGAGTCGCTATCTCAGCTGAGATTTTAACATAGTGAGGGAGGGATATATGCACACATCAATGGGAGAGTTTCATGCAGAGGGAAGAGGAAATGGGACATTGAAAGAAGGAGTGTGACTAGAATGGCATGAACAAACAGAGAGTGGGAAGAGGGGAAGCCACAGAGTTGTGGGGATCTGGATCATAAAAGGTTTTGATTTCAAGTCAAAAGGGGATTTCATAGCATCTGAGTACAGATCAGTTTAAGCAATTACTAAAGTTAGTGAATGATAGAATGAATGATAAAAATATTCTTCATGTCCTCTGTTGGCTAGAAAAGTTGCTTGATTTGCCTTTTGCTCTGTTCCCTTACCTGCAGTGACTGAATTTTGAGAATAAAATTGTTCACTTCAGAAAAGGAAAAGGCTAGTGCCATCTGATGGCCACACTTGGGAACATGATTCTCTATCTCAGAGTATTTGCAGAAATGAAAACATTTAGGCCTAAGGGCAATGAAGCTTTCAGTAATGCCCATTGCCCAAGGTAAAAGTATTTACTGAGTATGTATAAAACTAGAAGGAATTTAGAAACTCTGTTAAAATACTGGTGATGCTATTCTGTGCTTTGAGCAATCTTTTAGTTTAGTCCATCAAATGGTTATTTTTCTCTATCTACATAATGCCATTCATAAAGTGGCCATTATATTCTTTTCAATTGAAGTGAATCTAATGTACAATCATCTATCTGTGGGGCACCATCTACTTTTCCTTTAAATCCAAAGAGAGACCGCATCATGTTTGATTTATTGTAGTAATTCTTGTTGTAGTGTGATCATTTGGCTAGCACACTGACTTCTTTTACATAGTGTTCACCTAGTAAATATAAATGAATTTATAAGAAAGACATAACTATGTTTTATCATTACATAGAATTTTATATCAAGGACTGTGGACTCAGGCTCCTGGGGTTTGAATCTTGGCTCAGTTGCCTACAAGCTTTTAAATGAACCTTAGTTTCCTCCTCTGGAGAGAGCCTAAGAGTTCTACCCTCATGAGGGTGTTGTGAAGGTCAGGTGAGGAACTGTAGCTCTGGGGGGAAGGGTGTTCCCCACCCTGGGCAAGTTGCTCCTAAATCCAATGAAACTGAAGGAGGACAAGGGAAGGACAGACTAGGTTAAAGGGATTTATTTCTCACATTTGCTAGCCAGGCCCTCCACCATCTGTCCCCTCTGGCTGCAGCCTGGGTTCCATGGGTGGGTCCTTAGTGACTGGGGAGAGCCAGACCAATTAGGCACCAGGAATGGAGGGGAGGAGAGAATGGCCATTTTCTCTCCACCCCCTGCCCTGGATCTACAGGAGGCTCTGCTGTGATAAACATCCATTGGTATGTAAATGGACTAAGGCCAGACAAGAAATTCTGGAAATTCTGGGTGAACACTTTCATTTACCCCACAAGAACTATAGGTAAGGTGCCGAGCCCAGTATTTGGCATATTATAAACAGTCAATATATAATAGCTGTTTTTATCATTGTTAGGGGTGATATATAGTCTTAATCTGCTGAAGGTCAAATTATGTCTCATGGAAAAGTTATATATAAAAAAAAACAAGTAGCTGGTAAGGCTAGTTTAGTCTGATTGTTCAGGAAGTATTTGATTGAATATCTGCTTTGTAATAAGTACTGATCTGGCATAGCCTATAAATGTGCACATTAATAGAAAGTATTAAGAAAACTCCATGAGGACAAGCCTCTGGGTATTTAATCATTGTGTTTCCTGATCCTAGAGTGGCATCTGGCACTGAGTGGATGATCAGTTAATAGTTGCTGAGTGAATGAATGAATGAAAAAGGAGTACTTAAGTACTGAAATTATCTGTTTTTACTTCTTGGTCATGTAAAAGGGAACTTGTTCTTTTAAAAAAAGAATTTTATAAGTTAAAATTTCTGTATGTAGATTTATGCAAAACTGGAAAGACAGTTTTTTTATATATAACTTTTCCAAAGTTATATTATTGTCATTATATTTTTACCTAGGGGAATGAGAGTAGTAATGATATCCCAGGGTACTCATTTTTCATCAATAATCAAAAGATTCTTGCAGCACTAATTGTTAGCAGGATCCTTGGAGGAATTTTGGCATAACTATTCTTCAAATCCCTAAATTTGTACATATTGCATCTTTCTTCAATATGTACATGTATTTTTAAATGTAACTCACATATACATTTCCCTATTAACTATTCAGCCAATTCTCTCACTCTAATTCACATAGTTTTAACTAACATATTTTTCCAAGTATTCTTATAGACCCTGTATAGTTATTTCTTATATACTTATTCTTTAAATTTAATAAATTTATTCCTTAAACAAGTTCAAATCATGTTTAATGGTCTCTAGAAATTTTTAGACTCTGAAGAAAACACATAACTTTGGTATTAGCTTTGATCAATATTTCAGAATGTATTAACAAAGAATTATTTATTGGGGTATAGGAGAAGCTCTAATCACAAAGACCTAGCATGAGTTCACCAAAATCATATGAGGCATATAAAATTGACCTTAATTCTTAATCAGATAGTGAACTAGAAGATCAAAGAATTTATGTACATTTGGTACATGTGTAGCAAAGCTTTTGAAATAGTAGCTTGTGGTATGTGATCAAAAGGGAGAAAATGGACTGAATTCAATGGACAACTAGTAATCCCTTTGACCTCTACTTCCCACCACTTAATGATTGGACAATTCTCAACCTGGCAGAGATATCTAATGGTGAGTAGAGGGCTGCAACACTTCCTGAGAGTCTCTGGCTTTACTCATCCTTGCAAAAAGGATTGACTTGTGATACTATTGAATATTTCTTTATTTTTAGGAAGCCCATTCATGATTCATCAATGTTTTGTGACACATTTGCTATCACAATAGGCCAGCACATCTTCAGAGTCAATAATAGTTTTAACAGTTTTATGTGGAAAAACACATTTAAGAATGCCTGGTGGGACCTATATTCACTTACCAGCTGGCTATATCAAACATCACTCTGTTGTTGAGTGCTTTCCTTATGTCCTAGTTATTCTTGTAGAATTTACTTTTTTTCAGGTTGTGAAGCATCAATTCAACCTCACCAGAAAGAACGAATTCTTCTTCTTGAGTGCTTTAGTTACTCCAAGGTAATTTTGAGTCATAGAACTACACTCTTAAAAAAGTTCTTTTAAGTTTTCTTATAAGGAATATTGTTTGATACTTCACGTTATTTCAAATACAATCCCAAATAGAGTGGTGCCCATAATTTACGGTTTTATGTGACAAAGTACAGACATGATCAAATCTCTGCACTTGAAGCATTTTTGAGAATTTCTTTGGGAACAAATATGGGATAGTGTGTCCCAGCCCCAGCTCACACTCTTTTCCTTGCCACAGCCTGCAGTTCTTATTCCCAAGACCCCTTAGTTAGGTTCCTGGATGGTCATGTGACTGCCATTACTTCACCATTGCCCTCAGCCCTGAGAATTTCTTGAGTGCTGTGAGGAAACCTTTTAAATGTTTCAGTCTTATTGCACAGGTTCTAAATTTCTAGAGATTTGTATTTGTTAAATCAAATTCCACCACAAAATACTATTTATTATCTCTTGATTTCTTATATTGCTTTAAAAAATCCTTTTTTTCCTGTGTTTTCTAGGTAATGTAATTTCTCATTCCCCTACCCTCACCTCTCCATCAAGTAAACATAAAGAGTGCTATGCTTGTACACAGAGCATTAGTAAACATTTTAAACAAATGGTTTTTGTATTCTAACCTAATGGAAGCTGTCAAATTTTAAATGAGCTCATTACTAATATTCCAATCATTTTCTTTATTTTGTCTAATGATTTTACTACATTATATGCATTCTTTTCTTATTTTTCCGATTTCACTATTAGATCTTAAAAAAAACTGATATTACTCAAACTTCTAACATTTTTGCTACAAAACAACCATTTGTGAAAGTTATTCAAAGCTGCATGTTAGAGCTTTGTGAATTTTCAGCTGAACCCTGTAAAAAATCACACACGATCTGTTGATAAATAGATATAATTAATAATGGTCAGTTGTGTTGAATATTAAGAGACCAAGAATGATGTTTATGACCTCACAAGGCAGCTATGCCAAAAACAGGGGATTCAGAAAATCTGGAAAGAAAACTGACATTTCTCAAATGAGGTGTTCTACTGGTCTTGTCCAATTAAACTTACTGTGTCGATAGAAATATCCCATATATGTACTGTCGAAAATGGTAGCTAGTAACTACAAGTGCTTTTTAACTCTTGAAATATCACCACTGCTACTCAGAAAACATTTAGTTTTATTTAATTTTATATTTCAATAGCAGATGTGTCTAGTGATGCCATACTGGCCTACTCTAAATTCACTATGCCCTTCCTCTGCTCCCATCCCACTCTTGTTTATTGGAGAACATAGACCCAGAAAAATAAACTGTAGTTTTAGTTAACACAGAGGTCATTAGGGTTCCTGTGCTCACTAAGATCTTGGTAAAATTCCATAGTATACTGGTAATCTGGCTCTTTTGCTCATTTCCGTGGAGTAAATAATCCTACCATGGCCAATATGAAGCTACCAAAGTGAAATGGACCAGTTGGAGAAATTGAACATTTAAGCAGTGGCTCTCACGAGCTGGTAGGACCTGACTTTAATGCCCCTACACCTTGTGAAAGTCCAAAGCTCTCCTATGTTTTCTTCAAAATCCCTGAGCTTTATGTGCTTGAGATTACCTCTGGCTGTGAGCTCTGTTCACAGTTAATAGGTTTGTTCATTCTCTTTATGCTGTCCTTTTGTTCTACCGGCACTTTAATTTCTGCAAAATACATACACACAAACTATGAGAAGAGTCAAATTTTCAAAAGGAGTTTATGGATGGCAGGGTGTGTGTATGTGTGTGTGGCATGGAGATCACTGCAGAACAGTGGTACCAAATAAGGATTAAGTGTTGATTTCCTCTGCTATTTTATGCCCTTTGTTTTGTTCATTGCCCTCTCCCAGGTAGCCTCCAGTCTCTGACTCCACCTGTCTTCTCTTCTCCCTATCCTTTTCCACTCCTTTTTGGATTGTCCCAGGAACTCCCAAAGTTCTGCCATTAAAAGCAATTCAGTTGTCTCCACTCTACTCCCAAACACTCCTTTTAATATCCAAAGTCATCAAGTTGTATAAAGGGCCCTTTACTGACCAGGATCAGCCTTCCTCATAAAGCAGTTATTCATAAATTCAACAATATTTATTGAATACCACCTACGTGCCGAGTACTCTTCTGGTTGTAAATATCAAAATTTCGCCCTCTATTACATTAGTATTGAGTCTAGTAATTGTAAAAATGCCTAACAGTGCTGAAATATGTTGGTAGTCAGTCGATGTCATTTTCTTATATTTTTAAAGCAAAATTTAGAAACATTAAGGGGAATAAAGAATGTAATCTTTAGAAAGATTGAACCTTTTCATTTCTTTATTTCATCCATTGATTCATTGATTTCATTTCTTAATTACACATCCTGTTCTACCCGCAAAGCTGCCTAGCCCCAATGATATTTATGACCCTCAGATACATACTGTATAAACAATTGTATAAACATTGTATAAGCAATGATGTAATCCACAACCACTTTAGCAAAATTATGCATAAATCACTTTACTTTTAATTAATACAAACATATTTTTCTACTGAGCTGTATTTATGTTATTGTTGTTGCTGCTGATATAAATTTCTTAGTAGTATGTTGTGGATGTGCATAGACATGTCAACTGAAAACCTTTTTAGTTTCAGTGAAGGAAAAACTACAATATGTGAAAAATACATTGTTACAGCTATGCTTAAAATAATGTATTTTGGCTCATTTGTTTCTTTGTGAATCATTCTTTTAGTTTCCTATTTAAAATTATTTGATAATTTTTGAAAGTGCCTGGCACAATATTTTTCTTGCCTTGATGCCAGGTGCTAGTGGCTGACGAGGGCAGGGGTAGGGTTCGGTGTTACCTCCGCTGCTTGGTCATAGAAGCATGTCTTATGAAGTTTATCTCTCACTCTTGCCCATTGCTCTTGGCATCCATGGTCTCTCTTCTAATCCAGTCTAATCCAGTACCTCCAGTCTGGAACACTGTTTTATCCTTCTTAGTTGGTCGCCCACAATCCATAATTCCCACCATATATTTTGTACCACATAGTTTCATAGAATGTACATCTGATTATTTTACTCTCCACTTAAACATACTGAAGCTTTATTTTGTCCTTAAGGTAAAACCTGAATTCATGGGTTCCTGCCTTTCCTAATCTGTCTCTAGCTTTATCTCTTGACAACTGCTTCCCCACACAAAATTCTACCCAATTGTATACATCATCCCATTGTCTCTTATGCTTTTGGTTCTTTCAGAGGCTTCTTTCTCTGTTCAAACCCTTATCTTCACCTTTCCGTCTCTTCTTTTTTAAAGAACTTTTATTCATATTAAAGCATCCAGTTATTATTTCTATAAAAGCTCATCTATTCTTGCCCCTCTGGATAGATACATGTCCTGTTTCCATGAGATCCCATAATAAAGTATGCCCTGTAATGGAACATAGCACAAAATACTGGGTAAATTTAATAGTCTTTCACTAGACATGAGTTTTTTTTTAATTACTTCTTTTTTTTGACTGTCAGAGCTATGTACAATTCAAAGTGAATATTTGTTCTCTGTTCAAAATTAAGATGAATTGACAAATGCTATCCATAACTAGAAGAATTTGTTTCTCTGCTGGCATTCAAAGATGACTGGGAAGAAAGCATACATTTGCAAGTGCCTATTTATGTTCAAAATATTGTGCTTGGTAATTTACATATGTCACCTCATTTAATCCTTACAAAAATTTGAGGATTTTGAAAACCTAAACATGCTCAAGGGCATAAAATAATAAATGGCAAAACTGGGATTCAAAGTTTGACCCTTTTGAATATAATATTTATGTTCTTTTCACCAATCCACATTGCTTTTGAGGATCTATGAAATGACTACTATCCATATTGTTGGTTGAACTGAAGAATATATATTAGAGTGCCTTGTAAACTGTAGGTATTCTATGTAGGTTCAGTGAGCTACAGGTATTCAACACATGTCCATTGCAATAGTAACTAAGTGACTATATAGTATTATTATAATTAGTGTTAGAGAGAAGCAAGGAATATTAATTTTTCTTCCTAGGAGTAACAACAACTAATGTATGTTCTCCATTAATGGGTGTTTAATATTAAAGACAAGTTCTGTCATCAAATATATTTAGGAAACAATGACTTAACTCAGGTTGGTTTCTTTACTGCAGAATTTCATTCTGGAATATGTCAAGTCATAGTGTATCTTAGAAAGGTAACATCTTGTTTATAGTGCTTCCTAGAGATCTTCAACCCTTGAATTCTTTTTGTGAAGAGCATCTATCAGGACTAGTATTCTATGGATCTCACTTTAAAATGTTACAAATCATCTGTAAAATTATTTTACTTCTAAGAGAATATTACTCTTATAAATACATTTAACCATGTAAATTCAAACAAGGAATATGGATGGCTACTTCTAAGATCATACAGTGTGAAAATTATATGTGTGTGTTGCAAAAAAAGCTCTTATTAATGCTAAGTTACTCCTCTAAGACACAGATATACTTTCTGCTTCATATTAGAGGCTATAACATATGACTTCTTATTCAAGTTAATTAGTATTTTGCAATTCTATTCAGACTTTGATGATTGAATATTGTGTGTATAGTGTTGTGATGAACAAGGTAAATAGCATTGAGCAAATGGGAGTCAAACACTTACTATCGGTGAGGCCCTGTTCTAAGCATTCTCAGTGTATTAACTCATGTGTTAACAGTGTGAAACCAGATACCATTACTAATACATTTTTTTAAATTAAGATGTAATTGACATATACCATTATATTAGTTTTAGGTGTAAACATAATGACTTGATTTTGTATATAATGCAAAATGATCACCACAATAAGTCTAGTTACCATCCATCACCATACAAAATTACAAAAAAGTTTTTCTTGTGATGAGAATTTTATGGATTTACTGCCTTAGCAACTTTCAAGCATGCAATACAGAATTACTGACTATAGTCACCATGCTGTACATTACATCCTCATAATTTATTTATTATATAACTAGAAGATTGTACCTTTTGACCCCCTTCACCAATTTTGCCCACCTCTAACCCTCTCCTCTGACAACCATTCTGTTTTCTGTATCTGTGAGTTTTGTTTTGTTTGTCTGTTGTTTCTTAGATTCTACATATTAGTGAAATTATACAGTATTTGTCTTTCTCTGTCTACCTTATTTTACTTAGCATAATACCCTCAAGGTCCATCTGTAGTGTCACAAATGTCAAGATTTCATTCCTTTTTTATGGCTAAGTCCATTACACACACACACACACACACATCTTTATCCATTCATTCATCAATGGACATTTAGGTTGGTTTCCATATTTTGGCTATTTTAAATAAAGCTGCAATGAATAGGAGTACATATATCTTTTTCAATCACTGTGTTTGTTTTCTTCAGATAAATAGTCAGAAGTAGAAATGCTGGATCAAATGGTAGTTTTGTTTTTATTTTTTTGATCAAACTCCATACTGTTTTCTATAGTGACTACATCAATTTACATTCCCACCGACAGTGCATGAGGATCACCTTTTCTCTACATTCTTGCCAACATTTGTAATTTATTTTCTTTTTTGATGTTAGCCATTCTAACAGTTGTGAGTTGGTAACTTTTTATGTCTCTGTTGGCCATCTGTATGTCTTCTTTGGAAAAATGTCAGGTCAGATCCTCTTGCCATTTTTAATAGGATTATATGATTTTTGGTGTTCAGTTTTATGAATTCTTTATGTATTTTGGATATTAACTCATTCTCCCATCAAAAGTTTGCCTCTTCATTTTTTTAATGGTTTCTTTTGCTATACAGAAGCTTTTTAGTTTGATGTAGTCCCTCTGAATTTATTTATTAAGGTAACAGTTTCTGAATGGAGTCTTTAGAATTCTTTCTAAACAAAATAATGCCTGTCTGTAAATAGTGACAGTTTTACTTCTTCCTTTCCAATTTGGATGATTTTATTTCTTTTTCTTGCCTAATTGCTCTGGCTAGGGCTTCCAAAAATATGTAGAATAAAAGTGATAAGAGTGGACATCCTTGTCTTGTGCCTAATCTAAGAGTAAAAGCTTTCAACTTTTCACAATTGAATATGATGTTAGCTATGGGCTTGCCATAGATGGTCTTTATTATGTGGAGATACAATCCCTTTATATGTACTTTTTATCATAAACAGATGTTAAACTTTGTCAAATGACATGACCATCTCATTTATTGTATGTGAGCTCATCTATTGAGATGATCATATTATTTTTATCCTTTGTTGTGTTAGTACAATGTATCACATTGTTTGTGGGTCTTGAACTATCCCTGGAATAAATTCCACTTGATCATGGTGTATGATCCTTTTAATGTATTATTGAATTTGGTTTGCTATTTTTGTTAAGGAATTTTGCATGGGTTTTCATCAGGGATATTGACCTGTGATTTTCTTTCTTTTGTGGTGTCCATTTTATATGGTGTCTTTGACTTTGTCTTTGTCTGTTTTTGCAGTGCCCTGAGGTGGTAGTCTGCCAAAAACTCTCTCTCTTATTGTTACTGTTCCTTTGGGACTCAGGAATGCAAGCCTCCCACCAGGGCCAGGTGATCAAGGAGAGTCCCTTGTATGGCCTGCGTGCACCCACCAGCTTTAGTCAGATATTGAGAGAATTCAGGAACCACATATGCCTGCCACCTTTGGCAGGGCAGTGAGAGTGTACAGGTCCTACATGAGCCTGCTGGTGCTAATAAATAGAAAGACAGTGGAAAAATTATGCCTACCAGTGCCTTTGTCATGGAGAGAGTCTCAGAAAGTCTCTGCTTCTCCAGCAGATGCTTTAAGACTAGCAATTGGATCCCCTTCACAAATAGTCTAAGCACTTGTCAATCTGCTCTTTTGCACTGAGCCTTGGGCAAGTTGGGTCAGTCTGTAAGCTCTTTAAGAGCAGTATCTCAGTTCCCTACAGCGCAGTATCATGGACATAAACCCCATTGTTTTTCAAACCTACAATATTTGGGGATTCATCTCTTTTGCTGGTCCCAAGGGATAGGTGCCTGATGTGGGGCACAAACCCCTTGCTATTCAGGGTGAAGCACCTGCTGTTTGAGATTCCTCCTGAGTATGGGGCACTGCAGAAGGTTGGGGAAGGAGACAAATTCAGGATCTTCCTATACCACCATCTTGTCTGCCCTTGCAGGCTCATTCTTTATTGAATTTAATATATAAAAGCCAAAATTAAAGCAGTCCAAATGGCCAGTTATTGAATCAACCAAGATCTCTAAGACAAAGGAGCCTCAGGGGTGGTGGTAGCTTGGATATTTATCTAATTATGTTACTGACAATGTGTTTATTTCAGATAGCCATCTTTGAAGTGGATGCATGAATTACTTCACTTGATCTGGGTCATAACATTATCAAACAGGTAGTCAGGCCTGGACTAAATTGCAAATATTCTGATTCCTAGTCCAGCATGTTTCCAGTATAGGAAGATTTATGACTTCTTTTCAAATATAATGTCATTTTTTTCTTGCTGTTTTAAACTACAAATTTAAAATTTATTTATATTTTAAACTATAAATTTAAAATTGCAGTTTAAAACAATAGAAGTATAAAACTTTATATTGCATAAAATGTTGCTGTATTTTTAATATTATATGCATATATAATGAACAGCAGATATAATTTCTAACAGACTTGCAATGAATCATTTTGATAGCCATACATATAAACATAGGTAAATTTTTAACACAAATGGTCCTGGCTTAAAAAATATATATATATTAACAGCTAATTTCTTAGAGCAAACTTATGGAAAATCCCATATTATTTAACTTAAACAAGAAGGAAATTAATCATTTCACATAACAAGAAGTTCAAAATAGACAACTTCTGAGGTTATCCTTTAATTACTTATCTAATTGGGCATAGAAATAGCATTAATATTACAGTATCATGATAAATTAGTATATTGCATTAAATTAATATTAACTATAAATAAAAACAATGATACTGATACAGAATAAACATAATTACCCCAAAATATTTTAAATGCCAACGCTTACAAGAAATATGCAAATAAGGGTAACATGTATGTTAATCAAAAATAGAAAAACAAAATCAAGTTCTAATTTTTTTTTAGTTAACTGAGAATTTATAATTTACTTATTTTTATTGAGTAACATTGCCTTTATATGAATTTGATCTTTGGATTCTTCCCAGACTTTTAAAAAATTGTTTAAAGTCTATAATGTATCTTAGTAATTTTAGAAATGAATTATTTAAAGAAAACTTTTTTTAAAAATCTGGATTTTAGTTGTATGTTAGACTATTGTCACAATAGTCTAACAA
Source organism: Smutsia gigantea (assembly GCA_032199065.1). Taxonomy (NCBI): domain Eukaryota; kingdom Metazoa; phylum Chordata; class Mammalia; order Pholidota; family Manidae; genus Smutsia; species Smutsia gigantea. The sequence continues at coordinate 38,782 of JAVSCE010013005.1, read as the reverse complement.
ATTAATTTGGTCTAAGAAAATCATTTCATGTGATTTATATTCAGTGTTTTAAACCACTTTCGCAGTTAAAAGGAACTTGCCAGGCAAAACAGGAACACAATCTTTTAGAGTCTCTCCTGAGATCTATCACTTAAGAAATATCTGAAAACAGAGCATGGCTTTCTCTTCTGTATTGAGAAGGGCAATGGTATCTTTGAATTCAATAAATGGCAAATAACAAAGAAATGCATGAAGAACAAGGCATACTATGTACACAAATATTCCCAAGTTGTTCAGCAATTGGGACCATAGACTTGACATTAAATTAAGATCTTAAAGAAGCATGCAGTTTAGATATGAAACAGACCTTAAGGTATTAATACATATATTTGATGTTCATAGAAGTCAAACTGTGGTATGCCCAATCCCGTTCAAGCAGACATTAGCATTCTTTTCTATAAATGAAATTGCATAATGGTTTGGGAGGGTAGCTAACCCCTATATCCCTGATTACTGCTAAAGTTAAAATTTGTGTATTCCTTTACACACAAGAAATAAAGTGAAAAACACACAATTCTAAAAATAACATGGATGTGTTTCAATTATATGAAAACTGTACACTAAAAATTTTGTTAGAATTATTTAGTTAATGATAAATTGTCAACTTCATATAGCTAATTTTGGGGGTGCAAACCTAATATTTAAATATTCTACACATGAACTGTAATATAACTGATAGTATTTTTTTAATGCAAAATGGCCCAAAAAAGGCATTTGATACTACTGATGGAGACAGTGACGATACCTCAGCTCTGTAACAAAGAAATTTGAACCTAGGTTCAAATTTTGTTAATACTAGGATGGATATTGCTACTACTGTCATTACTAATAGTACATGTTCTACTGCCCTGTGTGTACACACTCCGTGTTTACTTCAAAACAAAAAGCAGACACTTGTATGTCATTATTAATGTGAGGGTAAGTTTCTTCGATGACTTTGGGGAGAAGCATACAAAATCTTGTTTACTTAAAAGAAGCTCAAATATACTTACATAAAATAACACATAATATTTTTTTAAATGCCTTTTCTAGTTTTTTTATCTTATGGAGAATTGAGAAGAGCTTTTCTTTTCTCAAAATAGTGAAATTTAAAAATTTAAGGTTAATAATCTAAAGAATCTGAGAAATACAACATTTTTATTTTTTTATTTTTTAATTAAGGTATTACTGATATGCACTCTTATGAAGGTTTCACATGAAAAAACAATGTGGTTACTACATTTACCCATATTATCAAGTCCCCACCCATACCCCAATGCAGTCACTGTCCAACAGGGTAGTAAAATGTCACAGATTCACTATTTGCCTTCTCTGTGCTACATGGTTTACCCTGTGATCCCCCACACCATATGTACTACACGTTATACCCCTCAATCCCCTTCTCCCACCCTCCCACCCTCCCTCCAACACCCCTCCCCTTTGGTAACCACTAGTTCCTTCTTAGAGTCTCTAGTCCACTACTATTTTGTTCCTTCAGTTTTGCTTCATTGTTATACTCCACAAAGGAGGGAAATCATTTGGCACTTGTCTTTCTCTGCCTGGCTTATTTCACTGAGCATAATATCCTCCAGCTCCATCTATGTTGTTGCAAATGGTAGGATTTGTTTCTTTCTTATGGCTGAAAAATATTCCATTGTGTATATGTACCACATCTTCTTTATCCATTCATCTACTGATGGACACTTAGATTGTTTCCATATCTGGCTATTGTAAAAAGTGCTGTGATAAACATAGGGGTGCATATGTCTTTTTGAATCTGAGAAGTTGTATTCTTTGGGTAAATTCCAAGGAGTCGGATCCCGGGTCAAATGTTATTTGTATTTTTAGTTTTTTGAGGAACCTCCATATCGCTTTCCACAGTGGTTGAACTAGCTTACATTCCCACCAGCAGTGTAGGAGGTTTCCCCTTTCTCTGCATCCTTGCCAGCATTTGTTGTTCTTAGTTTTTTCAATGCTGGCCACCTTACTGGTGTGAGGTGATATCTCATTGTGGTTTTAATTTGCATTTCCCTGATGATTCATGATGTGGAGCATCTTTTCATGTGTCTGTTGACCATCTGAATTTCTTCTTTGAACAATTGTCTCTTCATATCCTCTGCCCATTTTTTAATCGGCTTATTTGCTTTTTGGAGTTGAGGCATGTGAGTTCTTTATATATTTTGGATGTTAACCCCTTGTCGGATATGTCATTTACAAATATATTCTCCCATACTGTAGGATGCCTTTTTGTTCTGTTGATGGTGTCCTTTGCCGTACAGAAACTTTTTAGTTTGATGTAGTCCCATGTGTTCATTTTTGCTTTTGTTTCCCTTGCTCAAGGAGATGGGTTCAGAAAGAAGTTGCTCATGCTTATATTCAGGAGATTTTTGCCTATGTTGTCTTCTAAGACTTTTATGGTTTCATGACTTACATTCAGGTCTTGATCCATTTAGAGTTTACTTTTGTGTAATCCAGTTTCATTTTCTTGCATGTAGCTGTCCAGTTTTGTCAACACCAGCTGTTGAAGAGGCTTTCATTTCCCCATTGTCTGTCCATGGCTCCTTTATCATGTATTAATTGACCATATATGGTTGGGTTTATATCAGGACTCTCTAGTCTGCTCCATTGGTCTATGGGTCTGTTCTTGTACCAGTACCAAATTGTCTTGAGTACTGTGGCTTTGTAGTAGAGCTTGAAGTTGGGGACCATAATCCCCCCATCATTATTCTTCCTTCTCAGGATTGCTTTGGCTATTCAGATTCTTTTGTGGTTCCATATGAATTTTAGAATGATTTTCTCTAGTTCATTGAAGAATGCTGTTGGTATTTTGATAGGAATTGCATTGAATCTGTAGATTGCTTTAGGCATGATGGCCATTTGACAATATTAATTCTTCCTATACAGAACATGAGATGTGTTTCCGTTTATTGGTATCTTCTTTAATTTCTCTCATGAGTGTCTTATAGTTTTCAGAGTATAGGTCTTTCACTTCCTTGGTTAGGTTTATTCCTAGGTATTTTATTCTTTTGGATGCAAATGTGAATGTAATTGTTTTCCTGATTTCTCTCTCTGCTAGATCATTGTTAGTGTATAGGGGTGCCACAGATTTCTGCATATTAATTTTGCATACTACAAATTTGCTGAATTCAGATATTAGATCTAGTGGTTTTGGAGTGGATTCTTTAGGGTTTTTTATGTACAATATCATGTCATCCACAAACAGGGACAGTTTAACTTCTTCCTTGCCAATCTGGATGCCTTTCAGCAATGACCTCCTCAAAGACACTTTCTATCCATTTCTCTCCCTCTTCTTCTTCTCGTACCCCTATAATGTGAATATTATTCCATCTGGATTGGTCACACAGTTCTCTCAATATTCTTTCATTCTTAGAGATCCTTTTTTCTCTCTGTGCCTCAGCTTCTTTGTATTCCTCTTCTCTAGTTTCTATTTCATTTATCATCTCCTCCACTGTATCCAATCTGCTTTTAATACCCTCCATTGTGCTCTTCAACGACTGGATCTCTGACCAGAATTCATTCCTGAGTTCTTGAATATCTTTCAGTACCTCCATGAGCATATTAATGAGTTTTATTTTGAACTCCCTTTCAGGAAGAATCATGAGGTTGATGTCGTTTAAATATTTCTCTGTTGTATTAATAATTTTACTCTGAACCAGTTTCCTTTGGTGTATCATATTTGTATATGGCGTCCTCTAGTGCCCAGAAGCTCTACTCGCTGAAGCTGCTCTTCCCCTAGCAATGTCGGGGGTTGCAGGGGAGTGGTATTGGTGCCTGGGGGGAGGAAAGGGCTGTTTCCTGCTTCCTGGCTTCTATGCCTGTCTCCACTGCCTGAACCAGTTGGCCAAGCATACAGGTATAAGCCTCTGTGCTTTGCGTTTGTAGTTGCTGTAGACAGATCTTCCCTCTGGCTGGCCTAACGCCAGGGTAAGGTTTGCTGGTTTGCAAGCCAGGTGGGGCTGGCCAGGTGAAAGGAGCAGTAGGCTGCGTATCATGGAGGGGGTCCTTGGAGCTGTGTAGCCAGACAGGGAGCTGGACCACCTGAAGATTGTCTAAGGAGGAAGATTTCTTTTTCCTCCTTAAATATGAGTGTCTATATGCCAAAGCTTCCAACCTGCTGGGCAGAGTGCACCTGGATAATTCTGTCTACCTGTCCTCTCTCCTGAACAGTAAGCTCTGTGCAATCCTTGCCCCTTTAGCAGCCCGCTTGCTAAGGGCTTCCTTGTTAGGAAGTCTCTCAGACCACCTTTCTTTAGTCCCAGAGCAGCCAGATATGAATCCCTGCTTTCCACAAGTGGCTGGAATCTCAGTCTCTCCAGAAATTCTTCCTGTCTTAGCTTTTGAACCCCATAGTCATGAGAGTATCATGCAAGCACCATGAAATGTAGGTTTGTGCTCCCAGAGCAGATCTCTTGAGTTAGGTATTCAGAAGTCCTAGGCCTCCACTCCCTCCCTGCTCTGTTTCTCTTCCTCCCACCAATGAGCTGGGGTGGGGGTAGGGCTTGGGTCCCTCCGGGCCACAGCTTTGGTAGTTACTCTGTTCTGTGAGGTCTGCTCTTTTCTCCAGGTGTATGCAGTTTGGCCCAGTCCTCTTTCCTGTTGCTCTTTCAGGATTAGTTGTATTAATTATATTTTCATATTATATGCGATTTTAGGAGGAAGCCTGTGTCTCACCTCTCATGCCACCAGCTTTTTTGAAATACAGCAGTTTTAAAAAGAATCTAATAAATATTTTTTAAATGAACAAAACTGAAAATAATGAGATGCACTTTTATAATCCAAATGAGGGATTTCTAAGTTTTCAAATTTACAGATAACAGTACATTTCAAATTTATTGATATATTTGAAATATAATATGCATACTTAAAAAGAAGAGTGTAGTATTCTTTCACTACAGAAAAATGTTTTAAATCAATAGCACTATAACCTTTTATATGACTAAATAGTAATGGTTATATCATAAAAATAATATATTTAAATAAGACAGGCTAATAATATTAAAATTTATTATGAGAACTGTGATTAATAGGCTTTCACACTTATTTTAAAGGGGCAAGAGATTATTTATAGATTTATCAATTTACAGGTTTCAGTTGCCAATTAAGATAACAATCATTTTTGTCAGATTTAGACATTATTCTTCTTTGATGAATTTACATTATTACATGTTCCATAAACAGGATCAAACATCTCTACAAATAATATATAACTTATGTTTGTGTATCTTAATGAATGTGATAACAGAAATAAATTTTTAAATTAAGATTTACATGAGAAACTATAGCTGTTAGGTAGTAACAGCTGACAGATTAATTTTCAAAAATATATCACCCCATCAAGGGATACTATACTATACTTAATGGTATGAAAGGGCATTGATGACACATACCACATTATATATGAACTTAAGAAACTCCTGGGCATTGTATTCAAGGTTCTAACAAAATCATATTTTCTACTATGCAAACATTAAAAAACAAAAACCTCAATATTACAAATAAGTCTTTCACTGGGAAGATGAAAACATTTTTTTTTGAGTTGCTATTGGGCTACATTTTCTGCATACTTAGGGAGATAGAGAAAGAGAATGGTGGTATTTCTTCTTTATGTTAAATCAAGTTTGAGGGCTTTAGAAAACTTGTATTCATCTCCTAAAATAGGTGGTGGGATGGGGACAAACAAGTTCATGCATTTGTACCTATCTCACACCTGGAAAAATCTATGGGAAGTTGTCCCTTGAGTGGTCCATAGCAGTAAAGTAAGGATGCTGGTAATGGGATCAGGTTGAGGAAGTTAGGTTCTCGAGCAGTAGCTACAAGAGGCCTCCCACACCATGGAACAACAGTGAGGTTGCTCCAGTGGCACCTCAAAGAATCCCAAATAGTGCCACATGGGAAAAGGCATCAGTTAGTTTTGGACATCTGACATGAACAGATGGCACCAAAGTTGGGTTCTACTTGAGCCAGTCCAAAAACACTGTGTCCCTATTGCTGCTCCCTCCCCTTTGCTCCTACCCTGGAGAGTAGAAGAAGTGGTGGTGAAGGTATGGCAGATAGCCACAGGAGTTGGGAGTGAGGAAAACTGACAGAAAGCCCACAGCATCCTTCCCACTTGCAGATTTCTGAGCTCAGGGCAACTCAGACTGAGCTATGTGGCCATTTTTAATTGGGATGAGGTTGGGACTTGAATGTTTTAAATGCTTAGAAAAAAAGACCATTGTTTTATTATCTGTGCTTGAAGGGGAAAGCTACAGGATATCTTCCCCTGTTTCATCCAAGGAATGGGGAAAGCAAGTCTAGAGAGCGGTTTTGCAGTGGTAGCTATTGACAGAACAAAGCTGCTTCTTTCTTACACCCAACTGAATGTGACATATTTTAGGAATTCCTGACATACAAAAACAAAACTGGGGCTCTACTCTCTGTCTTTTTTTGTCATCTGCTTTTCTATTTATCTTCACATCCAACCTCAAATACCATCATTCCCTGGAAACCCTGATCCCCACAGTGTAAGTGCCCTCTCCCTCTGAGCTTCACAGCACTTCACGTGGACTTTTCTTAAGGAATCGATTCCTTCCATGCTTGCTTATGTTGTCTGCACATGTTTCTATTTCTCTCCCTAATCTACATATGCAGTGAGAATGGAATTTCCATATGCATAATTTTTTCTTCCCTCATGCCACCCCTTCTTTACAGATACACACAATACTCTCTCTGTAAATGATAAACTAAAACAATTATTGAAAAGGGTTTATTTTAAAGGATGAGAGAACATGGGGAGAAGACTGAAACATATTATTTTTTGACAAAAATGAATCTTTAAGGAAGGTAAAAGTAAGACTGCTGACTTGTTATTGTTTCATTCAAAATTTCTGTAAAACTTGAAATTATAACAATACAAAAACACTTGTTTCCACAAAGACTTCACCACCAGAAATTAGTTAGGAAGTGGCAATATATCATACAGGGGTTATGGACATGAGCCCTAGAAGCATACAGCCTATGCAAATCCCATCTCAACCAATTTCTAGCTATGTGACATTGACGAATAATTCAATAGCTGTCTTCCTCGGTTTCTTAGTCTTTAAAATGTATCAAGGGGCAGTCTAAGATGGCCGAGTAGGAAAATCCTAAACTCACCTTTTCCCATGGACACACCAAATCTGCAGTAACATATGGAACAATTCCCTCAGAAAATGACCTGAAGACTAGCTGAACAGCTCCTTTACAGCAAACTATAAAAGACCACTAGTAGGAAAGGCAGAGAAAGCAAAAACCCCATGGTGGATGCCGTTAACAGGCAGCTGGGAGAGATCCCGCAAATCCAGAACCTCTCCCTGGAGAAAGGGGGGACCCATGAACACTTGCCTAGGTCTAAGAGGTTATCATCTTACAACTAGAGTTTTTTCAGTGACGAGTCACCTGGCTTCTATCAGGATACACTCTTCCTCCTGACAATCATGGCAAGTTTTATCTCTTCAAAACATTGCTGTGAAACTCCCTTGCTCAAAAATGCAATGACTCTCAATGTTCTAAGAAAAAATCATGTCTCATTTGCTGAGACTTCAAGGTTAATTATTTTGACCATAATTCACTTTTAAGTGATTTTTAAAATTTTATTTTTACTTCTCATTAAAGCCACCAATCTCTGCTGCCCAAGCCTGACTGATGCAAAATCCCCACAAAGGCTCCGGATACACTCATTCACTTTGTAGCTGCCCTTCCTGCACCCCTCTTTTGGCTCTGTGCTCTTACCTCCTTCAAGTTTGGTCTATATCCTGCCTTCTTAAAAACTGTCAATGTCTAAAATTCGGATTATTATACCTATTTAGCATTTTTCATGTAGTGTCTCTAATGGTTGGAACTAGTTCTTATATGTAAGTAATGTAATACTGAAGCACACCTGCAATAAATACTGAAAAAAAACAATGAATGTTGGACCTCAGTAATGATTTGGAGAAATATTTTCTCATTTAATATCAAATTGGATGCTGTCCATTCCCTAAACTCTCTGTTCAGCCTGAGGACAAAGTTTAGCAGAAAGTGTTTGCTTGAAAATACTCCTTGCGTGTGTATATGTACCACATCTTCTTTTTCCATTCATCTACTGATGAACACTTAGGTTGCTTCCATTTCTTGGCTATTGTAAATAGTGCTGAGATAAACATAGGGGTGCATATGTCTTTTCAAACTGTGCTGCTGCGTTCTTAGGGTAAATTCCCAGGAGTGGAATTCCTGGGTCAAACGGTATTTCTATTTTGAGATTTTTAAGGAACCTCCATAGTGCTTTCCGGAAAACAAATCCTACCATTTGCAACAACATGAATGAAGCTAGAGGGTATTATGCTCAGTGAAATAAGCCAGGCAGAGAAAGACAAGTATCAAATGATTTCACTCATCTGTGGAGTATAAGAACAAAGAAAAAACTGAAGGAATAAAACAGCAGCAGACTCACAGAACCCAAGAATGGACTAACAGTTACCAAAGGGAAAGGGACTGGGGAGGATGGGTGGGAAGGGAGGATAAGGGGGGAAAAGGGGCATTATGATTAGCACACATAATGTAGCGGGGGGGGAACATGGGAAAGGCAGTATTTACAGAGAAGACAAGTAATGATTCTATAGCATCTTACTACGCTGATGGACAGTGACTGCAATGGGGTATGTGGGGGGTACTTGATAATAGTGTCTAGTAACCATAATGTTGTTCAAGTGATTGTACATTAACGATACCAAAATAAAAAAAAATACACCTTGCTTGATTTAGGACACTCAGTTAAGGATTCCTTCTTTCTGAAAATCATTCTAATTTATCAGTGTAATAAATATGCTTTTTATAAACTTTGCCATTTTTACCAGAAACTTAGATTCTCTTCTCTTTGAAGCTGATTATAACATCCTCAGATTTTGACATCTGCAGCACTGTAGAGAAAAAAGACTCAGTGAGTCTGAGCAATTTTATGAGGATAATTGCTATTCATTTGGTTTAGAATTTTCAGGTGTGTAAGAATGATTTTTCAAACACCTTGTCTCTTAATTATTATTCATTTATTCATGCAAAACATTTACTGGATGCCTTCTCAGTGCTAAGAACTCTGTTAGAGATTGAGGATAGAAATAAGATAAAGCAGTCTTTGGTCTCAGTTTTTCCTTCCACTACTCTTATTAAGTTTGTATATAACATTTCCAAACTGGGTAATGAAGTGAAAGGGGTGTGTTTCTTATTTTCTGGAAAAATGGAAAACAGAATGGTAATATTCATAGACATTGTTTACTAATGCTAGAACAATAGGGGCTGTATTTCTTGAGGGCTGACTTTAGATCATGCTTTTCTATCATGCCATTTTATGAGGAAACCACTCCCATTCCATGTGTTAAGTTGTGATTTAGGGAAAATACCAACAGTACTTCTCAATTTTAAGACTGAAATTGTAACTGGAAAATATGACTGAACAGTCAGAAATTCTGTTTTCATTATGTGTGTGTGTGTATAAAATAAAATAGCTTATTTTTTCAAATAAACTCTTGACTCTTTCTTTCTTAATTTTGTTTTATTTTATATTGCTTAGAGGGCCCAAATCATTCCTACATAAGGTAATAAATCACTCCTACTGGGAAGGCAGTGATTTTCCAAATCATAACATTTATTTCAATAAAAGGATCAAACTTCTACTTGCATCCTTAAATGTTCTAGGAAGTAGATACTTTTCCTAATATAACCAGTCCAGTTTGGTAGTTAGAATGCTTGCTTTTAAAGTATTATCAGAGAAAATGGAATAAATATTTTATAGTAAGGGAAGATTATCAATGTAAGCCTCAATAATAAAAACATAAATAATCAAGAAATTTGTTATTAAAACATAATATAGGTAAATTTTTCAAGTACTTTTATCTGTGTTCATAGTCATTGATTTTAGAAAGGTGCCACAGAGGATACAAAGACACCTGGAATGATCAGCTGGCACTGTCTCTACGTAAGGCAGATAGATGTAGGATTCCATCTAAGACAGCTATCTCTTCCTGAATCCGCAGCAATGGGACCTCATATCTTCCCATGGGAGAGCATTCATATGTTTTATTAGCTGTATGGCAAAAGGCTTTTCCTTAATCTAATGGAATCAGCCCTCCTTTTAAAATGTCATATATTTTTTTAGAGTTAAAGGCCAAATGATTTGTGTCTCATTCATCATTTCCTTTTTTAATAAAAAAGTTTCCTTCTTCTAATTACTTATATAAATTGATACCTTGGTATTCAACTCTAAATTCCAAATTATAAAAGTCTTAAGAAATCTGTCATTCTTACATTCCTCTCCAGAGAGCTAGATGATATCATGGGAAACGCACATCACTCTAATTGTGAATATTCTCACTGATGTTTCTTTATAACCAGTTTTCTTTTTTCTTTTGTCTAATTCTCTCCAAATAAGGTAAGAAAAAGCTGATTCCATGTAGAGAAACTATAAGTAGATTTTTACTTATACTTAAGTAAAACATCAAAGTTCTTTTTTTTTCAAATTAAATGCTGGGAATGATTTCAATGGAAAAGATAGTCTGCTTTCTTTAAGATTAAGAGAAAATCAAGGGAATATTTTAGTAGACACTGGATAATCTTTTTTGAATTAAACTTTATAATGCTAAAATATTAAGTTGAAGGCTACTTAGATTCTAAAACAAAATACATTACTTGATAAAGATTTTCTGGAAAAAAAAGTCTAGCAACCTATTGTAAATGATGCTGCTAGCTTATTTAGATTTTTTAACATCTAGTAATAACAGATTATTTTTGATAAATTATTCATATTTCTGCATTGTGTACCTTTTTCATTTTGCATATCTAGCAGTAAATAGACCCTCCCTTCAAGCTTCAGTCCCCTAGGTCAGACAGGATGGCCAAAGGCTGAATCATGATTAATTTCGTCTCAGTAGGGTAATTATCATATTGAAATATGCTTTCCTGGAGCTACAAGTACAAGATGCTTAGTTTAAGACCATTTAAGCATGTAGTAACTTTTAGCTTAAATGTTAACCTTTCTCTGTTTTTCAACAAGGAGTGTCTACATCTAAAATTACATTGGATTTTATAAAAATGAAAACAATAATTTGGAGCTTGATTTAGCAGCTCATTGGATTGCAGGATAATTTGTCATTAGTTTCTAGTAACTTTTTCAAAGAATTATGATACATTTTGAAGGATCAAGGAGTCTTTATATTGCTGGTTCAAAGTTAACTGCTGAACTACGGATATTAATTTCTCTTCTGGCTTGTAGAAATGTCATTCAGCTCTTCTATATTTGGTGTTATCATCTATAAACAGCCTAAATACCTTTAGAATTAACCAGAGATGGCTTAAAAAAAATTCCGTTTCTCTTTTGGAAAGTTAAGATTGATTCATAATTTGATTTCTAAAGAAATGTTTAGTTCATGTCATGCTTTTAAACAGAATTCCTAGATTTCCAAATATATGCAAAGTAATTGGAAATTTGTTTGAGATATGAAATTCTGCAAGATACCAAAACGCAATCAGGATCACAGTGTGTCATAGTAAAAATCAACTTCTGAAATTCAAAATTTAAATTTAAAAATTTAATATTTAAGCATTTAAATATGTGTATAATGTACAATGACAAAGAAAAAAAGATAGTTTGAATTAGTTTCATGTCATTTTAAAAATGAAGCAGATTCCTAAATTTAATGTTTCATTTAAAACTGGTCAATTTTTTTTAAAGTATCTTTGATACACAATCTTATATTGGTTTCAAATGTACAACACTGTGGTTCAACAGTTACCCATATTATAAAATCCTCACCCCTCCAGTGCAGTTGGTATCATCAACATAGAAAGATATTACAGAAACACTGACTATATTCTCCATGCTGTCCATGCTACCGTCCCCATGACTAACTTATTTTGTGATTGCAAATTATTTTGCCCCTTTATCCCCTTCTCCATATCCCACCACCTGCCCCAACCCCTTCTTAGTAACCCCTAGTCATTTCTCAGTGTCTGTGAATCTACTGCTGCTTTGCTCCTTCATTTCGCTTTGTTTTTCTACTCCACAAATGAGTGAAATCATATGGTATTTGTCTTTCTCTGCCTGGCTTATTTCACTGAGCATAATATCCTCTAGATCCATTCATGTTGTTGTAAATGGCAGGAGTTTTTTTTTCTTTTTATGGCTGAATAATTTTCCATTATGTATATGTACCACCTCCTCTATATACATTCATTTACTGATCAACACTGACGTTGCTTCCATATCTTGACTATTGCAAATAGTGTGGCCATAAACATAGGGATGCATATATCTTTTCAAATCAGGGTTTTTGTTTTCTTGGGGTAAATTCTAAAAGTGGAATTACTGCATCAAATAGTATTTCTATTTTTAGTTTTTTGAGGAACCTCCGTACTGCTTTTCACAGCAGTTGCACAAATTTATATTCTCACCTACAATGCAGGGGATCTGCATCCTCACCAACACTTGTTTCTTGTCTTTTGGATAATGGCCATTCTAACTGGTGTGAGGTGATATCTCATTGTGGTTTTGATTTGCATTTCCCTGATGATTAGCAATGTGGAGCATCTTTTCATGTGCCTGTTGGCCAATTGTATTTCTTCTTTGGAGAATGTCTCTTCAGGTCCTCCACCCATTTTTTAATTAGGTTATTTGTTTTTTCACTGTCGAGACATATTAGTTCTTTATGTATTTTGGAGGTTAACCCTTATCAGATTAGTCATTTATGAATATATTCCCCAGTACTGTAGGATGCCTTTTTGTTCTGCTGATGATGTCCTTTTCTGTATAGAAACTTTTTAGTTTGATGTAGTCCCACTTGTTAATTTTTAATTTTGCTTCCCTTGCCTGAGGAGATCTGTCCAGGAAAAAAATTGCTCATACTTATGTTCAAGAGATTTTTCCCTATGTTTTCCTCTAAGAGTTTTATGATTTCATGACTTACATTCAGGTCTTTGATCCATTTTGAGTTTACTTTTGTGTATGGAGTTAGACAATAATCCAATTTATGATCAATTGGATTTTTTGTCACTTTTACAATTTGACTTTTTAATCAATTCCTTACATGTTTATTACCATTTTCCCAGCATAATGCCAGATGCTAAGGTTATGAAGTTAAATAAATAACAGTCACTGATCTCGGGGAGTTTATAGATTAGTAAGGAGGTATAGTTTTGTAAGTAGATAATTAAAATACATTTATACATTGAAATATAAGTCTATACTGCTGAGTGCAGTGTGCTGGATATTGCAAAATGAACAGGATGAAGACTGTGCCATCAGAACTCATTATCTACTTCACCACCTGTTGCTATTCATTCTCCTGCCTCTGCCACATTACTCTTCTATCTAACAGATAGGTGCTTTCCTTCAGCTGGGGTGGAATAAGGGGTCATCTTTCTTATTTATTTTTCTATTATTTGATGAGGTGAAGGGACTTATATGTTATTTAGGGATTGTTCATTGTAACCTTTGAAAAAACAAGTATTCTCTCAATTGGGGATTGCTTAGAAAATATTTAAAACCTAAGTATGATTTCTACAATACTGATATTCCTTATCTCCTGCCCATTAGTCAAAGACCCATTCTGGACTGACAGCGTGGTGGAGCATTTGTTATCACAGTTATGTGAATCTATATTTGAAAACTCAATGGATTTACATTTCACATTTGAAGAAGTCAGTATAAACAGAGTTCTATAAATGAGAATTTCATGATATTAGACTAATATTTAAACCTGTATGCAAAAACTGATTCCTTAACAAAATATTGCAGATTCAAAATACATTTTGAATTTGTAAATCAGAATGTTCCATGCCTATGGAATCAGAAGAGACAGAAATATTTGGGTTATCTGATTCATGGCAATTTGCTTATATAAATTCACCATGAACCTGGAAATACTAACTTCTCTCATATTTTCCTGCCAGCACATCCCCAAGTGGCTTCTGCTGACATTTTAATCTACGTCCATCCTGTCTCTAATTTTGTCGTCCATGATATTATTTATCAATTTCAGAATTATTGTAATCTACAATTGAATTTTCTTATCATTCTGTTTTTATTTACATCACCATATTTTATTTAGAAAATATAACTATAAAACTTATCAGATAAAAACTTAGGAGAGATAAATAACATTTTATATAGTAAAATTTTCATGTGGGATGTGTGCAGTGGAGGTGGTGACTAATACAGAGGAAGGAAGACTGGTCATAACTTGATAATTGTTGAATGGGTGGTGAGAAGATGACACTCATACTTTCTTCTTTATCTTTGTATATTTTTGAAATATTCTTAATGAAAAGTTAGTTTCTTTTGCAGCTGGCATGAATAAAATGGAGACCAAAAAATTATTTATAGTGAAAGCTTGGATTGGATGTGTTTTCACTCGAACATCTTTTGGTGTAGCCTTCTTAGTGTACATTTATGGTCTCAGAATTCACTCTCTCCTTAAAGCCTGTGGTTTAGAAAACTGAAATGCTTTATGCAAGCAGATGTTCAATCTGATTGCTTCTGCATGTGCCCCAGATAGATTTGAGGCTGATGTTGGGTAGATGGAAATTGGCAGACTTGTTGAAAAGCATTTGGTGTTAAATTATTAATTTCTACTAAGACGTAGTTCACATAATCGTTTGTGAATTGATATAGATCAATTTCAAAGTTTGAAATCAGAGAAAGAATGGGTGGAACTATGAGTGGCAAACAGTATATTAGTGCTATGACATTGAGAGTTCAATCTATAACAGTTTTCCTGTTGTGAATGGACAGTGTAGAACAACCCCTTTACAATGAACACTTTTCATCTGGGCACAGTACCTCTCATGAATTGCTGTCCATTAGTGGATTGATGGAATTATTTGGGGGGTGGGGTGGATAAGAAGCTATGACATAGTAGGAAAAAGAGTTCCTAGGTTATGCAATCTTAAAACATGCCCACTCAATGTGCACACAGCCAAATAGATATAGGATAAGGTTAGTGAATAAATGGCTCTGTTGAGAGATTAACTGTCTATCACCTGTCCAAATATTCAAATGGGGAATGCTGAACAGTCAAGTGCATGATCTGGATCCTGACCACTGAGGGAGAAAGCAGCTGACAGAGAAACTGAATGACCCATAGGAAAAGTAATAGGGCCCTAAGAAAAGTTCTCCAAAATTTATGGGTGTGCTGGGTGGCCCAACAGAATCTTGGTGTGGAAGGATCATTTTAGGATCAGTGATTTAAGAGGACATAAAGGAGAAAGAGATGATCGGAAAATTAGCTGTAAAAATTCTAAGGTACTTCACTGGCTATAATTTTAAAATCTTCGTTTTTAAAAATCAGAAATTACAATTCTCTGATATGTTGAGATCTTGGAGGAATAAAACACCTGAGCAGTCTGGGGCACTTATGGTGATTTTTTTAGATCTATTCTTTCATCCTTTCATGCACCAGTTATTTATTAAGTGCCTACAAAATTGCTACTCATAAATGTAGGGGTAGAGCAATAGTTAGAAATATATTAGTTAAGAATTTGATATCTGTAAGTAAATCTTGGCTAATTATTAATTGACATCTATTCTAGGCATGAGAAAGTTAACACTAGCATGAATTTTCATGGGGTTTTCCTCCGTAAAAAAATGACAATTGATAATAAAGAGATCACAGGTAGGATGGACTCAATTTAATTTCAGCAAAAGATAAATTTGTCTGAAAAATTAAATATGGTAATAATGAAAATCATATATACAAATCAAACAATACTGCCTTTACATAAAAACAGGATGAAAAACTTGCATTTTCATAATTATGGTTATTCTATAAATGAATAACCAACTCTCCAAACCAGAGGTAAACATGAATTAGAAATAGAGCTTCTTTTGTTTGCCCAAAAAATCATGGAAACTTTATTATCCTTTGACAAGTTTTCATGATGCTTTCTTACTATTTTATAACTCTAACTAGAATTATAATATTAAGCAAGCTGTAGGTAACATTTTATGGTAATTAAATGAAAGATTGAATATATATTTGTGTCAACTACTACATTTATACCTAGCTTAGTACATACACATAATAGGCGCTCAACAAATTTGTGATGCATGAATGAGGGTCACTATCAAAAGCAAATGACCAGGGTCTTCCTTCCCATACTGTTAAACTATAACTTAATTATTGAAAACTTAGTGAAGATAATCATGAATGATTACTTAATGAAATGTGAAATGAGCCATTGCCTTTCAAAATCTTGATTTCCTCTTTGTTTTTCATGCTATTTTAATAAATAATGTACTTGTGTTCATCATACATTGTTTTATTGTTTTGGTATCCTGCTTCTTTAAAAAGAAAATTCTGAACAAAGGAAAATAAGAAAAGCAAAACCTAAGACAAGAGGGAGGAAAGATGCAAAATGAAGCTTGCACATTCTCCCCAGGGCGCGCTGTTGCCCAGGGTCACACCGCAGTGTTTGCCCAGAGGCACCGCCGCGGTATTGAGAATGGCATCCATCCTAAGTCAAAGATTGCAGCTGGAAATTAGTTGTTCTAGGCTTTATACTCGTGTTAGTTACTCCATGACCTTCAATGAACCACTTTATGTTAAATCTTCTTCAAAGGGCCGATAATACAGAAATAATTTACAAAGAATTCTGAGATATTGAAATGCAGGTGCTAAGCAAATGCAAGATGCTCCATAGACTGTGAACAGCGACACAAATAGTTCTGGAAAGTTTCATTTTATATTTTTGTTGTTCATTTTTTCGTCTCAATAAGCCTAATTCTCAGTGATTCTCCTAATAACGGTGGTCATTTCTTAACAGAAATTCTGAGCACCAAGGGCAATGATTTTTTGTTTTGATTCTGAAAATTTTCTCTCTTTATTTTTTTGTTTTATAGCTTTCTGAAATAGTACTTCATAGTAATTACTTACCTTTTTCTTTTTATAAGAACCAGGGAAAGCTCCTGAAACCAAACAAGGGACTATAAAAGTTGCCGCACAAGGTAAGTAATAAAACACTTTAAAAATTCCAGTGCATTTTTTTCAGTACACAGCATTTTATTGACAAAAAGCAAAAGCCGTTTATTGCAGAATAGCACCATCTACTGGGTTATTATAGAAAATATTATATTTCATTAAAATAAACATCTCAAGTATTGATATAGTAATTGGAGAAAGCACAACTAAAAATGTCGAATTTGCAGAGGAACCACGAAAGGACCCAAGAACTAGATCTTGACTCCAAGCTTCAGTCATTCACTTTTTACTTATGTTTCCAAAACTAAACCATAGATCAATTGATAGAGATATAAAATAATATACAGATTTTCCAGTGTCTTCAGTTATACCTTGTAATTTGTGACATATTAGAAAAACTAGTGAGAATGTTGTTAGTATTACCTCATCTATACCATGACAGCAAAAATTAGGTTCTAGCTATAACTATAAAGTAATCACCTTAGCTTTTATGAGCATCTGAGAAAATCAGTTTCATCACCTACTAGTATCTTTGGGGCATCAAAAGTAGTTTAAGAGACCCCAGAAAAATATTAGTTTTCAAGTTTTGGGAAAATATTTTTTTAAATAATTTTCTTATAAATTTATTTTTTTAAGCATCATCTGTAATCACATCCTCTGAGAAAGCTATTCTAAACTCCACTGTCCCCCCAGTCAACAGAATGGAGTATGAGTTGCATGACCATTATTCTCAAATCATAAGGAGTAATTTGATGAAATCATTAGGGAAGAGCACAAGTGCTCTGCCTTTGTCATCTACGAAAACTTTACAGAACACACTTGGGAAAAAGAAAGGGTAAAATATTTAGTGGAGAAAATCTTTACTTGCTCTTTTATGCTACATTATACAATACTGAGCAATAAAAGAGATACATTCAGGGGGTGGTACATTTGTTTCTGGACAGAAGCCCTTGTAGCAGACTCCTCAGCATAAAGCATGATTGTATCTGGCCGAAATTTTTCTGCTATATTTAATCCTGGACCCAGCTATATGCAGATAGTAAATATTGGTAAAATGGGTTGGCTAAATTTCACTTGACCCAATGATGTTGTTTATGAGTAATATAGATTAAAAGCTAAGATGTTTTTACTTTTCATTTGCTCATCAGGTTGTTCAAGAAAATGGATTCCTCTTTAGGAAAGTTCTAACAGAGAGTGTAATAAATATTATGGAAGGTAGAAAGGCAGGGCAAATATTATCATCACTCTCGGTTTTTATTCATAAAAACGCAACTCAGAGTGAATCCCTCAAATAAATGACTACCAGTTCAAGGAATCATTGCGGTTAATGTATACATGGTCTCATAAAAAAAAAAAAACAATTGCCTTAAGACACTTTGTTTAGACTGAGGCTTCTGTGGGCTACGTGGATGTGGAACTATGACTTGAGGCAGGAATTTAATGTTACTCCTGTCTCGTGTTCGAGGGAATGAAATTGAAGAACTATCTGGAAGCTGCTTCAACTTTGAGCATGGGGCCCTGGGCTCTTCATTTTTACATTCCAACGACACTGGACAAAGCAGTCTCAGAAATCATTCCTTTGGAGTAAAGGATTTGTTGTTGAGTGAATAATATCCTGGAGTTTCAGAGACTTGTCAGAGCTACTCTTTTGAGGAAATTAGATGAATGTGTTGATTAAGCACAGTGTACAAGGCAGGAGTTGGGATCTGTTTACTAAAATGGCAATGACACATCAAAGCAGGGACACACCACACAGAAATAAATGTCACTTGTGTACATCCTCCACAGATCTTTCTTAGATAAGACACATTCTTAAATTATGCATACAAATAATTAATATCTGCAAGTGCTTCATGTGGAGACAGAGCTTAAACACAACTGGGAATGTTGCTATAGCAGAGGCAAAATCGATAATGATGTTTGTGGTGTGGTAAAAGGCTGGAGTATATCTGTTCATTTATTTATTTATTTTTACTTTTATAACAAAAGAAATATTTAAAATCCAGTTTCATATAAATTGTGTGTATAATGTACATATTTATAATTATTATTAAGATTTAGCATGCATTCCTTGGAAGTACTTTTTTAAAAAAAGTAACAGAATTTTGAGGCATTGAGGAGACTCTGAAATAAATGTCTCTATGCTACAGGAGACTACAATATTGAGATGTAAGAAAATTTTAAATATAACAAGTAGAATATCATGCAGTACTGAATTGAATTGTAGAGGTAATAAATACCATATGAGTTAAGACAGTGATTATCAGCAAGGGCTGGGGGTCGAGGGGTTCCTCATTGACTTGGGCTTGGAGCATGACTAAAACCTAAATTAGCAGAAGGAAAACGCATTGGTAGTGAGTAGATGGCTTCAGTAAATAAAAAGAGTTAGTGATAATTATGACATGCAGTTGTCATTATCAAGACATGAAATAATGCCTCAACTATAATGGTACCAGTGACATAAGAAAAAAATGCAAATAAGATGAACATGATGAAGAAATAATATTTAACGTATATACAGAATGAAACAAACAAAAGAGTAAAAATGGCACTGACCTTTTGAGAATGGGTAAATAAGATGATTATAATGGTCATAAATAAGTCCCAGGGAGAAGAACTAGCTGAAAAGAAGAGCCAATGACCCACTTTTGGGCAGGTTTGCATTGAACAGATGGAGGGTCATGCAGGCAGTGGTTGACCTCCAGTTAGAACTTAAATGGGAGGTCAATCTAGTTCATAGCTATTACATAATGAGTTGTGTTGAAGAAAGGGAATATAGATTAAAATGGGAAAGGAAGGAGAGAAATAGGAATTATTTTTTAATCAGGTGCAATGGTTGGAATAAAATGGAATGAATTGAGAATGAAATGCCTAAGAAAGGACAGAAACCATGGTGGAACTCACCTTAAAAGATGGATCTGTATGCATCTGTATTAGTATATTTCCAGTGGCTTTTTTTTTCTTTTGGACTCCTAAAGCAAATATTAAACATCTCTTATATATTCATTATACATAGAAGATAGGAAGAGAACAAAACAACTGAAATATTACACATTGCAGTCTCATTAAAATGCAAAAACCAAGAGCCCAATAATTCAGAATCATGGCTACTGAGTAAATTTAGCAGGCATCCAGTCACATAATCCAGTTAGTAATTAGAGTCAGGCAAATTAAATTGAGGGACTACAGTGGGACACATAGAACAAAGTTACAAAACCATCCTGGAAACAGCTGGACCCTGAAACTTTAGTTTTGATTGCCCTCTGGGCATGGAAGCCAGTTTGACAAATCACACAGCTTTCCAGATAGCAGTGAATAAAAGCCACCCACCTTTAAGAGACACAGAGCAGGAAGCAAAGCTGCTGTTAGTGATGAAGGAATGGGTCAGAGTCCTTCATTCCACTTTTTTTCTGCTATTGCTGGGAAGTTGAAAAATAAAACTACTGAAGAATGTAAGAATGGGAAAGTGGAAAATGTGTATTATATATGTGCCCACATGCCTGCACCTGCACACAGATGTGTGAACAGTGTTCTCCTTGGACTGTTTTAGAAATTTAAAAAAATGTGATGTAGCTACAAAAGACTTTGACAATTCTTGGAGGAATGTAAGTTTCAGAGTTTTTCTTCTCTGTAGCCATTCATAAGAGAAAATGTGTTTTTCAAAATCTATCCGTGTTCTCGGTCCTCTTTCTGGCACTGGTTGCCCTTCAGGAAGAGTGGGTTTATTGTCTAACTGATGAAGCTTAGGGACACTCTCTTGCCAGGGGCCCTCACTGGGATCCCAGGAGGGAACCAGAGCAATTTTTGATTTTTTGATTTTGTGTTATTTTGTTTTTCTTTAAAGAGCTCTCCACCCAAATATCTTGACACAACCTCTTGAGAGAGGTTATGACTTAAATTATGGGAAATGTTGTGGAGATAATTTTAAGAGCAAAGCAAAGCAACAACCTCTTTTGCAGTATCTAAAGGGAAAACAGCATTTCACTTGTTTTCCTTATTGTACACACTCTTGGCAAAATGAGAAAATTCAAGTGAGCTCCAGAATCAAAATGTATACTCATTGGATGATTTTGAAAATTCTTGAAGGAAATTCTTATTTGTAAAGTAACACACTGGTAACAAATAAGTTTATTGAGTCAGACCTGCAGGGCTTGCTGAAATTATGCCTCACAGCTTTGAAATCTATCAGGCAATGTCCAACTCATTTTAGTTATCTTTATTACTATCTTCATTATATCATCGGAATAGACAAGTTTTTAAATTTAAAGTTAAAAATTCAAATTTATAATTATAAATATGGATCCCTTATACATTTGCATTAGTTAAAACTCCATTAAAAGAAACATGTCACAAAGTAGAATTAATTTGTTTGTAAATTTACTTTTTCATTACAAAAGTAACTAATAACATTTAGAATATTAATACATTTAGAGTAACAGTAATATCAATAACACTTATAAATTAGAGAAAAAAATCACATGTAATAAATTAAAATAATACATTTACATATATTCTTTCTTGGTCTTTTGCTCTTGACCTTTAGATCCTACTCTGCTACTTTCTCCACAAGCATGTAGAAATCTTTTAATGTCTCTTGCCACATGATTTCTGCTCTAGGCTGCTTTTATTAAAAGGCTGGTGTGAACACTGAATGAGATCATGTATGTGAAAGTGCTGTGGTGATTGCCGCACAGAGTAAACACCCAAGGTAGTCCAAGATATTGGTTCGAAGTGGTCCCCCAAATTCTAAGCCACTCGGGTGGGATTACTTTAAAGGGATGCGCACAATCTCCGAGTCATCTAATTAACAGAAGACTTCTCTGAATGGGTTTTGGTTCTCAGTGAACTTTTCACAGAACAAGGGCCATCTTGCTTGTAGTAATCCCAATCTGACTACCTCCCCCTAAGACTTCCAGTGGCATAAACTACAACCTGGATACAGATTTAGATTCATGATCCAGAGTTTGATGAATTCCACTAGAGAGGAAGTCAGAATTCAAAGGTGGTTGAAGCATGCTACACCTTTTCTCTGTGCAAAAAGATGTCATACATTTGCTAAAAGGAGGGAGGGATTTTCATTAACCCTTGCTAATGGGACATTTTACATACTGTTATTATAAACATAAAAAACTAATATATAATTCCTTGGTAGCTAGGCACAGATAATTTATGGAATATCACCTCCATTGTTTCTGTTGTTTTTGGGTACATCTAGTTCTATTCTTCTAGAAGTGATTTTCTCAGATATAGCAATTTCAAACCTAAAATTAACTTACACTGAACACATAATTATTAGTTTGACTTCTTTTCTATGTAACATGTTAAAAAATTTTTTTTGTCTTTATGTTTATATCTGAATTTTAAAAAACCACATGAAATAATTTTCAGTTTATTCTCTCATTGCAGATTTGGATGGATTAGTTTGTGCCTAGATAACCACTGAAATTATGAATTCATGGAATATATTCTCATATTCCCAGGAGATTTCTGAGGAATGGTCATTTAATATGTTTTAACATGATTTCCTTTGTCTTATTTCAGCAGCAACTAAAAAAGATGAAAAGAAGGAAGGTATGTTTTATGCAAAATTCCACTATATCTTTTTGTGTGAACAATTCACCAGTATTCAGAGTTGGGTTTTGATTGTCATCCTGTCCTTTGGGTAACTGGATCTATTATGCATATACATTTTATAGCAATATGTTTTCTTATACTTCACCTCACACAGAAGGGTTGACCACTTTTTCAAAAGTAATTTTAATCTAATCTTTCTCAAGATATTAGGGATGTAACATAGCCTCTCCAATTCCCAGTTCTCCTAGTCTCCTATTCTATTAGCAGCAGTTTTCTCAAATTTCAAAAATATGCATAATGCAGACCCATTCTCCTATATTAACTACTTATATTTCTGACACTGACAAGCAACTGATATTACTTGGTTCATTAATTTGCAAATAAGTCAGTCCTTCCCCTGCACACAACCTCCCTTTGTCAGAATACCCTGATATGGAGTAAAATATTCCCTGCTGTCAAAGAAAAATTGCATCTGATGGAATTAAACAGGCAAGGAAAACTTCATTCAAGACTACTGCAGTGGGTCAAGTCGATTCCAGCATGAGAAACTGCGTGCTCAGCTCCACTGGAACAAAAGGCCTGAGAGGTTTTCAGCTCTGAGATGAGCTGGTGGAAAGGACTAGAGGATGCGGGTGGGCCCTGGGGGTGCGGTCAGCAAGGTTAGGCCATCTGCTTTTGCCAATCGTTGCTTACTGAAGTTGGGCTCCCACCCTTTCACGAACACTGGGATATGGGGCGCTATTTCCTTTGAGGATTACATTTCAAAGGAATGCCTCACAGGTCTTTAGAAAGACTTCTGGTTGTTGATTTATATTTCAAAGGGGCAGGGAAATTATTTACAGTTGCAAGTTTCCTAAAGTAAATGCTTTAAGGAAAGGGAGGTCAGGGGCCTATAGTCAAGAAAGCTATCTAAAGTCTAGTGAAGCTGAGGGGAATGTTAAGGCCATCTCAGTCACTGGGATTTTACTTAGAGATGTTTCTAATGCACCCTGACAACATTTAGACAACAACTCTAGAAATCACCAGTTTATTAATCCAGGCTTATTCTCTCAGTAAAACTAGCACAAGGATCTTAGCCATCACTTCCAACTTTGAAAATGACAATTATATTCTAATTAGTGTTCATATAACCTCAGAAAAATAGAAAGTGTTATATTTTATATTTACTATCAGAATTTCATGTAATCATGATAGCTTGGGAGTCACATTCTGCCTCTGTTAAACAGAGACCTAAGAGTCAATAGATATGAAAAGTAAAATTATTTTTGCTGGTCATTACTTGTTCAGAGAAAGAAAAACCATAGTACCATAATAAAGTCACCTAAGACATCATAGTGCTTATTTTCAAGATATTGAAAGCAGTATTAATTCCCCATATATACATAGCAAAGTCTTTCAGTGTATTTTGGAAATTTTTATATCCTTTATACAATTAATATTATGGTTAGTAAACAGAGATGTTATAATAAAAAAGAGGTAGTAAGTTTCTGGCATGGTTTTTGATAGACAATAAGTCCTCAAAAATGTTACTCTTTCCCCCACTATTCCTTCTTAGGAATTAAAAATAATTTTCCATTTGACTTGGGTAAAGGAGTGATATAAACAGTTTTTTCCCCTTCATTGGCATCCAAGCCAAAGCATATTAGACTTCTAAGTATACGGACAATAGTCAAATTATAACTGCATAGCTTTTAGCTTTGTACCTGTTTTTTTTTCTTCCTTCATTACTATGTTTCCAGGGTTTTTTGTTCTATTTTTTCCTGGATTATATGCCTCATTTCATTGTTCATTCTTTGAGAAATTGTCCAGATCAGTATGCAATATTTGGAAAAGTTTGGAGAGCTGGGGCAGAGCTTTGCCAATGGAGAGTAAAGTGATCCACTAGCCATCACAAGCCATATAAAGCATATATCCCTGATATGATGGTGAAGATGGGAAGGACGATGAGGATGTTACCATTTCCAAGGGACTTAATATTATTTCTTATCTCTTGTTTGGAAAAGTTTTAGAATTGCTAAGATGATGATAGTTAAGAAAAAAGAGAGCTTTCTAGAAAAATTGTCATTTTTCCCAATGTGTAATAGAATAGGTTTATTGTCTAAATATTCTAGGCAGTCATTTGATTTTATGTTTCATGAGTTCCTATTTCCTTTTCTGTACCTTCTGTTAAGCAGGGCAGTGAGAAATATAGACATAAGTTTTTTGGGTCTTGTTTCTTATTTTCTATGATCTCAATAAAGATCATAAAAATCTTTCCCATAGAGGCAGGAAGCACATGTTTCTTTGAACATTTAATACAAATCGCCATATACAGTTTGGATTTTCAACACTTTATTTTATGCAAAGTTCATTTCTACTCACATTCAGTCTTTTGGGATATGGTACAAAGATACTAATGGTTGACAACTTCTTTGGAGAAAAAGAGAACTAGGAGGGTTTGGGGACTTAATTAGAATTCTTGAGAAGATCTTTTGTTAGTGAATTTTAAAATACAAACACAAAAGCACGTAACAATTTCCTTACTATCAAAGATGATCTGTTTATCAGGGCAAAGGACTTCTTGCATTAGTAAACTCTGAAGATGTGTTTTTCATACTAGAATCTTAACCCTGCATGTTTCATCAAGTCTCTTTCAGACTACTTAACAAGAGTGACCCTTGGCTCCATTGAGTTTTTCCCACCAATTTTACTCTTTTTTTAGGAGTTTTGACATCAGAGTAACCATATGTTAGCCTAAGTGGAGTGGCATTTTTGAATAAATATTCAACTTCAATAATTTTTGACAAGCTTTTTCTACTGAAGTTTCCTCTGTATACCACTCTTTCCCCTCCTACAGGCACTTTCCTCATAATCTGTTAACACACATTCCCCTATATTTCCCATGAAGTTCTCAGACTCAAAATCCCAATCAAATCGTATTTTTCTCTATGCAATGCACTTATTCTCTACTTATGTAATCACCCCTGT
This sequence comes from Smutsia gigantea, assembly GCA_032199065.1. Taxonomy (NCBI): domain Eukaryota; kingdom Metazoa; phylum Chordata; class Mammalia; order Pholidota; family Manidae; genus Smutsia; species Smutsia gigantea. The sequence continues at coordinate 13,241 of JAVSCE010013005.1, read as the reverse complement.
CTCCTTGTAGACATCAAGACTAAAATTCCGGAGTAAGCTTCAGCTTCTGTTTCTCCTTTGCCCCTGACATTTAGTCCTCAAGAATTTTTAATTTGGCTGAACTCTCTTTTGTTTAATCCTTCCCAAAATAATTAGAAAAGCTGCCCATTTAGTTGAGAACTTACATTGCCATGCATGACCTCACGTTGGTCTTACTAATATCTCATGCAAACTAGGACAATCATCTCTAAAATCTAAGGTTCTTGCAATGTAATCAAGGTCACCTGGAGGTCCCTGAGAACCTTTCAGTGGTTCTGCAAGGCAAAACTATTTTTATAAAAATACGAATTCATCATTTGCCTTTTTCATTCCCATCCTTCCATGAGGATGCACTGGAGTTTTCCAGAGGCTACGATAGTGTGTGATATTGCAAAAGATTGAGTTCTTAAGCAGATAGATAGGCAAATCCACTGTCTTCTCATTTAGCCAGGCATTCACAAAAGTGTAAAACAAATCACCATTTTATTTTTGTACTGAAAAATGTATTTGTCATACAAAATATATTATTTATGTTAATGTAACAGTTTTATTATTTTTTAATACATAAATATATACTTCAAAATTTTTTCAGCTTTGATTATTAAAATTATAAACATTAATAGGAGCTACATAAATAAAAACTTTTGGGGTCCTTTAAAATTGTTAAGAACTTAAAGGAGTCTTGAGATGAAAAAGTTTGAGAATTTGGCCTAAATAATTATCCTGCTTACAGTGTTATCTCTAAATATTTTGGAAGAAAATATTCATGAATCCTAGGGGCTGGAAAGCCTGTGGGTATTCCAATACAGGTTATCTTCTGAAGGATACAGCTCCATTGAGAACTAGCCAGATTAGATTTATTGTTTACCATAACTAGAGCAAGAGCAAGTACAGTTGAATGCATGTGAGAATTAGTCCCAAATTCTAGGGGTTCAAATTTGAAATCTGAAGAGGAATCATGCTGAAAAATGAAGCAAAGTAATTGGTATTCTAATTTAATAAAGATGTCAACCAGGTAAGTTCCACATAGAAAATGAGATTCAATAAAATTTCCTTCAATACAATTGGTATTTCATTTTCTTCTGGCATCACTTATGAACATAATAGACCATACCTAATACAGTAGGCCACTTTATCAGAAGATTTGCATTCCACAGTGTCAGTTACCTGCAGCCAGCCACAGTCTGAAAACAGATGATTCTCCCTCAGACTCATCTTCAGAGGGTTCAACAGTCACTAAATGCTACGTAGCATTCCTAGTCATTCACCCCACTTCATTTCATAATGTAGGCATTTTATCATCTCACATAATCACAAGAAGGATGAATGCAGTGCAAGATATTTTGAGAAAGATCATAGTCACATAACTTTATTACAGTATATTATCAGTTGTTCTATTTTATTATGAGTTATTGTTGTTAACTCTTCCTGTACATAATGTATAATTTCAACTTTGTCATGGGTATGTGTATAGGAAAACTGTAGTAAATACAGGGTTCAGTACTCTCCAAGGTTTCGGGCATCCACTGGGGGTCTTGGATAGTGTCCCCTGTAGATAAGGGGGGACTAGCACGCATTGCTAAAGATGGCGATTGATGAATCGAGCAGATTGTGAACACATCAGCTTTTAAGTGACAGCTGCTGAGGGCCTCGGTGTTCCTAATAAAAGACTGTTGTTCAGATTGTTTGGCAGATAGTCTTTAGGGAGGTGTATTCACCAAGTGAGCCTTTGTAATTCCAATCATTATGAATTTTTTTGGTTGCTTCCATATTTTACTTGGATAAGTTTGCTATTCAGTTGACACCTAATCAGAAGACATGATTTTATGAGGGTATTTAACTACCTTTCACTATAGCTCCCAGTTCTTACAGGAAATATATTGGACTTTTAAAAAATGTACGAGGTTAGATCATGGTTTGTTATTTTTTACATTTCTACTTCATGAAATATTTTACTTTATCTCAGTAAGTTCTACGCTTGCTTGATCCTAGACTTCATATTTATTTTTATTCTTCCATTTTAGTACAATTGATATCTAATACATTATATTATCAATTCATACTACTGGGGAGAAGGAAAGCTATTAAAAACAACAGATGTTCCACAGATACAGCCTTTATATTTAGCTTTCCGCACTTGCCCCTGCCAGCATCTAGGCAGAGAACAGAGGGTTGAAAATAATCTCCTAATGTGCCACATTTTATCCTCTGTTCCACCATTCTTCCCAAGCTTGATCTTCAACTGTATTCCTGAATGACCGTGTGCTTACCGTAATCTTCCTGTGTTTTCCGTATTGGCTATGCTAGGCTCAGAAGATGGCGCAGTGAGAATCACATAACCTTTGGAAGGCAGAATTCTATTTCAGTATACTGATAAGCAAGTGGCCATTGAACTCTCCACTTCATGCTTTTAGTTCTTGTGCTGTAAAAATCTATGTCTGCATATTACTAATAAATAGACATATGTGTAACATGGTACTGATCATGTTCTTATATGAAATTTTTATATATAGTATTTTTCTATATATTTGAATTTCTTGCTTATTTGATTAGGATAATTACTCATGAAGGAAATGAATGAGAAACTGCTTATAAAGCATATGTTTTAGATTGCAAATTTAGCCTACTCAGTTACAGTTCCAGATGAGAAAATGAATATTAGAAAAAGATTGGTTTTTTTTGGCAGAAGAGGATATTAAGAAAAATCTAGTATGAAATTTTTTTTGATGTGCTATGCCGGACATAATAGTGTTTAATAAATGTTTACAGAATTAAGTAAATGTTTGTTCCAATCACTTATTATTTTTAAAAATCAGGTTTGTTTTTCCTGTATACATGAAACATACCTTATTACAGAAAAAAATAGAAATACAGAAAGAAGTTGCAAAAACATAATTTTAATGACTGTATTTTCCTGCTGTGTAGAAATGCTATGAATTCTTTAATAGTTTCCCTACTTTTCAGAGTACTGTTTAATATCCTCATCATTTAGTACATAAAAACATTTAGTATGTAAAAATATTATACAGAGAGCACTGTTTAATATTCCCATTACTTAGTACGAAAAAACAAAAATCTTCCTATATGAAAAGGGAGAAAGAAGTATCTTCCTATAAATATTCTTACAATAATTTTATGTGTTTCTCTTTGAATTTCTAGAAGTGGAATTACTACATCAAAAAGCTTGCTCATTGATATGACTTTCTAGAGTCTTTCCCAAACTGCATTCCTAAACGGTGTTTCCATTTTATCACTTTCATGGAAAATGGTTGTTATTTCCATCAACTTTCATTCATTATTTTCTCGTAAAACTCAATTGACTGTCTAATTGCTTCCGGTGTGAATAGACTCCTACTCAGTGTCATTCAAATATTTTAGGTCTATTACTTCATTGTGGAAGTAAGATCATGGTACCAATTACTTCACTGTAAGGCCCACAAATCCATCAATTTGAAACTGTTGATGAATGTCTACTATTCTAGGTTCTAAACCATGTAATTGTCAGCCAGAAAACAGTTTATATGACTTTTGCAAATATCAATTAATAGTTCATTATTATGATTCTAATTTCATAATATTCAGAGAATTTCAAAATTGTGTTATTGAATAGAGTAAAAAATACAGAAGATACGAAATAAAATATTCTAAGCAAAAATTTAAGTTGCCTCTATCCTAAACTAAATGAAGGCAAAACCTCTTGTTTTTATTTTCAAGTGGTAGTAACAGCCATTGGCTTAAATACTGGAAAACAATAAATTTCTCAAATTTAGGCTGAACACCCAAAAGACTAAAAATAAAATAGATGTCTGTTGACCACTGAATGCACATTATATATAGCAGCTAGTAAATATATGATGTATTCATCAGTAACTTATGAGCTGACATCAATCTGTTTCCCATTATAATAGGTATAATAGAATGTTTGTATTGGAAATGTACTGATTATTCAAAGAGATTCACCTGATGGCTTTAGAATGAACAAATGAAAAAACTGAAAATTAAATTTATGGATTCCAGCTTTATGGAAACAGACATGTAATTGCTCAGTTTGACTTTCTATTAAAAGGTTATTAGTTTTGATAGTCACAGTATAATCTCTATGCAAATTATATATGGATATTTTCCTTTGTATTTTTTTTCATATTTTTTCTTCTTCAAAGACTTCCTTACTTTAATACTCATCCTCTCAAAAAGAATAATTTCTGTTTAAGCCCTATATTCTAGAAATATGTCATGCAACCAATCCATTTTGTCAAAAATTGTTTCAAGTGTTTAGACATTTTATTGTAAGCTGATCAATTTTTTCATTTATCATATCTGCTTTATCAATAATTTATCTTTGTGTTTTCAGATTTCAAGAAAACAAAAACACCTGCAGAAGGTATTGGAAATACTTCCTTTTTCTGTCTTACATTCAATGAACCCCAAATAATATTCTTACTTAAGAGATTAACATAGAAGAAAAACTATATATGGGATAGTGGAGAGAGATTGGGAAAGAAAATGAGAGTCAAATCTGTCTGACAATATCACTATAGGAAATATTTGACAATAATAATAAAACACTCTATGTATTTACCTTTCACAGTAACTGTTTTCAAAGAAATGTTTGCTTGACAAGAAATTGCAGTGTTCAGTATTTATTTTACTAGAAAGCATAAATTCAATTAATCTTGGTTACTTCAGCATGAACTAGGAACTGAATTGTTCGTTTAAGTCTTGAATCATAACTCATCTGGCAAGTACACCTGTTCCTTCTGTATTTGTTCATGTGTGCTTATGTGTTCACCTGTATTTAAGAAGACTGCAAAGTATAAATTATCTTAAGTGGTGAAACAATATAATCCAAGGTTAATTCATTCTCAATGTTTTTCCTTCAAATTCTGAAAACAGTTATAACTGCAGAACAACTCTCACAGTGAAATTTAAGGAGAGATAGTGGGGGAAGGGGGTAGCTAATCAATTTTGTTGGGTGAGTAAATTTTATCTAGCAACTGTTTTCTGTTTATATTTCTTTCAACAGAACAACCCAAGGGAAAAAGTAAGGAAGTGCATGCAAAGTGTTTTTATGTATATATATTTTCTCTTTACTACTATTATTAACCTGTTGATATAGTTAGATTTGCAGTTTTGAATGACCCTTTTCTTTGTTTATGCATGTGAACTCTATTTCATATTTTTGTCAGAGTGAGATAATACACGACCTGAGGGGCAGAGTGGACTCAAAAACATCGTGGTTATTCTTAAAGTCCTGTTTCAAATTCATGCAATCACCTAATAATATTATCCACAGCCACATAACCAAAAACCCAGCTGCATTCTATTAACCCAAACCATCTTATGTTAGTGGAAATTTAGTCCCTGTGATCTGGTTGGTTCTCAGTCCTTAGAGAAGACTGAATAGAGGCTCTTTTTCAGGTTAATTTTATAACCTCTTTTCCATTATTTTTCTTCTTGTCATCCATAAATATTTTGTCATGTTCACCTGATATATGACATTTGCCCATCACATGATTTCTGCCCTATAAGCGCTCTGCGCTCTGTGTGATAGCACTGCTTAGAATCCATCCCCTAGGCAGCATCCACTGTCGCTTTAACACAAAATATAGTAGAGCTGTTTGCAAACAGTTCAGTAAAGCTTGATTTCTTGAAATTGTGTCTTTGTAAATATACGTTCTCTGAAGAAATTAGGATGTATTGAACAAATGGGAACAAACAAAAAAAACACAACTTAATCCTGTTTGATTAGCAATTAAAAGTCATCAGGTTCCCAGAAATGCTGAGTTTTTATAGATCCCTGTGATATTAAACACATCTGCTTTAAAATACACACCAGTTTAAAAAAATATTATGTATGTTTTGGTCCTACAAAAGGTTAGGACACTGACATATTCTATGTCATAAAAATGCTCTAAAATGTCATGTGGAATGAATCATGAAATTATAGAGCAGCTCAGCCAGGGGGAGCAATCTATCTGTAGAGAAGCATGTGTTCCTTACGTCCAGATTTGGGTGTGTACACAGCAGTTGTTGAGCTCTGGCACACTGATACAGAAACCACTCTGTAAGCCACTGTGCCAGGAAAAAGGAGAACATCTGAAGATTTGAAAAATGGTATCATATACTATGTTTGTATATATACATTATATACATATATATATATAAAATGTATGTATATACTTATATATATATAACCTCATGGCCCTCAATTTATTACAGTCTACATAATTGAAAAGTTTGTGCCTCAGACACACTGCAACTCCTTGACAATCTTCAGGGAACTGATATATTTAATTAAAAAAAAAATGCTTTCCCAGGAATTCATTTACATCCCAGCTCCTTCCCTCATTAGGCTGTTTTATGGATGGTGACTTGGGAAGTAATAGGAAAAGGAAAGAGTTTTCCTCTAAACATTTATTCATTATCTTCAAATTAAATTATTTCTCTGGTTTATCATCTAGATTTGCTTTTATTATTGTTATTGCATCTTTGCATTTGTTTTAGTTCTTTTTGTCTTTAAGATTGTTTCATTCAATTATACTTCTCCAACCCTATATTCTTATTTTGCTTCTATTTTTCTAGTTACCTTTTCTTCAATTAAAAAAAAAATCAGGCTTGGGAAACAAGATGAAGAGTACAATGGGACCTTCCTGCACATATTTTTGCAAATTCTTGTGATCAAAATATTTTCAAGTTAAAAAGTGAAAAAAAAACTAAAAAAAAAAAGAAATCAATCATGGGCATAATTTGACAGTCCTGTAGAGTAACGGGTAAATTAATTTATGGTTATTAAGGGTCATTTAATAATTACTTTCTGAATTATTCCATATAATAAATACTCTTGCCAGCCTTTTCCTGCATATTGTTTCAAATTACTACAGGTATTTTTCTGCTTATATGATGGCTTTCTGATGTAATTGGAAGGCTCTTTTTTAAACTTTGAAATCTCACATATAGCTGATGTTTGATTTAGATGCATACCCTAATCTACTCCCAGTATTTTTTTTTATTATCATCATTTTACAAATTTCTTAGAACTTTCTGCTTTGGTTCAGCAATAAATTAAACAACATATTTAATTTAAGTTTTCCAGACAACTCTGGGGTTAATTTTAGCTAACTTTTGCCTTTAAGTTTAGCTAAGTGACCTAAGTGTCTTCCTTTTGACTTTTTACAATCAGTCAAGTCATTCATTGTATTTGCTTCACTGCTGGCATGCTATCTTGGGAGTGGATACATCGTTTATTATGCCTACACAGCTACATGCCTAATAAACAAAATAGTGCACTTGAGAGATTGATGCAAGGACCATAGAAGATTTGATGACACTTTATGCTTCTAAAATATAGTTCTTAGAATTCTCTCATCATAAACATCTAGTCTCCAAAATGTGCTCATTAAATGAAACTTTAAGAAATCTCCCTGTTCCTTTTCTTTGAAAAATGAGCTTATAATGCCTATGTTAAAGCATTTCTTGAAATCTTCTTTTAAATTAATTTGACAAGCTTTTCAAGGCAAAATATATATAATAGGAATGTTGATAATAGCACTTCGTATAAAATTAGTACTTGCACTTCATATAAAACAAGTGCTTATCATAATATAAATGTCAGCTTAATCGTGAGGCTAGAGTAATGCTTTATCTCAAACAATATTGACAAAAGTGGGTTATTAAAAAGAAATAGTATCTAAAAAGGGCTCTGTAAGAAGCATTTGACCTATAACAAGGGAATTGTGTTGTACTATCTCCAGAAAATTCTTAGCATATTTTAGTGCCTTAAATCAGCCTCAGCGAAGCTTTTGTCTTAGCTAAACAAATAGCTCTTCAGCGTAAGACAGTGTCACCTTAGAAGAGCGAGTCCATATGTAATTTATCTTCATCTGAGAATTATTTTAAGACAGCTGCAATAAGTATCTTTTATATTCATTTTTATCCCAAATTTATTTCATGTTGATTGAATATGATTAAAATTTTTAAGTTTTTCTATCCTTTATATACCCTATTTTATCTTTCTAGTTTATTATCCATGAACATTTTTAATTCCTTTACTATTCAGAGGACTTTCATGCTGTTCTGTAAGGGAACTCTGTGAGGGGAAATAGAAGGAAAAATTTATTTTAAGTATACAGTCATAGTCTTTTCATGGGTGTTATTAGTTTCTGCAACATAACATTAGCACATGTATGTTTCTTTGTGATAAAACAAGTTGTGACACAAAATTGGAATAATAATGATAGTAACAAAAATTTAAATAATAAAAATAATATGTTTCAGAACAGGAAAAGAAAGAAAAACTTGTGGAACCAGGTAAAGTTTCAATTTCTTCTAACCTCTTAATTTCATATTATTATTTAATTACCAATTGAGGATTGAATTGCAGTAGAATGGCATGGAACATTGATGATTTTTCTTTTCTTATTTGATGCAGCGAAGTCACCAAAAAAGGCACATTCAGGTGAGTCAGACTGGGAGTGCAAGGTTCTTTTGGCATCATGTCCAATGTTTATGAATGCTACAGCCTTAGACAGGTGGTACAAGAAAGCACTAGAAGTCTTTCCATCTCACAGTCTTTTTTCCAAGTTCTTGACATAGAGTTAGCACTAATGCAGTTTTAGAAAACGGAATTCAAACCATATTCACACTCATGTTACTCAGTATGTGTTCCATGACTCAGCAACACCAGGATCCCCCAGAGAGGTCGTTGGAAATGCAGTAGCTCTGGCCGCAACCCAGATCTACTGAGTTGGAATCTGCAGTTTCCCAGTGGAGTTGTCAGAGCAGTGTTTGAGAAGCATGGCTTTACCATTTAGTGTAAAAAAAACAAAAACAAAACAAGAAAAAAACCGTTTTCTGTAAATGCATCTGATATTGCAAATATTCAATTCCAGCAAAGATTCTCTCCTGATTCATAATGTTACTAATGACATTTCTTGAGTACTCCAGGGAGTTGCAATGAGACTAGAGGTAGATTTTTGCCCTCAATGTATTATTTATTGGGGGGAAAATTGAGTTGAGAATCAGACAAGTTAGAAAGACACACATACAAACAAAACTAAAAGTTAAATTCATGTAGATACCAAATGGTTTTCTTAAAGGTTTCTAGTATTTAACCTGCCTATTAGTTTCAAATGAAAAATTCAAGCTTCTAAAACTTTTTTATTGACTTTATTTTAAAACATTATGTTGATATGTTGATTTTGCCTGGCAAACATCTACTCAAGGAAATTCACTGTGTCTGTATGTGTGTGTGTGTGTGTGTGTGTGTGTGTGTGTGTAAGCAGTTGTACCCTCATATAATGTCCATTAGTTGCTCCTTCCATTTTATTGTATTTAAATGGAAATGGAATTATTCAATATTAGGTAAATTACCATGCAAATACGGCCAACTGTACTCTTATCCCTGCCACAAATCACAGCAAACCACAAAGTTCAAAGTCACATTTCTTATTTTTCTAAGTTTGTACACCTTCCTTAGACAACCGTATCTATTTGCTCTCTTTCCAACTAGTTCCCATGGCACCATCCTCTTTCCTTTATAAAGCACTTAATATACTGTTATAACCTTTTCTTTTTTTACACTTTAAGTAGTCAGAAATTAAAGGATAAAATAGTTTTGCTTTTTTTTAAAAATCTTTATTCCCAAAGTGCCTATTATAATGCCAGGCACACAGTAGGCACTTGATAATTGGATGAAAAGAGAAACACCCTATGGAATAATCACATTTCTTAAAATTTAAATATGAATGACTTTCAAGTAAATTATAAGATGAAATGATCACACATTTCACCACTTCATATTATCCTTTGGGAAGGAATATGTTATCTACCTTAAAGAATACAGACCATTCAAGGTAACATTCCCCCAAGTGGGCCATTAGACATATTTTCACTTACGCACACAAGCAGAAAGCTAAAACAGAGGATCCATCATAGAAACATAAACCTGGAGAAACTTACAGAATGACTACAGGTATAATCAGTTTTAAGAGCTTTAATGACTAAACATTATGTTCTAACACTGAACCTGACAACATGCAATAACTTAAATTGGTTGAAATCATTATCTGTTCATTCTGGGGTATGATTACAGTATAGCAATTTAGTAATAATTAAGTGTGGTTTTAAAATTGAAACTATTGGGTAATTTTTTAATTCATTGCATTATTTTCATACCATTTTATAGAATTTAAGGAAAAACATTGGCTTACATATTAAAACTATTAGATTCTTGCATAATTTAAAATAGAAAACAAAATCAATGAGCATTCTGTGTTGGGAAATGTGTATGCATTTTAAAAAATGTCTATGGTTTGTGGCAAATATTTATAGAATATCAAAGAAAGCAGCACAGTGTTGTGTTTTCTTTCTCAGATGTACTTATTTTTTAGTTTCCAAGGTTATAATGCAGTCTTTAATAAATTTTTAAAAACCTTTAAACTATTTTAGAGAGAGATGAATAGACTTAGAATTCATTTAGACCTTATAATTTCTTGTCCTTAACAGCTCCAAGTGACAAACAAGTAAAAGCAAGTATGTTGAATAAAACTTAAAAAAACTAAAAGCATCTTTCAGCAACTTATTTAAGTTTTCTGCTATCGACAATGCTAATGCTAATGCTAATTTCTGAGCCTGGTTCACTAAATGTTTCTTGCTATTATTATTTGTTGTGTTGAAATAATATGTGCAATTATTCAACCTGCTCTTTTGTGTGAATTCATTCTTATTAAACTTTATATAGATATTTTCATTTGTAAATGATAACTTGGTCAGATTATAACCCCTTTTTGAGTTTTGTATTTTTGTTTCCCATTTTGCAGAATGATAAGTGGTCTGTTCAGTTTCTTAAACACATCAGATTTAATTTTCCTCTTGATTAATCACTTCTTCAAACCATTAGGTAACATAGTTTGGCCACTGGTGAAAGTCATTGTGCCTTTAATGAAATGCAGCTCCAACAGTTTCATTATTACTGTTTTGTAATCTCATAATTTCCTTTCAAGATTTGTATCTTCAGATTATGAACATTGATTGTTGACTGTAATGTACTGGGCATTTGCATCAGAAATGATGATTTGCTTGTTGGTGTTTCTCAATTCAATGGAGTATCTAAAACATTATCACTAATGAGATTTTTTGAGGCACATAGTATGTATTTTATTTTACAAAAAATATACTTTTAGGTTCTCAAGCTTTGTGTATGGAATATACATATATGGGAATGTTTGTAGCAGGATTATGAACATGGTCCTGCTGGTTCATGACCATGAACTGGTCCAACCTCAGCTGTGTGCATGATGTAAATATGTTTATGTTTTTCTTTTGGATTAGAGCTGCATAAGTATTAATGATGGTAGTAATACATAAAACAAATGCATGTTTTATTTAGTGGTAGATTTTTGAGACGAGTATATCACTGGTTATTGTACTGGAGAAAATTGGAAAATATAACATTGAGCAATTTGGTGGGAATGTCTTTTGCTAAAGAAAAATTACAATTGGAAGTGTTCATAGACTTTGTAGATGTTGATTGAGAGTTGTAACATGAATCTAAAATTCCATTTGTATTTCTATGAAAATCTTTAGTTGAATGTAAAGTTGATTGGATCTCTACATTATGAAGTCTTCAGTATGCTAATACTTTGTAGAAATGCATAATTGAGAAAATATATAAGACAAAACTGATAATTTTGTAGTACTGGTAGAGAACTTTAGATTGAAGATTACTCTGAAAATGATCATATTCTTCCTAGAAAAATGTGACATATAGATAAAAGTGTTGATTTTCAATTAAAAAAAAGCCTTGTAAGTTCTATCTATGAAAAATACACTATCCAATCCAGTTTTGTAAAGATCTATGTCTTTTGTACAAATTTAGCAAATTAGGTTGCCAAATCAGCAAATTAGGCCCAATATAAAAGTTCCAAGAGAATTAATGTTCAACTCCCTATATGGTAAAGAGATTGGGACTTGACTTGCTCTTTATCCCTTACTACCAAAATTAATTAGAGATGAGGCATTAATTATTTTTTTATTAACAATGTTACCATCCACTTACCCAACTAAGAACTGTTTTGGTTTTTGGGGGGGGGTTTGAAACCATACAACAGAACAGAAGAACTTTTACATAGCTGCTATGTACAGTGGGCTATTTATTTATTTATTTTTAAGTTTATTTTGATATCATTAATCTACAATTAAATGGGTAATATTATGGTGATTACACTACCCCCTTCATCAGGTCCCCCCCCAACCCCATTACAGTCACTGTCTATCAGCATAGTGAGATGCCATAGAGTCACTACTTGTCCTCTCTGGGTTGTACAGCCCTCCCTGTGCTCCCCTAACATTACATCTGTTAATCATAATGCCCCTTTTTCCCCCTTGTCCCTCCCTTCCCATCCATCCTCCCCAGTCCCTTTCCCTTTGATAACTATTAGTCCGTTCTTGAGTTCTGTGAGTCTCCTGCTGTTTTGTTCCTTCAGTTTTTTTTTCTCAGTTCTTATACTCCACATATGAGTGAAATCATTTGGTACTTGTCTTTTTCGGCTTGGCTTATTTCACTGAGCATAATACCCTCTAGCTCCATCCATGTTGTTGCAAATGGTAGGATTTGTTTTCTTCTTATGGCTGAGTAATATTCCATTGTGTATATGTACCACCTCTTCCTCTTCTTTATCCATTCATCTACTGATGGACACTTAAGTTGCTTCCATTTCTTGGCTATTGTAAATAGTGCTGCGATAAACATAGGAGTGCATCTGTCTTTTTCAAATTGGGCTGCTGCATTCTTAGGGTAAATTCCTAGGAGTGGAATTCCTGGGTCAAATTGTATTTCTATTTTGAGTTTTTTGAGGAACCTCCATACTGCTTTCCACAATGGTTGAACTAATTTGCATTCCCACCAGCAGTGTAGGAGGGTTCCCTTTCTTCCACATCCTCGCCAACATTTGTTGCTGTTTGTGTTTTGGATGTTGGCCATCCTCACTGGTGTGAGGTGGTATCTCATTGTGGTTTTAATCTGCATTTCTCTGATGATTAGTGATGTGGAGCACCTTTTCATGTGCCTGTTGGCCATCTGAATTTCTTCTTTGGAGAAGTGTCTATTCATGTCCTCTGACCATTTCTTAACTGGATTATTTGCTTTTTGTTTGTTGAGGTGCATGAGTTCTTTATATATTTTGGATGTCAACCCCTTATCAGATATGTCATTTATGAATATATTC